>JACMZG010001911.1:64365639-64410339 GCA_018340805.1 Microvelia longipes
CCTAGGTCTAATGGTTGTATCAGGCCAATATTGTGTCACAGCAGCCACAATGCCCACTTCGTAATCAGATATATAGATGAGGAGGATCATCAGGATCAAATACATCATCCTCGGCATTAAGTGGAGGGGGAGGAATAGGATTTTGGTTTTTAGGAATAGGATAGGTTTTTGGTTTGAGAATATTGGAAAGGAGGATCTTCAGGATTGTTTTCATAAAGAGGAGGAGTGGATTTGGGACGAAGTAAGAGGAGGATCTTCAGGATCGTTTCATAATTGAAAAAGGAGGATCTTCAGGATCGTTTCATAAAGAGGAAGTGGATTTGGGGACGAAGTATTGAAAGAGAGGATCTTCAGGATCGTTTTCATAATTGAGGAGATCTTCAGGATCGTTTTCATAAAGAGGAGGAGTGGATTTGGGGACGAAGTATTGAAAGAGGAGGATCTTCAGGATCGTTTTCATAAAGACGAGGAAGGGGATTTGGATTCGGGGACAAAGTATTGGAAGAGGAGGATCTTCAGGATCGTTTTCATAAAGAGGAGGAAGGGGATTTGGATTTGGGGACGAAGTATTGGAAGAGGAGGATCTTCAGGATCGTTTTCATAAAGAGAAAGAAAAGGATTCGGATTCAGGGACGAGGGATTGGAAGAGGAGGATCTTCAGGATCGTTTTCATAAAGACGAGGAAGGGGATTTGGATTTGGGGACGAAATTTGGAAGAGGAGGATCTTCAGGATCGTTTTCATAAAGAGGAGGAAGTGGATTTGGGGACGAAGTATTGAAAGAGGAGGATCTTTCAGGATCGTTTCATAAAGAGGAGGAAGGGGATTTGGATTTGGGGACGAAGTATGGAAGAGGAGGATCTTCAGGATCGTTTTCATAAAGACGAGGAAGGGATTTGGATTTGGGGACGAAGTATTGGAAAAGGAGGAACTTCAGGATCGTTTTCATAAAGAGAAAGAAAAGGATTCGGATTCAGGGACGAGGGATTGGAAGAGGAGGATCTTCAGATCGTTTTCATAAAAGAGGAGAAGGGGATTTGGATTGGGGACGAAGTATTGGAAGAGAGGATCTTCAGGATGTTTTAATAAAACGAGGAAGGGGATTTGGGATTCGGACGAGGGATTGGAAGAGGGGGATCTTCAGGATCGTTTTCATAAAGACTAGGAAGGGGATTTGGATTCGGGGACGAGGGATTGGAAGATGAGGATCTTCAGGATCGTTTTCATAAAGATGAGGAAGTGGATTTGGATTCGGGGACGAGGGATTGGAAGAGGAGGATCTTCAGGATCCTCGGCATTGAGTGGAGAGGGAGGAATAGGATTTTGGTTTTGTGGGAGAATATTGTTCAATATACCTTGGAGAATTGTTCTGGTATTTCTCAGAAATATGTACAGGTTTTCCTCGAAATTCAAGTTCTGGTTATCATTGAAAATTCTCTTGAAAAAAATATTGATTTAGATATATCATCTTCACATGACAAAATATATCAAGTAACTTCTTTACTAGTTTACAACAAGTCTAAAGTAATATAAAAGGAAATATTATGATATATAAAAATAGAAGTAATCTGTTACATAGTATTCAAATAAGTACTACTTTTGTTACATTTGACAAATTGTAAACCATAAAATTAATTACTTGTATTGTATGGACCACTACTTTACCATGGATTTATCACACCACCTTAACAGACATGCATGCAAAATTTTTGTTCTTGAGTTTACTTCAGTTGCATGTCTACGGTATTGTCCATAGTTATGTAACGTACGACCGTTTTCGGTTTCGTCTATCCTGTGACCATTTTGCATGCCCTGAATCTCTTAACTCCCCATACTGAATCTTCGTCACTGTCCTGAAATGAGAAGTTATAAAAAAAATGTAATCAAATGACATTATATTTTGGAATTTTACTAGAATACAATATAGACAAAACAAAAAACGGCCGAGAAACATCCGAGTCCGACTTTTTTATTCAGAACGAGGCCGGCAAACTTCAAGATTGAAATAACCCTCTCACAGAATTCACCACAAGAAAGAGTTAGCTTCAGAGTTTGAAAGTGTTAATATTATCTGTTGTAAACGCTATCAAAGGTGTATGGTAATAAGATAATGATATACTTGAGCCACTGCTAATACCATGAGTTTGACTCAGAATCTCACCATTTTGATGCAAACTATATTTACCTCAAATGGTGGCATCAGCCTTTTATCAGCATACATATACTGGTGTGCTTAATAAGCTTAAAACATCTAAATATTAAAAAGTAGTTAATTTTGTTAGCAGTATGTCCGTTGTTGTGATGTGTGAAATGGCTTTGCAGTAGAACTGACTCTTTCTGTCTAAGTGTAAAGCACAGTGAAGAGTGTAAACTTGCATATAAGTATGCACTTCGGCTCTACCAAACTTATGAATGGATAGCTGAATGTAGGACTCTAAGTTATTTTTAGCGATATATGTAGATAATAGCTAAGCCTAGGGGCTAAAAGGAACTTACTATATTAAGGAATAGAAAGCTTACACTATAAACCTTATGCACTACATGTTTAATGCACGCCTTTTACTTATGCTTAAAAAATGCTTAAATAAGCTCGCAAGACTATATAAAGTGTAACTGAAAAGGTACCTGAATTTAAAATGAAAATAATCTTATATGAAATAACCTAGATGAAGCTTGAGGTCTCCCTAACTCGGCTAGAAGCATAAATAATATGACTTTAGCGAAGTCGCTAGTGAGGGTACTTAGCTGTACTTGAGAATGAATGAAATTCTAAGTCCCTGATGGTTCTCCTAAACGTTAGGACGTATAGTTTGTAACCGTTTGCCGCTCTACGTAGAGATGTAAATAGCGATATTGGTAATGTGAGGGCCTCAAGATGATGCTTGAATTACTTAATTAATAAAAACTTATGGAACGTCCACACTTGCTTGTTGGCTTATCACACAACACCAAATCTCGCAGATTTTGGAACTTTAATGCCTCTTTGACAGTGTTACCAAACTTCAGGTAGCTCTAAACGTAGAGAAGCGCTTAGAGGTTCTATAATTATAGACGGGTAAAATATTTATATATAAAATACTTGAGGGCGAAGTTTATGCTTCAGATGAACTCTTTGTAAGACATCATAGCTTTACTAAAAAGTGATCAGAAAAGATGCAGCATTCGATTCTGGAGGTTGAGAGTAGTAAATCGAGATACTAAACTATCAATACCCAAATGTGGCGCGGTTCTAAACTAACAAATTCGTATAAGGCGCAATTCATATAAAACCTAAAATAACCCTAATAGGGGTGCATAATATTAATTAAGGTGGGGCATTACTATAACATAAAATATGTATGTGCAGGCCACAATAAGGCCGGAACATAATCCGCCTACCTTAAACAGTATGTTTAAACTAAAAGCACATAAAATCGAAATTTAAAGTGGCATTGAGCAAATTTAAGTAAAAAGGGCTGCTTGATTAAAAGGGACACTAATCCTATAATAAGTGTGAGAGATGTAAAGTTTATTTAAATATACATTATAAGCGTATAAATCTAAATAATACTTGTATTTACTAGTTAATAAATTAAATATACTTAATCGAATTTATAAGAAAATCAAAACAGAAAAATGCATTATAATAGCTTAAGCGAATAAATATGGTCACAAAAGGACCTATAGATAAATGATTAGTGATAATGAGACAACACAAAGAGGTTAGAAAAAGTAAATTATTTATAATAAATAACTTATAACGATTAGTTGTTAGTAAATAAATAAACATCAAGTAACAAATACATAAAAATAATGGAAAACATAAGTACTTGAAACAAAACAAGGCTCCTTGAGCTGGTATCAAGAGATAAGAGAAGCTAAATAAATAATAATAACGAAAATACACATAAGGTTGCGAGGTGTAACAGCCGAGGCTGAAGACCAACTGGAAGTTTGAAGCTGATGAGCTGACGCAGGTTAGATGACTATAGGTGGCTGGATAATGATAATATAATAATGAAACGAAATTAAAATAATTTCTAAAATAAAACGATAAATGTAGAAATTAAAGTAAACAATATTTACTAAACGTTTAAAAGCATAACAGACATTTTTAAATAAATAATTACACCCTATGCGATAATAGCTAAGTCGAAAATAAATTTTTTTAAAAAATAATAGAATAAATATTTAACAATAACTCAAAATAATTAACTGATGTGAAAAAATAACTAGACACATTCAAAGAATAAACAAACAACATAGAGTGACTAGGATCACAGCAGAGATGATTAAATGAATATTTAGAAAACACAATTTAAAGAATAAATTTCGCAGGGAAGAAAGGGCTTATTAGACGTAGAGGCCCAGTTCTTCAGAATATAAGCACCACACGATCCTGGGTGAAGCAGGAGGATATCATACTGATCTGCGGTATGTATGAAGATCTCATAACAGTGATTTGCTGAAAAAAAAATAATGTAGCCGTACTCGTAGTAGTAATATCGCTTAAGGAGGAATTTTATTCCGCCTACTCTGAATAAACCCATCTTTAGAGAGCATATGGAATAATTTAGTAGTAACTCAATATTAGAGAAAGAATAATCAAAACATGTCAGCGAAATCTTTATAGCAGAAGGTTCATTAAAATCGAATAATGACATTTTTTTTATAATACCGGCGATCGAATAAGAAGCCGAGAATTAGTACATACTTTTCATAAATAGAAAAGGAAGAGCGTGATCTCTTAAGAAAAGAGTTGAGGCAAGAAAAGGTTTCATGAGGAGAGCTGATGACATAACCAAAGCCAGAAAGGTATAAGCTTAGATGACATAAAGTCAAGGAACTGGTTCCATAAACATCATGATAAAGATCATAATAGTTGAGTACGCTGGGTTTCAGATATAAGTGATAGGTCTCATCCTGAGTGACATGAAAACACTGAGAAAGTTTATACGAAATACTAGTATCCATATTATAAAAATTTAAATTATTACAAGGAATGGGATTTATAGCATAGAATATACTAGTAGATGCATGACCTGCAGTAAAATAATAAGGAAACGAGCTTACAGAGGAAGCTGAATTAAGTGAAGTGTTGCTGTCACGTTCAACACTTTGCTTAATAGAAAGAGAACTAAAACCTGGTGTTTTATGTTGAGCTTCAGGACAGGATAAAACTGAAATCGAAGAGGCCATGTTCATTGATTTTGATGTATTGACATCCTTTGATATATTTTTATAGCAAATATAACGCGTATGAATAAGCTGCTTACTAGCAAAGACGTATGGAGATGAAGTACACCTAGGATACTTAACGCCACTATAAAGTCGAACTTTCCTAGAACACAAATTAAATTTGAAAGAGTTATTATTAAACTTATTATGCAAGCATGACTTCAAACTTTGATGGAAATCGAAGTTCATAGGCAAAATCGAAGAGCTGTCCTGAATCGGTGACGTAATCAAGTCATGCTTGAAATAATCGAAAGGCAGAATACCCGTGTGTTTAGAAACTTTGTTAAAAACAAATTTTATTGACGTTTGTTTAAACTTAACTGGCTGGTTGGAATTCGCTGAATGATCAATAAGAGCATAATTCTTATTTTCACTGTGCTTAGGAGCAAGTGAGTTCGCAATTTGGACAAACTTAGAGTCCAAGAGTTCAGTAGAGCCGGCAATACTCTCCTGAATATTCGCTGAAAGGTTGTCTTCATTTATAACATGAACTTCAGAAGAAACAACCAAAGGGCTTTGATCTGATAGCGCAGAGTCAAAGCTTAAAGATGACTGATTATGGGAATCAGCATCGGCGCTTATAGAGTTCTGATTTTGAGAACCAGAAGAGAGCTGTGAAGTGTGGACGTTGTGACCACTATCTTCAGAAAAGGTCTGATTTTGAGAATCAGTTTTCGAAAAGACGAACTGAATTGGTGAGTCAGTTCGACCATAATATGAAGTCTGGATACTAGGACCAGCTTCTTTCGAAAGTAGTTGGTTATGAGAACCATAGCGAACCAAAGATGACTGATTTGTAAGATCAGCATCAATGATATACAACTGATTTGTAGGATCAGTGGTAGCGATAGTGAACTGATTAGAGTCAGTTCTAACGAGTGTAGACTGGATACTGAGACCAGCTTCAGGTGTCTGGATACCAGAATGAGGAAGAGTCTGACTAGTAAGTTCAGAGCTCAGTTGTACTTGATTATGCGAATCAGAAGTACAAGTCGCAAGAGGAGCAATATGATGGCTCACTC
Organism: Microvelia longipes; assembly: GCA_018340805.1. Lineage (NCBI taxonomy): Eukaryota > Metazoa > Arthropoda > Insecta > Hemiptera > Veliidae > Microvelia > Microvelia longipes. The sequence goes on from JACMZG010001911.1 coordinate 64,371,878, forward strand.
TCTAACAGCACAGTGGGCTGTGATGGTGGACGTCCTGAAATCGAAGATTCACTCAGGTCAGACTGAGGACACTGAGGAGTATGCGGGACACTAGTGGTGTCTTTGGGGTCACTCAAATTAAGTTTAGGTGACTGTCGAATCGATGGTTTAACAACCAATGGTTTTTTAACCGAGTGGCGAGAGCGAGTAGTAGTTTTACTACCGTAAATGGTACCTGAACGTGGCTTAGAATAGTAATCAAGAGAAATATCGAAATACTTAAACTCTAGAGATGCTATTGTATACATGAGATGTTTAGCTCTATCACGCTGTGATTTTATAGAAGGGGGAATATCTGATAATCTTAGTTTACAAAGGAGTTCATCGAAATAAATATCAAACCCCTGAAAGAATAATTCCCCGCGCTGTTTCTGAGCTAGACCTGAAGTATTGCAGGTTAGGCTTGAAAGTCGCTTCAAAATTAGAAACTTCATCGAAAAGATCTTCTAATTTCTGAAGGTAAGAGGAAAGTTCAAGTTGTAAGCTGGAACAGTCCATGATGAGAATATAAGAGAGCTAAACAGATAAATAAATAAAGATTAGGAAACAATGTACACACAGGAAGAGAGACAAGGACACAGATAATAAATAGCAATAACAATAATAATCCTACAGGAAATATCACAAAATTAAAGCGGTAAAAGTTTCGAAAGTTTAAATTGTTACTTAATAATAACTGGACTATAGATTAAACCAGTAGCGCTGCTGCGTGTTGCTGTAGACAAATAAACCTGGATACTATTAGCTAAACAGTTTTCCCCGAGAAGAAAAATCAGTTTTCTCCTTAGAATAATACTATATATAGAAGGAGCACAGGACCGTAAACACAATGTAATTCCACTGATAACACGAAAGCCGGTTGACTGGTGCAATTAAGTAATGCTGTCAACCTGACAACAAAACATTATTTTAAATATGTGACATAAATATCTATTAATAAAGAAAGATCGTAAAGTACAAATATAATAACTTAAAACACCTGCTGAGTATTTAATAAAACTGGTCTTAGATGGCAAAAGGGTGGCGGAATACAAGAATCTTCATTTAGTTGACGAGGACTACTTTTAATATAATTTTAATTAAAAACCTTAAACTACAATTTAAAATGCTTTAAATATTGTAATGCACCGATATTTATATTAGTATTTTATGAATAATCAATCATTAATTAATAATAGAACATAATAATTCAACAACCGGAAGTATTGCCAACTTTTTTTTAGAAAATTGTATATTTAAGGGTGGCAGCATTACTTAGTTGCACCAGTCAACCGGCTTTCGTGTTATCAGTAGTGCTCCTTCTATATATAGTATTATTCTAAGGTTTTCTCTCAAGGACAGATTTTCTTTGTTTACCTTCCAATAAATTACAGTTTTTGGCCAGAAAATCAGAATTTTTGGAGGTAAAGTAGTGCGAATACGTTGCTAAATTAATAATCTTCACCTTATGATTACTAGAAATAACTGAAGTCGAGATTATTCCAGGATATCTAAAGTTAAAGGCTGCTAACTTTTGTACAAGATAACAACGACAACACAAAGTGATAAATAAATTATTTAAATAAATAATAACGAAATAATCCGGCTCGACTTGGACCAAATGTTAAGCCGTGAGAGTGACTTGCAATAAGTGCACCGGCTCACCAAACTTATGAAATGGATAGCTGAATGAGGACTGTATTTCTTAGCGATATATGTAGATAGATAGCTTAGCCTAGGGGGAATAAATAAAGATAAACTATAATAAAGTGAATACATGTAATTATGCACGCCTTTACAAAAGTACTTATGCTTAAAATAATGCTTAAATAAGCTCGCAAGACTATAATAAGTGTAACTGAAAAGGTACCTGATATTAATAATGAAATAATCTATATGAAATAACCTAGATGAAGCTGAGGTCCCCTAACTCGGCTAGCTAGCATAAATAATATGACTTTAGCGAAGTCGTTAGCTGAGGGTACTTAGCTGTACTTGAGATGATGAATTCTAAGTCCCTGATGGCTCCCTAAACGTAGGACGTAGTTTGTACCGTCTTGCCGGCTACGTAGGATGTAAATAGCTGAATATGGTAATGTGAGGCCTCAAGATGATGTTGAATTACTTATAAAAACTTAGGACGTCCACACTTTGCTTGTTGGCTTATCACACACACCAAATCTCGCAGATTTGGAACTTTAACTGCCCTTTTGACAGTGTTACCAACTTCAGAGTAGGTCTAAACGTAGAGCGCTGAGGGTTCTATAGACGGGTAAAATATTTATAAAAATACTTGAGGGCGAAGTTTATGCTTCCAGATGAACTCTTGTAAGACATCATAGCTTTAACTAAAAAGTGATCAGAAAGATGCAGCATTCGATTCTGGAGGTTGAGAGTAGTAAATCGAGATACTAAACCATCAATACCCAAATGTGGCGCGGGTCTAAACTAACAAATTCGTATAAGGCGCAATTCATATAAAACCTAAATAACCCTAATAGGGGTGCATAATATTAATTAAGGTGGGGCATTACTATAACATAAAATATGTATGTGCAGGCCACAATAAGGCCGGAACACTAAGACAGTTTTTATTATAATATATAGACCACCTACTGGTGATTATGACTTGTTCATTGATATACTTGAGCAAACTCTAACAAAAATGTTAGACAGATACATTTTCATTACTGCAGCAGGAGACTTTAATGTAAATTTCTTGTTGGAAAATAATGACAGCGCTACAAAGCTTACTGATGTATTTAAGTCTTTTGGTCTAGATATGAGGATCTTTGAGCCAACGAGAGAAAACAACAACCTTGATAATGTGTTCTCAAACATTGATCTCGAGAAATTAAAAGTTAAAGTAGGACAACAAACTGCTGATCACAAAGATATTTACATACATCTTAATATGCCCAAACAAAACCTAACAATAGACTCTGCCAAAATAGTATCTTCTAGACATTTTACTATAGAAGGAATTGAAAACTTTGTGAGATTACTTCATGAAACTGACTGACATTTTGTAACTCAGCCTTTAGCCATCAATGAATTATGGTACAGGTTTATTCAAGTAATTCTCGACGCCTATCAAATAGCCTTTCCCAGTAAAACCTTTTTTAAAAGGAGGAGTAAGAAACAACTTAAAAAAAGCCCGTGGTTTGGACAAATTGAAGAAGATATGAAGAATCAGCTGAGTCTACTGTATGACTGGAGCAAGTTGGATAAGGGAAGCCAAGACTGGCAAATATATCTGAGGGAAAAGAAGAAATACATAAAACACCTTAGCCATGTGAAAAGAGAATTTAATGGTTCACTTATCAGCGAATCCACTAACAGATCTAAAAAAGCCTGGGAGCTGGTAAAGATAGAGTCCGGTCAGTACTGTACTATTCCTCCTAAAGGTGAGATCAAACCTGATACTTTTAACAACTTTTACATAGAAATGTCCAAAAAGAAACATAGTGATAATGACGAAGCAAAGAATATTGTCAAAAGATGTAAAAAGAAACCTAACTCTGTTTTCTTCCTGCAACCTGTCTCACAAGAGGATATTATTTGTACCTTGCTCAACCTTAAAAACTCCAACACACGAGACTGTTATGGTTTTTCGAACATTTTGTTGAAGCAAATCATTGGTGTTATCATAACACCTCTTCACTGGCTTATCAACGAATCTATTATCATTGGATGCTTTCCTGATGTGTTGAAATTAGTTAAAGTTGTGCCGTTATATAAAAAAGGCGATAAAGAAGATCCTTCAAGTTACAGACCTCTCTCCCTCACTCCGATATTCTCTAAGGTTATTGAGTCAATAATTAAATTGCAACTTGTTAATTACCTCGAATTGAATAATCTTATTAGTAAGAATCAATTTGCTTACAGAACTGGTAGGTCAACCATACAAGCTGTCATGAAGGTGGTGGACAGAGCCATATCAAGTTTAGAAAAAGGTCAACATATGCAACTCACTTCAATTGATGTCAAGAAGGCATTTGACACTCTTCCACATGACTTATTTGAATTCAAATTAGAGTACTTTGGTATTGAGGGCAACTCTAAAAATATGCTTACCTCATACTACGATCATAGATGATGATAGATCATGAACTATGGCATAATCCTTTGGGGACATGTTAACCTAACTAGTTTACTACTGCTGCAAAAGAAGGCTCTTAGAATTATAACCTCTGCTGGATACCTTGATGAATGTAAACTTATATTTAAGAATTTAGGTGTCATGACTATTTGTAAACATGTACATTTATAACGTCCTTACCTTTAAAACTTAATGTAAATAATTATAATCAAAATAGTCAATACCACCAGTATAACTCAAGAAATAAAAATAAACTGATGATTCCTAGACATAGATTGACCAAATGTGAGGTAGGACAGAGTGTTCTTGGTATTAAAATGTACATTGCAACCTCCCGAGTGTACGGTACAAGGGATAACCTCATATTGAGGTCCTCCCCCGGCTGGATTTGAACCCTCGACCGCCGGTCGAAAGGCGAGCGCTCTACCACCGAGCTACCGGACTCGGTTGCATTTTGTGTGTATATATATATATATATATATATTATATATATATATATATATATATATATATATATATATATATATATATATATCATATATATACATATATTTTTAAATTGCAATAAAATATTAAATTATTTTTAAATAAAAGATCAGAACTATTTGTACCTTGCTTATGGTTTCAGGAAGCTTCGGAGCGTCACACAATCATTTGTATACCTCTTCTGTCTGTGTGCCCTCTTTTCTTGAGGATTTAGGGTACTTGAGGGTGATCTTCAATCCCTGGTTTTTGAGTTGATCACCCTCAAGCACCCTAATTTTATACACAGGAACGTCTTCCTCCATACTCTCCACCTCCTTCTCCTTTTCTTCCTCACTCATATCACTAACTAATGTGTAAGGAGCAGTATCCGCAAATGTCATAGCCTCACTGACCAGGTCGAAGGGTCTTTTGGAAGTTGAAGGGGCGGCAGAAGGTGTTGATCTTCTTTATGTTGTTCCAGAGGTTTCTCTTTAAAACCCTCTGAAAATAAAGGAATGTAACCCTCTTCCAGCCTTTTCAACTCCTATTCGATTTCTTCACAAATATCAAAATCTAATATCTGCAAACAAGTGAATAAAATAGTTATAAAACCAGAATGTGAAGCATACAATAATGTTAAGTATTTATACAATTAAATACACACCCACACAAAAATATACACCAATTATCTACATCTACATTATCTACACTTACAATGGGATCTTCAAAAATTTTTTGAGCTACTTCTTTCTCCGCTTCCTCCTCCTCCTCCTCTTGAGTAATATCTGAAAATTATAGCAGTTTTTTAAAAAAAATATTAATATGAAATATAACTCATGTACAATTATTAATATTTTTAAAATAATATAAATTTCAATCTTTTTTTTATTTTATTTTTTAATTTTGTTTTTATTTTTATGTGTTTTTGTAGAATAGCTTGAAATATATAATTAAATAAAAAAATAATTAATGACAATATAGATTATTTTAAGCGATTTTTTTAAAATTTGTTTAACAGGGATTTTTCTAACCAAATTGCTCTCAGATAATAAGTTTTTTTTACAATGTTAATACATAATCAAAAAAAACCAATTAGAAAAAACTTACCTTGATGTTATTGCTTTGCCGCTTTTTGTGTGCCGCATAATCTACACTCAGGCCTTTTCGAGTTGAGTAAGTTTTTGAACAAATACGACACACAAACTTTATTATTAAAAATAAACAATTATAATATTGAATAGAAAATAATAATATAAATAACAATAAAAGTAGTAATAATAATTAATACCAAATATATTTAATATTAATAGTTTTTTTTTAAAATAGAAAAAAAGAAAAAGATTGTATAGAAAAATAATAATATATATTTAATAATATGAAAAATGTAATAATAAGTAAAATTATTAAAAAAAATATTGTAAAAAAATAGTTTTTCAAATTTAATAGCCTTTCTGTCGTATGTACGCAAAACAATGAATACAAAAGACTAAGTTAGTCAAATTTGTATTAACTTACATGCTAAAAACCTTTGCCCTTAAATCTAATTTTTAATAAAATTGTAAATAAACAATTAAATGTGGGATTAAGAAAGTAGGATTAAAATCTAAACGATATATTTCGATACATTTACAATAGTAATCGATTATTCTTATAAACATTTTATTTCTGGTATAAATATTCGACTTATTTCGTCGATTTAATATTATGATACATTTAAAATATTGTTGGACATTTCTTATGTGAAATTTCACTTTAAAACAGTATCGATACATCGCATTAAATATTGTAGGATTAAAAATGTATCGTTCGATACATTTTCAAAACTTAAAAGATCGAAAAAGAAAATTTTCGATACATTAAACCGACACATGTTTAATTAAATGTATCGTTCGATACTTTTTCGATATATGCCATCAAAATATGAATGATAAGGTTAAGAACGAAAAAAACCTCCTTATAATATGAAGGTTCGTTGACTCATTGGTAAAGTCTTCACTTTCCGTTCTTTAGGTCGTTAGTTCAAATCCTGTCGGGGTCGGTTCACTTTTTCTCTCGCTCTAATTGTCTATCTCTCTCTCTCACACACATTAGAATTAGATGTTAAAAATGGTACAAAAAATAATTAAATAATTCAATACAAATTTCAAATACTTCCCCCCCCCCTCAACATGAACATTTAAAAAAATCCAAACCCCCCCACCCATACACTTTCATACGTTAGAATTAATCCCACATCAAATATACCCCTAACCCTCCAAACTTTAACATTTAATTTCTCCAAGGTTCAAAAGGGCATGTTGTGTCTGCACATAGTGACCCCTAATCTAATGGTACTTGCAACTTTTATTTCTTCTTATACTATTATTTGTTAGTATACATGTATGTTTCTATTCTATTTTATACCAGTAGTAAGCATTCAAGATTCATATGCTAATACTTTTTATGCTAATTTAACATTCAAAATAACTTAAAATTATGAGCTGTTAATAAGTTTGTAAGAGGCGTACTGCCACGATATACGCCAATTTTCAAATGCATTAAATTAGTCCAAAGTGATTTGTTTACATAAAGTTATATATGTCAAACAATATAATTAAATCTAAGGCTAAAACTAAAATTTAACTTTGTAAATAAGTTAAAGTATACAATGTGTATCAAATTTCAGTACATATTATAGCTGATTCTAAAGGGGGCTGAAGTCCCCCATGGTTTGAAATAACCCACACCAACACCAAAAAAGGGGCAGCAGCGCCGCTCTAAGACACATAAACTAAAATTTCAATTTGATTATTTTTTTTGCTGGTTGATGTCTGTTTATTCATGAGAATTTTGTTCTACCCTGTATATTCTTGATGAGCAACTCTTAAAGACAACCCGTGAATTGTCCAACTCTTTGCCACAAGATGTTTAACATATTGCTGAATTAAAATGCTATAAATCAAAATGCAAAGAATTTTTTTATCAAACAACCAATTTAAAATCTATTATTTATTGAATTAGCTTCATTCAAAATAGCTACTTGATGTCATAAATTATGTCATTTATGAAATCAAGCAGCTAATTTGAAATACTTTTCAAAAACCTCTCAGACTACCTTCACGCTTTATCAAAAACCTGGTTACGCTTTTTGCAGGTCCTTGAACTGTAAGGCGAAATGGAGGTGAAATTGTTGAAGGACGGCCTCATAACCACTGTCCCACACATGAAGCGTACACGATATTTAAACAATTCAAGCAAGACCTTAGAGAGGCAAGTGTAGTTGACTGGACTCCATTAAAATTAATTTTTTCGAGGGTCCAAAGAAAGTAAGTAACACTAATATTGTAATATATAAAATTATCTGTTACAGATTATAGTTATTTAAACGGCTAGGCAAGAAAAGGAAATTTAACCACTTAAGATCAAGTTATGCAAGAGAAAAGAAAACTAACGTTCTTCCAAAAATATATATATATAAATAAATATATGTTTTGCGAATTACCCTCAGGTAATAATTCGCTAATGGCGGAAGTCGAAGAACCAGAATGAACGGAGTGCATTCTGGCTACGATACAAAATGATGTAAATAAATTAATACGTAAGAATGTTTTTATCAAGCAGATAATGTTGACTTTGATGTTTTCTTTTTAATAACACTGATCTACTTGCTACGTTTAGGCAGGTTAAACAACTTATGCAAAGGGCAAGGCAGTTTCTTCACTCCCTTATATTGAGGAGTGACAATATTTTTGAAATATTTAATTTACTGTGAAAGGGTAACATGCCGCCACTGTGATCGAAGTCGTTTATACGTCAAACCTGCCATATAGTTAGTATATTCCTGCTTAGAATAGAATCAGGAAAAATAAATGGTTATATTTTAGTATCAAAGCATGTCAGATTAAGGACTATCATTGTTAATAACTAAGTTCGTAGCAAAATAAGGTAACGAATGCAGAGCTAAACGCGTATTTTGTTTGACTAAATCCTAGAAAAGAAATACGTGGCATTTCTTCTCTTAATGCAAATGATTTGCATTTTTTCAGTTTTGTTTTAATTCATTTAAAACATGATTTCTTGAAAAAATTACTGTCTTACCACATCAATAATAAGCAGAGGACGCTTCATATTTTGGTTTAGAAAAAGTATTCTCCTTGTTACAAAATGCTAAGGATGATAAACATTGCGACGGAATTTCATCTTAATCAACTGCCATGCTTGCAATTTAAGTTTTATGAGGAGAGATCAACTCTTTATTGCCCAAATTAAAAATTTAGGACTATAGTAATTGTAAATTTGAAAAATATCTAATACGTTCAGGTATCGAGGAATGAGAACAGCAGAGGACGGGATCAGGATTCTGTGTTTTTTAACACCAAAAAAATGTCTGCCAATATAAATATTGTGTTAATAGACGGTACATTTAAGATTGCTTCTATTCACCTTGGTTTCAATCAAGCTTCACTTATTTACACGTCAATATGTCCCATTAAAATTTTACTGTAATTATATAATTAATTCTGTCACGAAGGTCTGAATGGCGGGCATTTTTCTTTGTAGTGATTGTTTCTTTGCTGAAATTCCTATGATTTCTGTTTACGATTCATACGCTGAGCATTACTAAAAATAACTCAATTTTTATTGAATTTTCAAAGGAAATGCGTACTTTAATATTTTAAGTAATTGTACAATAATAAGCAACATCCTCTACACACATTAAAGCAATTTTTACTAATCATTAATAAATTTGAGCTCAACCCTTTTAAAAAATCCAGATAAGTCATTATTAGTATTGGTATCAAGCCCAGCCTATGAGTTGTAATCCGAAAACCTAAGGAAGAATTGGATTTTAAGCAAGGATAGAAGCATCCTAATGAAAATTAGACCGGCATGCAGACCACTGTGGAAGAATTATTTTGTAATTAAAAACTTATCATGTGATCAAAACAATAAACAAGTATCGTCCTTACCAGTTTAAATTTTTTATCCTATACCTGCCTTATTCTACTATTTCGGCATCATATCTTCTATGATCTTCGCATACCTGACATCTTAGATATTTTAACTTCGTAAATGTATACTCCGATGAGGGGAGCCTTAGTGGGCCACGCTAAAGGATCCTTTTTTATCCTCCGATAAGTCAAGGCCCGGTCGCAAGTCCGTGGGTCAGAGTTAAACTTTTGATCGTTGGAACGGATTCTGGTCATAACCCGAGGTTCGACTCCCAACATAACGCCAATCACATTAGTGATTTTTTGTAAAGGAAATTCGCTGATCATATTTTTGTACTTGTTGTACAAGTACAAAAATTTAATTTTTGAAAATTTGTCATCAAGCGTGAATGACACTATCACAGAAATTGATGTGTTCTTAGGAGGGGGTGATATTAGGGAGGACAGACGACAAAAATACAGCATATGGATCGTCGAATCAGAAACGCACATATGTACAATACATATTAGAATAATAAGAAACGCCAGGTCTTTTCTCCACGCCAGATCCAGTGGATCTGGAGGATGCAGACGATCCATCGTCTGCATCTAACTTGTGTGAGGATGAACTTCCTCATTAAGATAATCAGCAAGTAGAACAACCCGCCAACGAAAATGGCGAAGTCATCTAGGTGGAACCATAGCTAAGGCTATGGTTCATAATGAAATAATAAAGGTTTATTTATTGTTACATTTGTGGTGCTTGTTAAGTCATTTGTGCTTATATAATTTTAAATTTTGGAATATACTTTGCCTCTTCAGTGAGTGATAATTAAAAAAACCTCAGATATCTCCTCCTTTGTGCTTTGTTTGTCTCGTAGAGGCAATTACACACATTGCTATATCGTGCGGACATAAAAATGTCTGTGGTACCTGCCACCAATTACAAACGGAAGTCATTATTGTTGAGATGAGATGTTTTGTTGGCTACACTGCGGCTAAGATGAAGGTTAATTTTGGTTGTAACGCCCGATATTTCTCAGCATGCCTTCTTGTATTAACGTAGAAATTCTGTGTTTTATTTAAGTAACACCACAACATGGTGGTAACGGGTGGTTCTTAACTCTTAATATTAATATGTGCTGTTTGTATGTTTCCATTGTGGTTTTTTCCACCCGGTTATGTCTACGGGTGTGCATCAGGTTAAACCGCCTCAGCAATTTGACATTTCTACTCCCGAGAAATGGACACTCTGAAAAACTCGCTTTATTACTTTAGTTAGTTTATTGCTTTATACTTTTGGAGAAAGTATTGATGGTATATTGGTGCAGTTAGAGGTTGCCCCATCAAAATAAGCTCTTTTTAGTTTGAGGAAAAACTTCTGATTTTTTTAGAAACGCTAGGTGCATCGTAGAAAACCGCGAAAGGAAGTACGCAGCTGATGCTCCCGATCTGCCGACTCCCGTGATGGACACGCTTGGTGGAAACGAGCATGCATCAGAGTCAGATCCAGATGATCCTTCGTCAGCATCTGACTTGAGTGAGGATGAACTTCCTCATGAATATGATCAGCAAGTAGAACAACCCGCCTACGAAAATGGCGAAGTCATCTAGGTGGAACCTCAGATATCTCCTCGTTTGTGCGTTGTTTGTCTCGTAGAGGCAATTACACACATTGCTATATCGTGCGGAAAAAAAAAGTTCTGCGGTACCTGCGCGGATAGAGTACAAGAAGACGGCATTTGTCCCTTATGCCGAGAAAATGTATTTGGTTTCTTCCTCGTGAGAGATTAACCTTCTACAGCCAAAATGTATATTTTGTAAACTTATATATTTGTTTATATATTTTAATCAAAATAAATGTATTTTAAACTAAAACAAAAGAACTTTCCCTCAAGTTAAAACACCGTTAAAATTTAAATAAGAACACAATAACAAGTTAATAACAACAAAACAATTATTTTTAATATTTATATATTAAATATATGCAGCAGAAGACAGCATAAGAATGTAAGAAATGTTTCTCAGGAGGAGGACTCTAATGAATAAGTACCTAAGGAGATGTTTTTAGGTTCGGTGTCAGGCCGATCTATAAATACTCTATCATAGAAAGCAGACAGGTGTGTATCTGTTATGTTTGAAAATTGTACAGATCCAATTACTTGTTTGGCTGATACGGGAGCAGATGTTAGCTGCCTGCCCGTAGGATTGGTTAAAAGTTTAAATCTAACTATTTCAAAATCATAAAAACCTGTTATTTTAAAAGGACCCGATGGGGAAGTAATTAAAGATGTTTTAGGCTATGTCTTGATTGATGTCACAAAACCTAGAAAGCTCTCCCAATGTACGTTCTATGTTCTCAAGGGTTTTCTTTATCCAATCTTAGGTTGGTATCAATTAAAAGAGTTAAATTTAGTAAAATTTTAATTTGATTAATCTGTTGATGTAGCGAATATTAATTCAGATATTTTAATTGAAAAAGAATTTCCTGGAATTTTTAATGCTGTAGGGACATTTAAAGGTGAGATATCTATTAAAGAGGAAGCCATCCCTTATGCACAAACAGTGTCTCGTGTTGTTCCGGTTCCTTTGCTTGAAAAGTTAAAAGCTGAAATTGATCGGTTAGTTAATTTATATATAGAAAAAGTAGAAACACCTATTCCCTGGGTTTCACCAATAGTGGTAGTCCCTAAAGGAACTGGACCCAACTCATCTATTCCATTATGTTGTGATTATACAAAGCTAAATGTTAGTGTTAGTGTCTTACGACCTTATTTTCCTATTTTCGGTGTTGAAACTACCCTAGCTCAACTAAAAAACTGTAAGTACTTTTCCAAAATAGATTTAAACTCTGGGTTTTATCAGTTACAACTCGATAAAAATAGTCAACTCTTAACAACTTTCATTTGTCCTTTTGGAAGATATTTATTTAAGTGTTTACCATTTGGTATCGCAAGTGCCCCTGAATTGTTTGCGTCAGAAGTAGCAAAGATAGTTTCTGGTATACCTGGGGTAATATTTCATTAAGATGATTTTTTTGGTTGCTACTGAAACTAAAGAGCAACATCTGACTATTCTAAGAGAAGTACTTAGTAGACTTCATGCTGAGGGCATAACTATAAATAAATCAAAATATGAATTTTTTAAATTGAGATTACTTACCTAGGTCATAGTATATCTGCTGGTATTTCTGTTGACCAGAACCGGGTTGAAGCTATATTAAATTTTCTCCCACCATCTAATATTACAGAGCTTCAACGGTTTTTGGGCGTGGTTAATTTTGCAGGGAGATATCTAGAAAATAAATTCACTATTCTGGAACCTCTTAATAATTTATTAAAAAAAGGTAATACTTTTATTTGGGACTTACCTCAGGAGCAGGCCTTTAAAGAAATTAAACTTAAATTAGACTCAGCTTCTACTCTAGTTTTTTTTATCCCAATAAAAATATAATTATAAATGCTGACTCATCGTCTTATGGCCTGGGAGCATTTCTAATGCTTTCTGACTCTGATAACTCACCTCCTAAGGTAGTTGGCTATGCCTCAAGAAGTTTGCCTTCTTCTGAGAAATTGTGGTCTCAAATTGAGAAAGAAACGCTAGCTCTTATATGGGCAGCAGAGAGGTGGAAAGATTTTATTACAGACATCCGTGTTACTTTAGAAAGTGATCATAAACCTTTGTTGCAAATTTTAGGTTCTAAACCTTTGGACGAAATGACTCCCAGGTTACAAAGACCGCGGATTAGGCTTATGAGATTTTCCTATGTTATTAAATATAAACCTGGTAAAGAGATGTTAATCTCAGACTCACTTTCACATAGCCCTGTTAATTCAGTAGCTGTAAGTGACCATTGATTTAGATCAAGATGTTGACTTTTATGTTAATTTATGTACAAAAATCCTTACCAGTCAAAGATTATTATTTAGAAAAAATTAAATTAGAACAAAACCTTGATCCTACTTGTATGAAGTTAAAAAATTATGCTTTGAATAGTTGGCCTCAGAAATCTGATATACCTTTAGATCTCTTGCCATATTATCAGTATCAGTCTGATTTTTCACATGTTGATTTTTTTTGTATAAAACTAAACTTGTAATTCCTCCCTCACTTCAGAAAGAATGTTTGGACTTCATACATGTAGGCCATCAGGGTATTGCAAAGTGTAGAGAGAGAGCCAAGCAGTCAGTGTGGTGGCTGGGTCTTTCTAGTCAACTAGAAAATTTAATCAGAAATTGTCCCACTTGTGTGGAAGAGAGAATTAATCTTAAAGAACCTCTTCTTTCAGAGGATTTTCCCTCTAGAGCAGCGGTTCCCAACCCGGGGTACGCGTACCCCTGGGGTACGCGAGGGTCTTTCAGGGGGTACGCGAAAAAAAATTGGTAATGGCGGACAATTTATACTTACTTAATAAAAATAATAATTTAATAAAATAATTTTTAAAAAATTAAAAGAAGAATATTAATTAATTTTTAAAAATAGCAATTATATAACTAATTATTTATAATTATTATTTTACTAACTAATTTTATTTATTACTATAGTCTTCAAATGGATCTACTGAGTTTGTACGTAAAGTAATAAAAGGATTTAAAATAAATGTGTATGTACAGCAATGATAGATTGGATATTAAACTTTGAACTTATAAAATGAATAAAGTGTGCAGTGGGTCCTGTCAATACATGTCTAGTCTAGTGATCTTTTGCTACCTCTCTGCTATAATAAGTATTTTTATCACACTGTTATTCACGTTATTATTTTTGTTTTGTATTGCATTTTAGCAAATTTAGTATTAAAGTCATTTTACGTTTACGTTTTGTTCTACATACCTATTGTACCTTAAGCTTAGTGTTTTAGTTTTATTTTGTTTTAAAAGTGTTTTTGCTGTTTATTTTAAGTAAGTTGTTTTATTTTATTAACTTTAAAATGGACAAGTGGTTAAATAGGCCTGGATCGAGTAAAAATTGTGATCCAAAGCCGTCATCGTCAAACAGTAGCAAAGGGTAAAAAAAGAAGTATGCTGAAGAGTATATTAAATATGGATTCACATACACCGGAGATAAGGATAATCCCTCACCTCTATGTGTTGTTTGTGGAGAAGTGTTGGGAAATGGTAGCATGAAACCATCACTTCTTTCCCGGCATTTAGAAACAAAACACTCCAATTTAATTAAAAAAGACACTAACTATTTTAAAAGGTTAGCTGTAAGTATTATAAATCAAATATACCTTCACTTATAAATTCCGCTGGCAAAGACTATGAAAATGCTGTGGAAGCTAGTTTTAAAATTAGTTATAGAATTGCCAAATGTGGTAAAAATCACACTATAGCCGAAAATCTAATTGGTCCCTGTATTAAGGACGCTGTAAAATGCATGCTTGGAGAGCAACATTCTAGTAAAATTGATATTATTCCACTTTCAAATAACACCGTGCAACGAAGAATTAAACTTATGTCTGATGATGTTGAGACAACTGTTAATGAAAGAATAAAAGAAAGTGATATGTTTGCTATTCAAATCGATGAAAGTACTGACGTAGCAAATTATGCTGTTCTTTTAGTAATAGTTAGATATATCTGGAATAGTAACAGTGAGGAGAATCTACTGCTGTGCGAACCTCTTACTCAGCATACAAGAGGTAAAGATATTTTTGATGCTATTGACAGTTATTTAAAAAAAAATCAATTGAACTGGGAAAAATGTTGCGGTGTTTGCACAGATGGAGCCAAGTCTATGTCAGGCATTTACACTGGACTTCGTGGTCGTGTTATGGCAGTAGCTCCAAATACTTATTGGTCCCACTGCTGCATACATAGACAAAATTTAGCATCAAAGTCTTTACCAGTTAACTTAAAAACAGTCCTTGAAGAATCAGTAAAGATTATTAACTTCATTAAATCAAGGTCTACTAACTCTCGCATATTTAAAGCCCTGTGTGAAGAAATGAAGAGTGATCATACAACTCTATTACTGCACACCGAAGTTAGGTGGCTTTCTCGAGGCAAAATATTAACACGACTATTTGAGCTACGACAAGAAGTTCAGGTATTCTTTGAAGATAACCCTTTTTACCTAGCACCAAAAATGCAAGATGATACGTGGCTTCAGTCTCTTGCTTATTTAGCCGATATATTTTTTCAATAAATAAGCTGAATTTGGCTCTGCAGAACAGTTCAATAACTGTTTTACAGTTTCAGATAAAATGAATCAATGATTAAAAAAATATATTTTTGGCAATCATGTATTAAAAGAAACCAAACTGAAGCTTTTGATACACTGTTCAATTATTTAACAGAAAATGATATTGCGATTTCACAAGAAGTAAAAACAGAAATAATTGACCATTTGTCATCTGTAAAATCAAACTTTGAAAAATATTTTGCTAAACCTCCTGTTGATAAATATTGGATTTGTAATCCATTTGATGACGAATATTTTAAAGCAGCTAATTTATCTACAAAAGAAAAGGAAACGTTAATAGATCTCTCGACAGATAGCAATTTAATGAAAGAATATAAAAGTAAAGATTTAATCAAATTCTGGTTGGATATTTTCAATGAATATCATACAGTTGCTGAAACGGCTGTGAAGTATTTGCTCCCTTTCACAAGTACCGTACTTGTAGAAAAAGCATTTTCATCATACTTGTTTATAAAAAATAAGTATCGAAATAAATTGGTTGCTGCGCCAGATTTAAGATTATACCTTACCAATAATATTGAACCCAACTTTGTAAAGCTATGTTCTTTGGTCCAAGCCCAAGGTTCACATTAACTTGAATTTTTTATTGCAAATTTTTTTTGATAATTTTTTTAATAATTTTTCTTTTTGTAAACAGTTTTTGTAAATAAACACTTTATTTATGTTAATTCTTGACGTTTCATTCCCACTTTTATATTATTTAATAAGTGTGCTCACAGTAATTTATAAAGTGACAAAAGTTAGAAGATGCCATTAACCAAACATGATTTTTCCTTATGATTCTTTATCCAATACTTTTAAATATTTTGGTGAGAATTGGGAAAAAAATCATGTATAAATGGAAAAAACCATTATTTCGTACTTTTGCTACATTGTATTCCCATTAAATGTTTAAATATACTAAAAAAAGGTTAATTTATACAACAAAAATATTGGCAGGGGGTACAATTTGAAAAAAAAAAATATGGCTAAGGGGTACGCGGGAAAATAAAGGTTGGGAAGCGCTGCTCTAGAGCTTGGTAAAAAAATGGAATTGACTTATTTAAATCAAACTCATGGTATCTGGTTATTACAGATTACTTTACTCGTTGGCTAGAAATTTATTCACTTAGTGATTTGACACAATCTGCAATTATTAACAAACTCTTAGATTGTTTTGCCCGGTTCGGTTATCCTTCTTTGATTAGTGTTACTGAACCAACAGACTGGGTACACCCCATTGTTGTGGTTCCCAAAGCTGATGCGTTGGGTAATAAAATAGATATACGCATTTGTATGGATCCTCGTTATTTAAATGAATATGTTAAAAGGGAATTCTTTGAAATCCCAACTCAGGACATTCTTTTTTCTCAACTCTCAGGTGCTAAGTATTCTACAAAACTGGACGCATCTTCTGCCTTGTTGCAAATTCCACTCACTTATAAAAGCTCGTTAATGAACACCTTTACTACGTGCTTTGGAAGATATAGAGACCTGAGACTTCTATATGGGGTCTCTTCTGCCCCTGAAATTTTTCAGATTTATTTACGACATCTTGAGCGATATTCCTGGGGTTATCTGTTTCTTTGACGATATTTTAATTACCAGCACAACCATAGGAGACCATAACAAAATGTTAGCTCTTGTTCTTGAAGGAATACAAAAAGTGGTCTCACTTTAAATCTTAAAATGTCTATTTTTTGAGCTTCTAAAGTAAATTTTCTGGGACATGTTATCAGTGCTGATGGAATCTCACCGGATGGAAGAAAAACAGATGCTATAAGCCAAATGGATTCTCCTTGGCCATGGACTTGTGTTGAGGAAAAATGCTTTCAACGCCTAAAAGAATTAGCTTCTTCAGCAACCACTCTAGCTTATTCTGATAGCTCCAAAAAGCCTACTCTTTCAATAGATGCTAGTCCCTATGGGCTTGGGGCTGTAATATTACAAGATGGGTATCCCATAGAATATGCGAGTGTCTCACTTTCACCTACTCAGCAACGCTACAACCACATCGACAAAGAGTTATTAACTATCACATTTGGATGTGAACGCTTTCATTATTACCTGTATGAGAAGCACTTTGACATAGAAACTGATCATCGCCCATTGCTTGGTCTTTTAAAAAGCCACTTGACGAATAGTCGCCAAGGTTGCAACGCTTATCTTTAAAGCTTCTTAAATACACATTTACATTAAATTATAGTCGTGCTTCCTTATGTGATGAAATTGACACTGGATACCTGGAGAACAATGTAAAAGTGTTCTCAGTTATATCTACCACCCCTAAAAATGAAGAAAGGCTTAAACAGGAGATTACTAATGACAAATGTCTCAGCAAAGTGAAATATTATTCTTTAAACGGCTGGCCCTCCTATAAAAGCAATCTACCCCATGATATAAAACCCTTTTGGTCATTAAAGGACGATATTTATTTAATTGATGATATTTTATTCTACAAGAAGAGGCTTATCATACCTGATAATTTACAACAAGAATTCCTCGGACTCATTCATCAATCTCACCAAGGAGTTGTAGCCTACAAAAACTTGGCTCAGCAGTCTATATATTACCCAGGCTTAATGAGTGATATTGAGAGGTTAGTTCTTTCATATGATATTTGTCAAAAATACTCAAAAAGTAACCAAAAGGAGCCTCTGCAGCCCCATGAGGTCCCCAATCTGTCTTGGCAAAAGATAGGCATTGACTTTATGTCCTTGGCCTCTGAAAATTTTATAGTTGTTGTTGATTAGTTCAGCAAATTTATCATAGTTAATAAACTATTAAGCAAAACTGCAGAGAGCGTTATTGTGGCTCTTAAAAGTTTGTTTGCTATAAATGGTCTGCCTCAAGAAATATTTTTGAATAATGGTCCTCCCTTTGGTTCAAATGACTTTTTGAATTTTACTGCTAAATATAATGTTAAATTATCTACCTCCAGTCCTTATTATCCTAAATCAAATGGGATGGTCGAACGCTCCATACAAACTGTAAAAGCTCTTCTTACCAAAGCTGCATCAGATGGTAATGATCCTCTTGTTGTGTTTTTGAAGTTTTTGATTTGTAAATTCGCGGTATGGTACTGCGCATGCTCTTGTGAGAGCATGCGCAGTCACCTTCCAGGGCCAAGATGGCCGGGACCTCGTGTAACGAGGACGCATTGTAGATGTACGATGCAGGATACACGATGAAAACTAGAAGACTTGTGTGTGTCTCGTCTCTCTGTTAAAGTTGTCGTTAAAGCAAACAAGAACATCCTACCGTCTTCAGTTGGTAATGTTGGTTTATCGTTATAATAAAGTGATTGTTTTGTCTTCTATGATAACGTTTTATTGGTTTTGAGTAGAGAACTCCACCTTATACTTTTACCCTGACCTGAACCAGGGCCCCGTGTTCAGGTGGCGACCGTTTGTGATATTGGTGTTATATTCAAAGGTAGCCAAACAACATTTTGGCGACCGTGACAGGACAGTGCAATTTCTGGTGATAAAAGTTCGAAGAAATGGAGAAGTTGAAGAAAACACGGAATGTGGTTAGGAAGACGTTTCTGAAGAAATATGAGGAGTTCTCGAACAAATGTGTGAAATCTAAGATCCGTGTGATCTTAGTGATTTATTTGAGTTAGATGTGCAAATATTGGATGAAATGATGAACACGGCAACAGAAGAGGAAGTGATAGTTGAGACCCAAGTATGTGATGAATTCAAAAGGAAATTCTATTATGCAAAACGTGTGTTACAGAGAGTAGAGATACTGTGAGTTCAGATAGTGATAGCGGAAGAAGCAAGGTTAGTAAGATTAAATTACCTAAGTTAGAGCTTAGAAGATTTAATGGTGAAGTTATTATTAAATTGTGTCTACGTTAATTTAAAAGCTTCATCAGCACAATCTGCTACAAATGACTCATCAATATGTTCAGCCATTCCAGTTATTATTACTCATAGACCCGATTCTGCTAACTTCATCAATAGAAATAATTGTTTATGAATAATATTCTTGGTTCATCGATAATTCCATCAAATTTAATTGAGTGTGTAACTTCATTTGAAAAAAACAATAGTTATTGTAACAACTTAATCAGCCCTATAATTAACTTTAGAAATAATAGTAATAATAATAATAATAATAATAATAATAACAATATAAGTAATTATGCCTCTTTTAACATAGTGCATCAAAATGTTCAAGGGATTTTTAATAAATTGAATGAATTTGAAGTTTATCTAAGTCAAAATTCAGCTGATATTTTTTGCATCACAGAACATTGGGCTGTTTAGAATAATAATATTTTACTTGATGGTTACTCTCCATTATCTACTTTCTCTAGGAAAGATCATATCCATGTGGAGTAGCTATCATGGTAAACAATCATTTTAATTTAGTTTGTAGAAATGATACATTTATAACTGATCTTTTCAGAAATAGTTTTGAATCTTGTGGTGTTCAATGTAAGGGTAAAATGGTTCGACAATTCTTTTTCTAGCTGCTCTATATAGATCCCCTTCAGGTGATTTTGATTTATTTATTGACAAATTAACTATATTAATGCAGTATTTTAATCAGACTGACTTGTTGTTATGGTGATTTGAATGTTGATTCTCTTAAAGATTCAAGAAATAAAACTTTATTAGATCTATTAAATTCTTTTGAAGCGGTTTCTCTCATAAATGAACCTACTCGATTGAATGTGTAATGGAGGCTCTGGGTTAGATTATGTAATAGTATCTAAAGGTTATCTAAGTCATGTACTGCAAGGGTTGAGCATAATGGTCTTCGATCATAGTGCTCAATGTTTCAAACTTTCTATCACTGAACCATCCAAACTAATAAAAAATTGTCTCCCAAATATGTTGAAATCAGACGCTATACAGACACCAATTTAAATTACTTTCATCATTTATTACAGAGAGCTGACTGGAATCAAGTATATTTCAAGACACAGCTGATATGAAATATGAATCATTTTCTAAAATCTTTTCCTGGTGCTACGATGTAGCATTTCCATTGGTTAAAGTGAATGTTTATGCTCCTAAACGTCCTCTTGGTCACTCCAGATCTACTTGATTCTAGTCAACGTCTAAAAGATGCTTTTACAGTAAATATATTAACTTAGATAATTATAAAAAGATGAAGACTCAACATCAACAGCTAGTTATCAAATGTAAAAAACCTTTATATCAACTAAAATTAATGAATCTGAAAACAAAGTCAAAAAAGCTTGGGATCTTGCCAAAAACGCCTTATACATAATAGTTCTAAAACAGAAAACATAGTATTGAATAAGTCGTCTAATACTCATTCAGAACCTTTAATTTAAATGATCCAGTGTTAGTTGCTAATTATTTGGGGAACATCTGTCAAAAATACCAGATAAACTTCAAAATTCTTTTAATTTAATTCAGCAAGTATATGATTACAGTAAGAGGCCCAATGCTAGTCTAATAAACTCTATGTATTTTGATAACTATGTTTCTATTAAAGAGCTTGGAAATGTTTTGAAAAAAATGAAAAAAAAAGAAATAAGTCCTGATGGCATTACGATGTCTGTAGTTAAAAAAAGCTTACGTTATTGTTATGATGTTTTTCTACATGTTTTATCATGTTGTTTTTACTGAAGGACTTTTCCTAGTTCTTTAAAGCAATCACTTGTAGTTCCTATGTTTAAGTCTGGAGACAAACCAATGTTAATGATTATAGACCTCTATCTTTGCTTAGTCCTTTTTCAAAGCTAATAGAAAAGACTGTACACAATAGATTAAGTCATTATTTAGATAGCAATAATATTTTAGCTCCTGAACAACATGGCTTTAGATCAGGCTTTTCAGTTAATCTGCTTCATCTAATGCTGTCCATGAGATCCTAAAATGTATAGATAATAAGTTGTATCTTGTCGCTTTATTTTTGATATGTCTAAAGCATTTGATTTACTTAATATTCCTACTCTATTAAGAAAATTATATGAGATCGGTATAAGAGGTCATTATATGACTTAATTAGATCATTCTTATCTGGCGTTCTTTTAGCGTTTCTATTAATGGCACCAAGTCTAAAAAATTCTTTACTTCTTCAGGTGTGCCACAGGTAGTATCTTAGGTCCACTTCTCTTTACCATTTACATCAATGACCTGCCAGCATGGCTTAGAAGTATAGTTAAAGATTGTTTGGTTATTATTTATGCTGACGATACATCTGTCTTAGTATATAGTCGCGATGTTGTAATTTAGAAATTTATGTTAATTTGTTATGTCAGGGTTTGTTGAGTGGTGTTTTAATAATAAGTTAGTTTTAAATACTTCTAAAAGCGTTTCTGTGATATTTAGAAGTCGTAATGTTGATAGACCTTTAACATTCTTAATTAATTCTAGTCCTTTATGTTGTGTGCCGTTTACTAAAGTCTTAGGTTTAATTTTAGATAATAATTTAAAATATAGTTTCCACGTTGAATTCGTTGTTGCAAAGCTAAATTCTGTATACCCATTTACTTAGAAAACTTAAAAAGTTCAATGCCACGAATGTTTATTGATGTTATACTACGGATGGGCATTCCCTTATCTATCAAATCATATTTTTATCATGGGCCCGAGCACTGAGGCGAAAAGGGTTTTTATTTTACAAAAAAGATTAATTCGTTTAATTTTTAATATTGGCCCAAGGGAAACTTGTAAAAAGGCTTTTATAACAAACAAGATCATAACATTTCCGTCCTTAATTATTTTAGAGTCGTAAGCTAGTGAGAAAATATCCCAACAAATTCAAAACTCACTCCAGCGTGCACAATTTGAACACTAGAAATAAGTTGGATCTGTACCCAGTAAAATGTAGAACATCATTATTTAAAGCGTCACCATTCAATCTGGCTATAAGTTGTTACAATAAACTACCTCACTCAGTTAGGTCATTTGAAAAGATTAATTCTTTTATTAAAGAAACAAAACAATATTTGATAGAAAAAGCATATTATTCATTGCAGGATTTTATTGCATAATATAATCCTATATTATATATTGTGCTTTTTTATATGTTAGCTATGTAGTTGTGTTATGTTTTTTATTTAATTATTTGTGTATTATTTGACTTGTTATATACTTATTTATTAAGTCACTTAACCAATAAATAATAATAATAATAATAATAAGTGGCTCCCATTCTGGGATCAATTTGAGAAGATACATAAGGAACCTAGTATTAGCAAGGAGGATAAATTTTTATATTTGATCTAAGCAACGGTTAAAGGTTCGAGGGCGAGAGAGGTAGTTGAGAGCTACCCGCCCACTGGTCTCAATTATGATAAGGCGATTGAAGCACTAAAGTCCCGATTTGGACAGGAAGATATGTTAACTGAGGTTTACATACGTGAACTGCCGAAACTGGTAACTCATCGGAATGGTAGAGACATTATGAGTATTTTCGACAAACTAGAGGGTCATATACGAGCCCTGGCTAGTCTTGGGGTCACTACGGAGAAATGTAGTGCCATTCTTTATCCTATGGTGGAATCCTGTTTGCCTGAGGATCTGTTACGGGTCTGGCAGAGGACGGAAAACATGTCGTGTAAGCCGAGCAGGGACAAGCTAGAAGGTTTATTATACTTTGTAAGAAGAGAGGTTGAAGGTGAGGCTCAACCTAGCAAAACATGCATTAGCGATGATGGGACATCTTCATGCAGTAGCTCTTGGTCAGCTGTCGCTTTGACAACCACCACTGGAGGTTATAATAAGAGTAAAGGGTATGGTAAGGTTAAAGTGCCTACTAAATGTATTTTTTGTAAAGGGGGTCATGTGAGTCATACATGTATGAAAGCTTGGCAACAAATGAGCCATGATGAAAAGCAAAATATTATGAGAAAAGAGAGAGTTTGTTTCTCTTGTTTAAAACCAAGTCATGTGCAGGAACACTGTACTGTTTCCGGGAAATGTTTTCTATGTAATTTTAACCATTATAGGGTTGTTTGTCCTAAGTCAAGGGGGAAGTCCTATGCAAGGGACAGAATTGAAAGAGCAGATAAAGATAATAATAAGAGACCTAACGATGAAAATTAGAAGACTTGTGTGTGTCTCATCTCTCTGTTAAAGTTGTCGTTAAAGTAAACAAGAACATCCTACTGTCTTCAGTTGGTAATGTTGGTTTATCGTTATAATAAAATGATTGTTTTGTCTTCTATGATATCGTTTTATTGGTTTTGAGTAGAGAACTCCACCTTATACTTTTACCCTGACCTGAACCAGGGCCCCGTGTTCAGGTGGCGACCGTTTGTGATATTGGTGTTATATTCAAAGGTAGCCAAACAACACCTCTTTCAGCAATAATTAATTATAATATTACACCTAAGCCAGATCTTCCAGCCCTCTGTGAGCTTTTAATGGGTAGAAGGCTTAGGTCTACTTTACCTGTAGGATTGCCTGCTCTGAAGCCTGTATATGATACAGACTCGGCTCGCAAAGTTAGGTAGAACGTCAGTCTCAACAAAAATTATATCATGAAGCTCTCGCCCCTACAAGCAAATCAGCCTGTTTTAGTTCAAACTAACGTAAGGGAGTGGAAGCCTGCTACAGTCTCCCATCAGTCTGGCCCTAATGACTATATCATCAATACCGGGGGAGCCGAGTACTGGCAGAACAGGTCTCAGCTGAGACCTCACAACACTGAGACTACTACTACAAGAAGTGGGCGAGTTGTGAAACGTCCTTTAAAATTAAATTTGTTATTGTTTATTTTTATTTTTTTTTTATTTTTAGAGGGACGTGTTATGTATTGTATGTGTCTGTGTTGGTTGCGCTTGCAATGGTGTCGCGCTAGTGGATCAGGGATTGAGTTATGTTTGGGTTCATAGTATTTTTCGTTTTTAAGGTTTTTGCTGCTTATAAATTCATTACTAAATAAATAAGTATTATTATTAACACATTGTTCTTAATACTTTACAGTTGTATTTAGAGCATCCTGCACGACTTTTATCAGTGAGTGCTTCCTCGGGTCTATCTGGGAGTCTAGGTCTGTCCGTGCTGACTATGAGGTATTATTGTGTGACTCAAGGGAGTGAGACTCGACATATATCGTCATGTCTCTCCCCACACCCTATAACGCCATCTGAGTAGGGCAAATCATTATGTTACATAGTAATTTAATGTCTTATTTCAAATTTAATGGTTTCTGCTTGTTGCTAGATTATTTTTTTCTGACTTACCTGAATATTCGTTAAACTCTCAATTGAAAGTCAGCATTCTATTAAACTTTCAATGTGCGACAGAACAAGATTTTGGTTTTTCATCCATTGCATTCACAAAGCTGTATGATTTAAGGATTAGACCCCACGCCTATAAACTTTTTGTCACATTAGATTCTCGTATATGCCGTTATAACAGAACAAGTTTTATGAATGCAATTTGTTCTTTGTTTTGACAAAAGACTAACAATTATAAGTAAGAAATAAAATAAAATTCCAAGGTTGTCTATTCTTCTTTAATAATATTTTCTGTCATAACCTATTGGATTAACAAACCTGCTACAAAGGTAATACTTATTGTTAAAAAGATCGATCCAACGTTGATTTATAGTTGCCTTATAGAGATGGACTTGTTCTAGTCAGCTCCACAGTCATGTTTTAGTCACATGACTGTGAAGCTGACTAAAACAAGTCCACCTCACACTAATGTGGCTTAATTTCACCTCCACAGATAAAATCATAGGTTTGGAACCCTGTTCCAACTTCTGATCTTTTTTTTGACATTACTTCATAATTGTGTGTGTACTCTGTAAATGGTAACAGGAAAGCCTAGTGATTTAGAAGATAAAGAAAATGTAGATTGGGTTCCAAGCTAAAATCTTGGTAATACAAGTCGAGTAAATACTGAATTATCTAGTGCGAGATATCTCAAAGAGCTTATCTTATTATTATTTTTGTCTTGTTGACAATCAATGTTGTGAGCTGATCATAATACAGTATAATTTTGCTGAATCTTGCTTGGTACTACTTATTATAACATGGTGGCAGCGGAGAAGCGAATAGTTCAGCCGTAAGTGTATTATTAATTATATCTTAAATGTTATAAATAACCTGCCTATCACTCAGTCTAATTGGTATTTTAATAATAAATAAGCATATTACCTGGGAGAAGCATACGTCTCAACTGGCAAAGAAGCTATCATCAGTTCTCTTCCTACTCAGGAAATTGTCAGAAGTATTGGATGTGAAAACCATGATATCAGTGTACTACGCCTACTTCTTTTCAAGAATGTCTTATTGTGCTGCCTTGTGGGGAACCAGTACCAGTGCTCTAAATATTTTTCTACTCCAAAAAAAGGCCCTGCGTATAATTTTTAACTTACAATATTCTGAAACGTGTAAGCCCTATTTTAAGAAATTCTCTCTTATGACTCTACCATCTTTTGTTATTTATAACTTGCTTTTATCTATTCAGTCGGAAAGTAACCACCATAGAAATATTGATAATCATAACTATAATACTAGATATAACCATATGCTAATAGTACCTCACTGTAGACTTCATAAAACTTTTAATTCGCCTAAAATAGTTGCCATTAAAATGTATAATTGCCTGAAGCCTAAAACTCAAAACTTAGAGTTAACAGCATTCGCTAAGCAAATAAAAACATATTTGATTACGGAAGCTTTTTATTCTATAAACGATTTTATAAATAATTGTTCTTTGTAATTAAGTTAAGATTTTGACTCAGAGACACAATTGTAATTTTACTTTTGTAATTTTATGTATTTGTATCAACTCTTAGAAAATAAATAAATAAATATAGCAAGAATGATAATACCACTAAAAGTTTAAAATTGTATATTTGTAAACTTGTATAAAATTTAAACTTATGTCCGTATTTGGTAGACACGGGATTCCTTTGAAACTTTTTACTTATAGAGCCCCTTATTTTAATTCTCAAGAGTTTAGTAGTCAAAGTAAAATAATTGATAAGCGACCAGAGTTAAGATCGTATGTGGTTGAGGATGAGTCAGGAAATAAATATAGAAGAAATCAAATCCATATATATTCTAGAAATAATGTTATTACAACATGTAGTAGCTCTAACTATCCTAATAGTTCTGACCCTAAACAAGCCATAAAAAATAATTCTATTTGCTGTGTACTCAGCCGCTTGATACGATGAACTATGACTTGTAATATTATGGTTATAAATAAAGACAGGTTATGGTATGTTACACATCTTGAAATCGGCATTGTAAGTCTTTTTATTATTCCCTAATTTAATTAATTAAGTATCAAAGTAATTCTTGAGTATACTACAAAGGGGCGACGAGAATAAAAAGATGAAAATATTACGTTCCGCGTCATCTTAATAACTTTTTGTAAACATGTCCGATTCGGAATCCGGCGAACAACATGGTTCCGCTCCAAGTACAAATTCAAATTCTCATCATAACGTACACTCGATTCCGTAAAATCCCGCAAATAACAACTGGACTACGTATATGTTGTGTCTTTATCTCAATAGACTAGACCCCCTGTATGAGGGGTATACAGGAATACGCCTCATACAGTAACTGGTATTTCACCTGCTGAAATACTTTTAGGAAGAAAATTACATTGTAATTTTGATTTACTATTACCTAATACAGCTGATAAGGTACATAACTCTCAATTGAGACAGATTAAAAAGGAAATAGATTAAAAATATTAAAAACAAGGAAATAGATTTATTTCATTTTCAATTGATGAGTTTTAGTTCGTGATTTTCGTCCTGCTCAGAAAAAGTTGGTAGAAGCTGTAATTACAGAAAAATTAGGCCAAGTCACATATTTAGTTAAGCTTAAAAATGAGGATCTTGAGTGGAAACGCCATTTAGATCAAATTATAAAACCTAAAACTGACTTTAACCATAGGAGATATGTTTATTGGCCAGATAAAAATATTAAGTCTAATGAATATTGTTCAAAGGCTATTCAGACTTCTCCAGTAAAGTCTCCTCAGAGGCAAAGTCCTACTTCTAAGAAATCTACACCTTATAAAGATAAATTAAGAAACAGGTCTCAAATTAAAGAGCCTCAAAAATATACAGATTTTGAAAAACATTGATGTATTCTTAATATTTTTTTTATTTTGAGTAATTTCATTTGTATAAATATTAGGAAGGTATCTCTCCAACAATTTTTTCGTAATATATGATTTGTTTTCTAGAAATGATTCAATTGTTTTGTAAAATAAGTTTATATTATGATATTGTAAGATGAAAAATTACAGTTAACATGTATTCTCACCATGGGTAAATTTAAGGGGGAGGATGGATGATATGTTGTGTCCTTATCTCAATAGACTGGACCCCCCACTCCTAGTCAAGAGTAATTATATTTTTTATACTCACTCTAGCCTAGCTCATGGCTGAGGGCACATGTCTTCTATTTTATGTATTATAATTTGTGTTAATTAAATAATAAAAGTTAAATCTTTATATTAAATTGTTTCTTATTCGGCCTACAAAACAGTATATAAAGAGGTTTTCTAATAAAATGACCTTATATAACGTTCCAGACGATAAAAAAAGTTCTGAATCTGTTGGGAGATTGTGAGTGCCCACTGGAACTGGTTTAGGCGAATGTTGCAGTCATGTTGGAGCAACCTTCTTTGTTACAAGCAGGTTTATTCTAAAAGGAGATGAGTTAACTGAAATAGAAAAAATAGCATCCTGGAGCTATTAAAAATTGGAGCTCCTTCTAAAGTTGGTGATATTAATTTTGAGGTCAATGCCACTTCTTCGTCACAAACTTTAAATAACATGTATGCTGGAGCCGAAGTAAAACATCTGACAGAAGAAGTACACTGTTTTGAACAGGTGAACTGAGTTATCCGCAATATTGCTTTTAGTGCCTACAATGAGGAAATTGCTAAAATGATAAAAAAAGGGTCAATTTGGAGTCTAATGACCCTTAGAAATAAGATACATTTTCACTGGAAGAACTTGTCCCAATCCACAAAAAGTGTAAGAGAAAACTAGTTTGCAGGCATAAGACAAGTGTGATATCCTTGTAGAGAAGGGCGGGTCAGGGCTTCCCTTTTCAAACAGGTGTGTAGAACATCAATTGACAAACCTAGCAATAGCTTAATCAAAAGAATGTGCTACCCTAAAAGGGTATGTTTTCAAACTGAAAAATATATAGAAATAATCGAAGAATCAGCTACCGTCGATACTTGTTGTTGGATATAAATATCCCTGGACCGGTTTCGGCATAACGCTATCATCAGCAGGCGGGGCAACACTCGAGCTCTCGACTAATAAAGTTATATCAGTGATTAACTTCTAGTCTCAATGAGCACGACGAGCCCTCTGAAAATAAGGGAGGAAGTAGGAAAGGGTTTATAAAGGGAATGTGTACTGAGTCAAGGTCGTGACCCTGAGTCAGGCGTGCGTGTGAGTCATCTGACGTTATGATGCTTTGTGTCTTTTATTATGAAGTGTACAGGTGTCATGGTTTTCCCGTTTTCGTTTTTTGTCAAGTGCTGGTTTGAGTACCGAAAAAGTAATGTCCGAATTGAAAGTAAGTTGTTCGTTAATAATTGTCTTGTCAGTAATTCTGTGTTTGTATATTTCTAGTCTTTCAAGTACGTTAAGTTTATGTCCTTTTGATTGTTTGTGTAGTAGTTTCATAGAGTTTGACATTGTATCTGGTTCGTGTCCGTGTGTGCGAAGGTGGAGCTGTCACTGTCTGTTAGTATCTGTCTCGTCTGTTGTGATGTTGCCAGAGCCGTTTTTCCGTTTTTATTGTGTGATGAGTTTGTCGATGTCGGTCCTAGTGTATCCTTTCCTGTCTGCTATGTCGTATATCGTATAAAGTTCTTTTTTGTAGTTGTCAGGTGTCATAGGTATGTTGTGAAGTCTATGTATCATCGATCTGTAGGCTGCTAGTTTTTGTTGCATTGGGTGGTTTGAAGTTGCGTGTATTATATGGTCGGTTGCTGTTGCTTTTCTTTACATACTAAAGTCTAATTTGTGAGGCTTTCGCAAAACTGAATATTTTATTATCTAGGTGTTACCTGTGATAAAGGTTACGTTGGAAACCTTGTATAGATTCGCTAAGTAAAAAATTAAGAAAGCTTCTATACTATTCCAGGTTCTCATTCACGTTCCTTTGCTCTGACATGAAAACTCCCAATATAGTAGCTATTTTAAAGGTGCTGTTTTCAGTATTTGGTTTACCAGATTACATACATTCTGATAAAGGTTCCTAAATCATGTCAAAGGATTTAAAGCAAAATTATGACAGAAATGTTGCTAGCAGTCGTACCACTCCTTGCAACCCTCATTGCAATTGGCAAGCTGCACGTCACAATGGCACCATTTGGGAAAACCATTGAGCTTGTGGTAAAATCAAATAATCTAGACATTACACAATGGGAGCAGGTACTACCAGACGCTCTTCACTCAATCCGTTCATTTCTTTGAACCGGAACTAATACATCTCATTACTACATATTGTTAAGTTTTCCTAGGCGTTCTGTTACAGGGAAACCAATCCCTTCATGGCTTTTACACTAGGACCTGTGCTCTTAAAGCACTGACAGAGCTATCTGAATATCCAGATAGGTCTCATCTGTGCTTCCATTTATTTCCTTTGAGATATAAGTCATTTGAAAAATGACACCAAATTCTCAACTGCGTCAAACAGAATCATCCAAGAAATATATGAACAACAAAAGAGAGCTAAGAGCATAATAATCTACAACTTAAAAGACGCCGACAAAGAAACTGACGAGAACTCTGTAAAAGAAATTCTTTAACTCACAACACCCCCCCCCCCCCGTACGACATCGAGAAAATCACAAGACTAGGATCAGCCCCTAACAACAAAACACCATTAAAGGCACATATTAATTTTAAATGGTTAGGAAGCTCACAAACCTTATATTAATTTTAGATGGTTAGGTAGCTCACAAACCTTATATTTATGTTAAATGGTTTGGAAGATCACAAACCTTATATTAATGTTAAATGGTTTGGAAGATCACAAACCTTATATTAATTTTAGATGATTAGTGTTGTATAATTTTAATTAGTAGTTTGTTAAACCAGCTACACAATTCTCACATATGTCAACAACTAAACCTGGATTGATACTCGAGTGAACCAAGTCTTGTCAACTTCTTCTACCGGTACGTTGGTTAATTTTATATCCGTGAACATCGGCTTTTTTAAGTTAAAATCTGCTAACATTGGTAATGGGCCCAGTGTAGCATTGTGTTTAGTTTGAAACAACATGTTTCATTTGTGTTGTCTTGCTGCACATGCAAGGACGTGTTTGATGTTATGTTAAAAAAGTATGACATTGATATAACAAAAAGAAAAGTTGAGACCAGGAACGATTTAGGAAGACTAGAAATGCAGAAGCAGGAAACATGGCAACAATATATCGACCGTGGTGAAAAAATGCTGGTCGAAGCCAGAACAGCCGGGTGATGCAGAGTTTATTGTCAGCCTCCTCCGTGGATTACCGGCGAAATACAATGATATAGCAAGGCAGTATGATAATAATTTGAGTGCTACTATTGGTGAAGTAAGAAGAAGCTTCACTCTATATGAAGAAAGAGCTGAAAATGCTAATAAGAAAGAAGTATCAGCTTTTAAAACTTCAAACTCTAGAGATAATAACCAAGAGGTAAGACGTTGTTTCATCTGTTCTCGCCCAGGGCACTTTGCAAAAGACTGCTGGAGCAATAAGCAGAACAGAAATAAAAGTAAGCACTCTTTATAATAAACGAAAGCGTCAAGACAAAGCTAATGTTGCCGATACAAACAAAAGTGAAGCTGCATGGGCAATCTGTACTTATAAAATCGGTACTTATAATGACAAGAATCAATGGGTGCTTGATAGTGGAGCGTCCACTCATATGGTTTGTAATTCCAGTAGCTTACAAATTTTTAAGTGTCTTTCTGGTACTGTAAGGTTGGCCGATAACACAATAATAGAGTCTAAGGGTGTAGGAAGTTCAAAAATTAACAACTTCAATTTAAAAGAAGTGCTTGTAGTTCCTGATCTGAACTGTAATTTACTTTCTGTTGGTAAATTTGCGAAAGATGGTTGTGAAGTATTGTTTACTCACACCAAAGCATCCATAACTTATAAGGGAAAATTGATGTTAATGGCATATAAAGATGAAAATGGGTTCTATACTGTTCCTCTTTGTGAGAATGCCCGTAAGATTAATCATAATCCTTCTATTATTCATAAAAGGATGGGACATATAAGTCATAATTACATGACTCAACTGTATAAAAATAACATGTTATTTGGTCTTAAGTTTGAACCAAAAGAAGAAACTGAACCTTGTGTTTCATGTGTGCGGTCTAAATATTCACGTAAACCATTTAAAACTGTCATTAAACAGCAATCTACTAGATCACTCGAATTGATCCATTGTGATCTAATAGGACCTTTAGAAGATTCTTTAGGGCTGTCCAGGTATATATTAACAATAGTCTGTGATTATTCTAGAAAAATATTTGTTAATTTTTTAACTTGTAAATCTGAAACAGCTTCTAAGTTAGAAAATTTTATTAAATGGGCTAATACTATTGGTAAGCCAGTTCATAGAGTACGATCTGACAATGGAAAGGAATTTGATAATCAAATTTTGAAAGACTTATATGAGAAATGTGGCATAAAACAAGAGTTGACGGTTCCTTATTCGCCACAATCTAACTGGGTGGCTGAAAGAGCCACCAAGGAGCTAAAGCCCTTTTATTAGATTCAGGACTACCTGTTAAATTTTGGGCCGAAGCTGTAGGTACGGCATGTTATTTGAAGAATCGTTCCCCTACTAAAACAGATGATTTATTTACCCCAGAAGAAAAGTTTTCTGGACGGAAACCAACAGCATCGCACTTCCGAGTATTTGGTTGTGAATGTGAGTGGTGGACTCCTAAGAATACTAGAGGCAAATTTGACTCCATTACTAAAACTGGAATATTTGTAGGTTATTCTCGCCTTAGGAAAGCCTACAGAATTTATGATATTGTATCTAATACTATAATTGAGTCAAGAGATGTAACCTTTTTTGAGGATAAACCTGGATGTAACCTTTTGCCCAAAAATAAAGGTAGTGAAATAAACTGGTGGATTTATAAATTTCCTGAAGACAATGAAGAACCTATTGCAGACTCTGACAGTGAATTTACAGATAGTGGCAGTAACAGCCTACCTTCTATTGAAAACGAAAGCTCGGAGTCTGGTGAGTCAGAAAGTGACTCTAAATCACATTAATTCTCAAGTTCAAGAAAATCTGACAAGGGTGTGAAATCAAATTGTTCTTCTCAGAAGTCTTTATCAAGATTTCCTAGAGCAGCGAAAGAAAAGGTTGCCAGTTATAAAGAAACTCCTGTTAAGTCAGGAACTAAAAAAAATCTAGATAACACTTATGTGCCAGGTAATGATGTGAAATTAGTTACTTACGAGATACCAAGTTGCACTGATGATGCAATGAGATCACCTATGTGGAGAGATGCAATGAAAAGAGAGTTAGACTCCTTATCTAAGCACAAAGTATGGGATTTAGTAAATAAACCTAATGATGTTAAACCTATTAAGTGTAGGTGGGTTTATACAATAAAAAATGACGGTCATGAAAGCAAATACAAGGCACGCTTAGTAGCTCTAGTATGTTCTCAGAAATTTGGTAGCGACTATTATGAATCATTCGCACCTGTATTAAAAACTTCGAGCCTTTTATCAATACTGGCTGTAGCTGCTAGTAAAGGCTGGACTGTTCATCACCTGGACGTTGAGACTGCCTTTTTATATGGCAAATTAAATGAAATATTTACATGTATCAACCACCTGGTTTTGAAAAAACACACATCAAGTTTGCAAGTTAAATCAAGCTCTATATGGTCTAAAGCAGAGTGGTCGGGTCTGGTACAAGACTTTAGACTCTCATCTTACTGATAACAAGTTTACGAGATTAACATCAGATACTTGTATTTATATGTTAAATGAAGGTAAATCAACTTTAATATTAGGAATACATGTAGATGATTTGGTAGTGATCAGTTCTGATCAAAATATATTTGATAAAGTAGTGAACACACTATCAAATAAATTTGTAATTAAAATACTTGACAGTAAAACTAGTTGTAAGATGCTTGGACTTGAAATAAGTCAGAGTAAAAATAGTTTTAGAGTGTCACAAGCATCTTATGCTGAGCAAATCCTCCAACGCTACAATATGAATGATTGTAAACCAGTCTCTACACCACTAGACATCAATCAAGATCTACACGAGTACAGTGATTCGCCATCGGTTGATGATAAACTGTACAGGGAACTAATTGGCTCTCTAATGTACTTGATGGTGAGAACAAGACCTGATTTAAGCTACCCTTTAAGTCTACTTAGTGGCTTCTCTAAAGACCCGAGAATTATTCACTTAAACGCTCTAAAGAGACTCTTAAGATATATTAAAGGGACAACTCAAACAAGTCTTTATTACCGCGAAGGAGATAATAAGATTTGTGGATATGTGGATGCCAATTGGAGAGATGGAAAATCAAATCAACGCTCAACTAGTGGTTATCTCTTTACTTTTGGAGGCAATATAGTATTATGGAGATCGAAACTTCAAACTTCGGTGGCATTATCTACTTGTGACTCTGAGGTTACAGCTATTGTTGAAGCCTTAAAACAGGGGATTTTTCTTAAAGAATTGTTTCAAGAAATGCTTGGACCATATACTCAAGAACAAATCAACATCTATTGTGACAATAAATCTGCAATACATCTTGACAAGAATGGTGTTACCACGTCGAAATCTCATCATATTGTACGACAAGTCTCATTCATCCACCAAGAATTGTGTAGCAAAAATTTTAATTTAGTTTACATTCCCACAGATAAACAGCTTAGTGATTTCCTAACTAAAGCTGTAAGTAAAGTAAAAATTCAAAAATCGTTAAATGTTCTAAATTTAAAGTAATATTTAGACATCAGTTTAAGAAGTGTTAATTCTTTTGTTGTTATTTTAAAAGGGATTTTTTTTATTTTAAAGTGGTAACTTAAGGTTTAATTTTTTGAGATAATGATTATTTTTTATTCACACACACCGGCTTTTTACACACACGCCATTTTACTTTTTGTCTTTCACGTCTGGTGCTTTAATTTAAGTGTTAATTTTTTGTTTAATTCTGTGTTTCTGTGTTTACTTCTTATTTTTTAATTCTTCGCAACTTATATTTCAGAAGTAAGTAATCATCAATTAAGTACTCGTCAGAATCAACTAGTTCATAACACCAAGAAAGTAGATGACGAGCTAAGTCACTTGCTTTCTTAAATCTTTCTTATTCTTTAAAGTAAATTATCTAACTAGTAGTAATTTTGTAAATAAAAAAGTTGGTTGTAAAGTGAGATGTCAGTTTTGGGCAGCTGTTTATAGTTTTTTGCTTTGGGTTGCTGCTTTACTGTGTGGGTTAGATGGACACATTGGACTAGTCCTATGGACTATTTAGTCCAAGGTGTGTTTAGTGAATTGAAATGTGAATTAAACATACTAGTAATTAAAAAGTTAAAAATAGTTTCAAATATACTAGTTATTTTTTTGACCAAAACACTTGGTTTTAATCAGCTGACAGGGTGGGAAAATAGTTTAGGGACCGATTGGTCCCTCAATTGATTAACCTTATTGCCTCCTTTGTTCTTTTACTCCTGAACATGTGTTATACTATATGTGTATGTGACACATTAGAGGATAGCAAGTGGAACTAATAATTTCACCACTTAGATGGGAGCTCCATGGTGGGAGCTCAAATCAGATTACTGCCATCATGCTTCATGCAGTTTAGAGTAGACACACACACACACACCACATATATAATATATATATTAATATATATATATTATATATATAATTATATATAATCATGTTGATTCTCATTGCAAAATAGTCATTTGATAGTCATTTGTCTTTTTACAGATGGCTGTGAGGATACGTGGAGCAAGGAGGAGTTGAATTCCTAATTAGCACCATGAGAGAAAATAACATCATTGCCCTTATGGACGGAAGGACGTACCGCCATAAGGAGCTATACAAGTTAGTGGAGGAAAAGTTCATAGAACAAGGCTTTATCTCAAAAGATTGTATGATGATCAAGAATAAGTGGAAGGCTCTCAAGAGTGCTTTTGTAATTGCTAAAAAAAACAATAACACTTCGGGGGCCTCTCCAAAAACTTGTGACTACTATGATGAGCTGGAGGAGTTATTGGGTAGCAGGTCCTCTGTTGTTACCCAAGGGTTAGATTCTGGAGTACCTATAGAGGAAATTGTCGTCGAGATGTCTGATGACATAGGCGACAATAACATCGATGGGTTACTCGAGGATCAGCCCTGCTCTTCAAGTGGACCTGCCAGCAATAACTATTCACAACATTCGAGGAAGAGGAAACGGGAGTCTGCATCCTCTTCCTCAGATTTACTGTCTAAAATAGTGCAAGTTCTTGAGAGGGATATGAAGCAGAGGTCTGAGGAAGCCTCCATGTTATATTCCTCTATTAACTTCCTCACCCAGGTCATTTCTAATTTTATTTCAAATTCCCAAGTTCCCCAACCCTCATCAATCCCCCATCCTTATCCATATTCACAATTTGCCCCTCCGGCTCCCTACGTTCATCCTCCTCAATCCTCTTCCTTTCCTAATCATCTTCACCAGTTCAGCTTCTCTCCGTCTTCCCCTGCACCCTTTATCCCTTCCAATTCTACAAGCCCCACTTCTTCAATGTATAACCCGCCATCTTCATCTATCCATCCCTGTGCTTCTTCCCCAAATCTCTCTTCCCCTACCCAGCCATCCTTATTAATCAATCCCAATGTCTCTTCCCCTAACCTATCTTTCCCTACCCAGCGTATGGTTAGGAATCTCACAAACCTTATATTTATGTTAAATGGTTTGGAAGATCACAAACCTTATATTAATTTTAGATGATTAGGTAGCTCACAAACCTTATATTAATTTTAGATGGTTAGGAAGCTTGTTGAATAGCTCTATTATGAACACTGCTTTAACTTGCTCTGTGCTATGTTTAAAATGCTCCGAGCTATGATGTTCTAACCTTCGTCTAAATTTAAATTATTTTTGAAAAAATTATCTGCCCAATAGAAAATTTCAATTCCTTTGACCAGATTAGGGAAGATATATTGGAGTGTGATTAGGGGAATCGGAGTGTCCCACTTTAAGGAAAACACCAAAGCTAACGAATTCATTAGTAATAGGAAAATCCTTATAGGTTCCGAGTGAACCAACGCGATCAAATTGAACATCAACTATGCCCCTCTACGTGGTGTACCGACTACAGACAGCAAGTATACAGGAGACGTGGGACCCCTCTGTCGCAAATGCAGCAGAGAGACTGAAACACCAGCACATGTGCTTGGTAATTGTCCTAACAACATGCTTCTTGTTACTCGCCGCCATCATAATGTCAAACATACCATCATTGACTTGTTAAGGGAAAAAGGTTACAATTGTTATGAGGAAGTCTTCGGCGTTGATACAAATGGTTCCACGAGGTACGCAGACATTATAGCCTTTAATAAAAACAGTAAGGAAGCTTCGGTGATTGACCCTACAGTGAGGTACGAGACTAACGATCCTTTACAAGGTGAGAAAGTCCACGAGGAAAAGGAACAGATTTATGAAAAGTGTATAGATTATTATAAAGAGAAATATAGAGACCAACAGGGCGACAGAGAGTTCCGAGTAATAGGACTATGGTTTGGCTCGAGAGGTGCCATTCCTAAAATAACATCAAATTCTTCGACGATATGGGAATTGACCCCAAAAAACTGACGCAAATATCTGAGAGTATTATTTTAGATTCGTTAGGCATAATCAATAACCATGTGTATAATTAACTTATCTAGTTTTAAATATAATGTACAAATTTAATTTTCTGTTTGTTTAACCTAATAATTCATTTTATGTATTTAATTTTTTTACTATAGTTTAACTTATTTCATTGTTCATTGTCATGTTTATTGTGATTGATTAGTACGCTGTGTGTTTTAGCAACTCATTGTACATGAGCAGCCCCACTATGTATTTTTTTTTTAAATATATTGTGTTTCTCTTTTACATTTGAATGTTAAATTGTTTTTATAAGTCTAGAAATGTATTTATACATGTTTATAAAAAAATGTTTTTTTTACAGGAAATTGTATACTTAATATTGTAATTTATTATAGGGCAGGAAGTTGCCCTGCTAAGACAAGGGTAAGTACCCAGAATCACTAATTGTGAAGCTTTCGTAGATAAATAATGTGATGATTTAGAAAAAGAAATATTCTAGTTAATTTATAGCTGACATTTTTAAAGCCTTAGCATACATCAAAAGGTATGCTTATTGTTTTTGCTAGAAGTTAAGTTTAAGAAAATATAAATTTTCTTCTACGAGCAACCAGATGCAAAGCTGAGCAAACTGGGCTGGGTTTTTTTAAGCCCAGCCTACAAAAAGAAAGGTAATTATAATTTCATTCTTATGCAAGCTCGTGTCCAGATGATGAAAGCCTTACTAAAACCAAGGACATAGACGTGGCTGCGGATGTAGCTTCATTCATCCATACAATATACACAGTAAACAGGCAGTCCTTGTCTACAGGTGTGTCACAAATGAATTTGGATCCAATTGACCAAATTCATACACGTGACATTCTGTCCTAATTTAGCTTATAGGACATTAACTCCGGTCCTTTCAAATTATAGTTATTTCTTGATTAGATTGCATGATCTAATTCTAAGTCCAAATATGATTACCTCAGCTAGAAAATAGG
>JACMZG010001911.1:64411174-64702447 GCA_018340805.1 Microvelia longipes
CTTCATGATAAATTAAGATCCACCGTACAAATATCAAGTCCATGTATAGCTTGCAAATCATCTTGATTAAAATTCTTTATTTATGAAATCCCTAATACTGAACAAGTTATAATAAGCGTGGTGAAGCCAAGCTATGAGTAGACCGTCCAATTAATGAGCAAGAACATGAATAATCTATCCTAATTTTGTTAGTTATGGCTTAGTATATGCACGTTTTTGTTCTGTTTATAGTGTCAAGACATCAAGCAGGTTCACTATTTGGGGATGGGGAACGCTGAATAGATGTTACTATCTGAGCCAACTACTCTATAAAAATGGACTTCATATTTGATTACATCAAACGAGTCGGAATTGCCAGGATGATGATTTAGCCAATCGATTTGTGAGAAAAATCCCATTTCTCATCCAATTTTAAATATTTGATAAAAGCTGAGCAATGACACATTGTTTTGATCAGCTGTGACCCTTGAAGATAAGAGAGATGAAAGAGGTGCAAGTACAGTAGTGCTTGTATAAACTCCACT
This sequence comes from Microvelia longipes, assembly GCA_018340805.1. NCBI lineage: Eukaryota > Metazoa > Arthropoda > Insecta > Hemiptera > Veliidae > Microvelia > Microvelia longipes. The sequence goes on from JACMZG010001911.1 coordinate 64,411,699, forward strand.
TAGACCGCTGATTCAACGACTGCATCATCCTCGTTCATTATATTTATAACTTTGGATGGCTTAGATCCGCTACTGAACAGAACCATTACCACCCATACCTCTACGTCTTGTTGCCCACTTCTTCTTTACCTGTTTAAGTTCTTCTCAATATTAACATAGAACAATAATATAAAACAAGCTGTCAAATATGATCCCATCTCATTTCGTAAAAAAACCATAGACTCGCAATCAAACTTTTATTATTTTATTATCAGCTATATATTAAAATTGCTAAATCTGGCATTTTCATAAACTGTATTAAAAAACTGGTCTAAGCAACAACATCGTAACCGCATTCGCCAGTCAATGCTGCCAACGGACATTATACTTTGATAAATCTGAATAGGATATTTGATTGAAAAAAGGTAAACTTATTATTACAAAATGTTCCCCTGCTATCACAGGAGATAGCGCTAATGATGTGTTTAAGTAATTACGCTGCTTAGAGACACCAGGAGCAATCATTAACCATTATTCCGGATTAAACATACAACAACAAATAAAATAATTTAATTAGTATCAAATTAATAGTTGGAAATTATGACTTCCGACTCTTCTATAATTGAAGGGAAACATTGTGATCTGCCTACAAATTGTGTCCTATTATCATCTGATTACTTCTAAAGACTATAATAGTATAAACTGAGAAGTTTACGAGAGAACTCTGAAAGTCGGCTGCTTAGTGGCACTAAATCTTCCTCACTATAAATTCTTCTTACTTTTTAAACTTGAAATCATTTAGTTTTATAAATATTAACAATCAATATCTACTTGACATTGGATTATATTTACAGCAAAATTGGATCATCAGTTCTGTGCAGATATAGTTGCTGAAAATGAGACGACGTTAGTAAACATATCATATTGAAGTGAAACTATTAAATTTACACACATAAACTGGCTATGAAATCTTTCTCTCCAAAAATAAGAATGCCAGGACTGTGTCTTTATCTATATGACATCTCAAACTCACAGAAACCTAAAATAGAAAAAGTTATTTTTGTAAAATGAGAAAATGAGCTCCATCGTATAAAACAAAGAATGGAAAGTCTCTCCACTTTATGATATTATTACAATAAGCAGATCGCTTTCGACCTAAATCAAGAGCAGCATCAGTGCTATGAAACAAATAAGACAAAAATAAATAAGAAATAAATAAAAAAATTATTTGTTTCGTCTATGTTTAATAGGCCACTATGAGACTTGTTAGGTCGAAACACTCTGCTGTGATGTAAATAATATCAGTAAACGTGAAGACTTTCTTTCTTTGTTCTTTAGAAAAAGTTAGTGTTAATTTTTATGGTGCTCTTTTATAAGGACAAACCATTATGACTTTTAAATGAATATAACTTAACTTAATCAATCCTATTAAAGGAAGACAATTTGGGACCAAATTGACTGAGTCTATAATAGTTAGTTTTGAATTCCCTAAACTAAGTTTTCTAACTAAAAAACACAACCTGGATTAGATAAAAGACTTGGCTCTGCATTGCAGTTTATTATGATTTTGCAAATTGCTCATAGGAAAAAATGTGCTGTGTAATTGGGGCCATCGAGCCCAAACGATTAGAAGTGAATTTAGGAGCAAATGATTGGCGATTATTCAGATCAGTTACCGTGTTAGATTATCCAGGAGTCAAAGCCATAGACTGGTATTTTTCACCGGTATTCACATAGTGCTTCCAATATCGACAACACACCTCAATAAACCGAGATTGCCATGACTACTGTCAGCACATTTCTCTCTGGGTAAATACTGTGATGCTATCATATGCACGTGTAAATAAAACATTCCATTATAGTCTATCAAATAGTTATTGTCTTTGCAAGAATCCTGAGCTCTATTGGATTCATTGCTAATCATGTGGAAACACACTGCTACCAGACACAAAATAATTCCCCAGTGAGGAGGTTTATAATTACATTTATGAGTGACTTTAACTATGATATTATACATACCTATGGTCACTCTAATAGATCCTACCCACTTTTAAAGAAACATAGTTAAACTATTAGCAAATTTACATCAGATTAACAAATTTTACAGTCATGTACAAATTTTGGCATTCATATACCATCGACTCTCAGTGTTGCTGGTTCCTTAACAGCAACTTTGCTCTTTAAAAAAGTGTTGCAACCCTGCAATTTTTCACTGCAATAAGAGTGCCAGTGTAAATAACTGCTAGATATAATAAGTTTTATCTATAACATTATATAAAGTACAAAAAAAATTGTTTACATTCAAGTCAAAACGCTTTATACAAACAGTTAGAAAGTCACTGAGGGAAAGTCAGTCATACATTCTATTTAGTTTTATTTTAATACCTGGTGAACTCAGTTGCATCATTCAATCCTTCATTTATGAATTTTGTACAACTTTTATAATTTGAAAAATTAAAGTAGAAATAGCACAAATTACTTTTAAAAACTCCATTAATTTGAAAATACTAATGTCCCATTTGAATTTTTTTAATAGGATTGTTTGGACATACCAGAATATGACGATATTCTGTATTGTTTTTTTATGTTGTTGTATTGGTTTTTTTATAATATATATGAAAGATCCGCATGTTCAATAAATAATGATATCAAATTTTTATAATTTAATTTTAGTTCCAAAAACTGTGTAGTTTTAATTAACTTTCAAAATCACTTAAATGGTTACAAATGCAATATTTGGGGTAAAATTTGTTATTTTTGAATTGTACTCCCAGATGTGAATTAATTTATATTAAAAGAGTATGAATACATTGTATTTAATCTGTTTTAACAAATAAATATCTTCTCTTATTGCTCATTCAAAACGGGTACAAATCTTTATTTTATAATTATAAAATATCTATTAATATGACATACTATTAGTACTATATGGGACCATTCTGAACTATTTAAGTAAACCTGAGTTAGGGTATAAATGTAAATGAAATGCCATAAATTACTATTTAATTTAAGAAGACGTAGAAATCCTCATGTAATAATTATAAAAGTTGTCATGTATAATTATGTATTTTTTTTAAAAAGGAAATGTTATAAAAAAAAAAAATAAAACCTGTCCATATTGGCAGAGTATTTTTCTATATTTTAAATTATATTATTTCTGATAAGCTTGATGTTCTGTACAGTCATGCATTCCTATGATGATTTTACCTTTACAAATTTTTAACTTGCTACATTATTTTTCTATTTGTACATGTTTCTGCAGCTCTGAACCCTCTTGGGGGTCACTCTGGTCAAGTGAACTGAGTGTAGTGGCCGAAGCCAGATAGTAGTGCCACACCACAAATAGCCCGTCTGCTGGTAGACTTCATACCCCCTGCTTATTAGCTATTTAATACAAGTATACTGCAAGAGAGTAGCACCTTATTATTAAGGAACTAAAGCTCTCTTCCCTCCGATTATCTTCATCAAGGTTTGCAATATTCTAATTTATACCCTATTTCAACGTACTGCATGTAAAATCTTCTCATTTTACTTTTCTCAGTAACCAATATATATATAGTATAAATATTATAATATATATATATATAATTAATATATATATATATATATATAATATATATTAATATATAATAATAAATAATATATAATATAAAATATATAATATATATAAATATAATAATATATACATAATAATATATATATAATATATATATATATACACCAATATGTGTCACTAAAATCCATAAAACAAGATTTCATAATTATCCGTCAGTGTTTGAACCTCGGGGATGTTTTAAGTATGGCTGTACACTGTAGCTCAAGACGGATAGAGAGTTGAAGCTTTATAAAAATCTTTTTTAATCCAAAGATCAACAATAAATTAGTGAGTCTAAGTCTAGGATGACGTGGATCTTCAACAAGTGTCGGTTGAAATACAACGAACGTCATCATTCTATGGCTCAGATACCACTCAGCTCTTAATATTTAGTTTGAAAATATATCAGTTTTTATATGCTTGAATATGGAAACTTAGTATACAAATTACGTTAATTGTTTACAATGGTGCTAAAATTATAGTTCTTAATTAAAGAGTTAAGAAGAAAATAATATAGAAACATGTATTTCATAAGAACCACCTCCTGTCAATCCTTAGAGATCAGATTAACTATTATATCACAGAGTTCTGGTGTTCAATCCCAAGATGAAATTACATTTGAGCCAACGTTGCCGACTACCATTGATGTCTTTAGGATTTCCCAGCAGAAGGCTCTTAAACAGGTATTATTTTATAATATCATTTATTACTCTTAATAAAATGTTTCTTTTAAAATGAAAGCATGCACTAAATAATGTGAAGAGAGAAACATCACTCAAATGACAGGTTAAAGATAGAAACCATAATAGATATAGAAACTACACAGAAAACATTCACTCCGCAGTAAATGAAACATTGTTCCCAAATCTTCATCCGTCCCTGAAATTATATCTTTATTTTTTAAATTCCATTCCAAAAAATAAAATTGTCATAAAATATAATTTATAAATACAATCTTCAAATAAAAAAGGCATCATTAACAATTAATGTATTTTGTTTATGAAAATATGCAAAATTTATTAGTACACACATTAATAATTGCAAAAAATTATATGAATAAAAATTATTGCCAATAAATATTTATCCCAAAATCAATCTGAGAATCATAAATAAAGACATGCCTATATTAAATTACAGTGCTTACTGACTTGATATATATAGATAAACATTAAAACAGTAACAAACAAAAATGAAATTTAAACGGATAATGTTTGATTATTTCTTCTAAACAGTAACTGTAGTGGTATAATTGATTCAAAACTCAGTCGGCATTTCAACTGATTACTCCATATCTACAACAACAAAATAATCACTGCGAATTGACATGTTTCCCTTGAGCGGACAGCTGGTTAAACCCACTTGTATGACATATATCATTATTACAGTGGGTGAAGAACACCAAATCTTTTATGTGATGTCCTACAGTTGTCTATATAATTTGAGTATACTTGCAGGATTGTGGTAGTGTATAGGGTTACCTGGATAGTACACCCGAGCTGGTAGGCTACGATGCAGACAGTCATCTCAAATTCCTACTATAGCTGTTAAATGGTTACAGAATACTGCGTTCCTATCTCCAGGTTCTCATTGGCAAGCCTGCTGCATCTACACAGTATATTCTTATGTTTCTATTATACATACAAATTAAGCATCCAAACGAAATTCGCTCATCGTACAGAATGTTAAGTTATAAACTTATGAAGATAATGAACAAAAAAGATAAATTGCCTACAAATGATTATTGCCAATACAGTTGTAAAGATTTTATGTGAAACCCTGCTTCGAATCGTTATCACTTCGACTAGTATATCATTCACACCCCATAAAACCCTATATACCTCCCAGTTGAAATGTTGACCTTAATGTTATAATCTAGTTTAAAAAACTGCTACCAGCAATACTGAGTTAATTTGTCACAACTATATTTTCCTCCCTAAATTGATTTAAAATATGTCTTCATGAAGATAGATCTTGGAAGTTTTGTTCTAATTATATGTTTGTATAATCATGTATAAGAATTCATGCTGCTTCAGAATAAAGTATAAGGCCTTATATTCCTATAAAGTTCTTATAGAAAAGTTACAGATTTATTTTAACTTGCAAAAATACCAAAATCCACTTTTCACTTCATATTTTGTGTGATTATCAAGAAAATTTATATTTTTTTGTATATAGTTTCCCCATCTCAATTTCGACTCCATATTATTGATTATTGAATTATTCAGTCTGTAGCATGGGTTCTTATGACACCTATACCTCTACATTACTTAAGTATTCCTGCTTGCACAGAGCCTGCGCCAATCAAAGCTTCAATTCATTCTCACACATGAACTCTCAACCAATCACAAAACTCATCATCACAAATCGATCTGCCAAGATTCCTTAATATTTATACATCATTAAAATAAAATATAGAATTATTTCTGAGTTTTTAAAAAGCTTACGATCTCTCATAATAAGCTGATAAAAATGAGTTAAGAGAATACGTTGTTTTAAAAGGATTTTAATGTCCATCAGAGTGTTAAATCAAATGCTCGTGCGTTATACCCAAACTGTTCAGCACAACATTTCCAATACCATTCACTTGCAATCTTGACATTGTCTTAATATGTCAACAACACAAAGGATTTAAAGCTGCTTAACTAACTCTGAAATCTAATGATTGATTAATTTAACATAAATTAATAAGAAGAAACCAAATGTTATGACAGTTACTCTGAACCTTTCTAACCATTAAAGGTTGCAACAGCAAAAAATACCTCAGAGTTCTGGTTTCACTGTTACTATCGGACTAATTTTCCTATTTAAGATTATTACACTTTATAAAATGATTATAAATGTAATATTCTCCACACGATTTGAAAGATTTGCTTTATACTTTATCTATGAAGAACATGTTCTTGATAACCTAGAAAAACAATCATATACTAAAAGTATAAAAGACCAAAGATAATGTATAGAATTCACATCAGATAATAAAGGAACGGTAGTCGCAATGTTTGTAGACAAGGACCTTCACTGACAGGTTCCTGATCACTATACACTCTATGCATTCCAACCCAAACCCCGACCTAGTATCCTTTTATAATAATTCCGAACTTCATTACAATTTTAAGTAAAACAAGTAAAAAAAAACAATTACAATTTATAAAACATTCAAAAAATCTTATTAAAGTTTTTTTTGTCAATATTAAAATAAATTGCAACATTCTATTATGAAAGTTTCATCAAAATATACAATTATATAGTGATAATGGTAGGAGCGAGGAGAGATCAATTCCACTTGCTCAACTGATTTCCAAAAAAACTATATCATTTTGATAAATATATACATGTAACAGTTGATAAAACAATTATTTAAAAACGTTTGTCTGAATAACAACACTGTGGATCCTTGAACAATTAAATACATTCCACACCAGTCACACTTACAAATTGCTGACTCTTGAAAGCTTATCACCTGAGCTAAACCCCTTTGAAATTTGAAAGTCAATACTGTAGAGTAACCACATAGTAGCAATTACAAAACCTCTTAAATACTATGACTCTACAACTTGGTGATGCAGCAGTATTTAAGTTTAAATGACCTTATAAAATTAGTCCTATAATATTGGTTAGTTATATATCTGGATACTACTAAACTAGCCATAACATTTTAATTTCACTAATGTATTAATGATACACGTCTATAATCATCTCAAATGTTATTTTTTTATTTACAAAATGAATGAATCTTTTCATATTGTTATAAATAAAACAACGTAAATGAATTGACAGCTCATAAAACCTCTTTACTCTTGTTTAACAGAGGAACAGATCTGACCTGAAAGCAAGCTACTTGTAACACACTTGGAAAACCTCTCTGCTGAATTTAAAGAACAAAATTTTAAAGCTTTAAATGCAAAATACATTTTTAGCATCACTTCAACATTCATGACAGGCTTATATTTGAAAAAGTATAAAAATATATATTATATATATAATATTATATATATAATATTATAATATAATATATATATTATAATAATAAAATATAATTGTATTAAAATAAAATCATCGTAAATAAATTAGTAGTAGATCAATTACCGATTTTTTTTTTTTAATTACTTAATACGTCTAAAATTTGAGTGGTCCCACTTAAATTAAAAATAGGTTATTTTATTTAAACATAATTAAAACGGAGAAGTAATTTGAAACTCATGGAAAAAGAAAGTATTTTAATTTTAGTTTCATTTTATTATTGAAAGAACCTTCACAAAAAGGATGCTTCGAGCCTTGCAGGTTTATTCTTATTAACATTCAAAGGCACAAATCCTTATGCCTATTCAGGTTATTCATTGAACAAACTATTAATATTGTATGCCAACCTTATATTAGAAAATGAAATAAACTAATCATAAAACAAAGACAGGGCAAGGTACTCTTATTGAGATGCAAATATGTACAACTTGTCCCATTTATGTATAAACATGGTCTCAACCTTTTACTCATGCCCTCCTTTTAAGTACCAGCGTGTATCACGCCCCCATCTTTATAAGTAAAACCAGTACCAAATTACTGTATATCTTGATAGCCAATACATTATTAATTTGCTTGTAATATTCTAAATTAAGAATTAAACAACAAATAACCTATATTCAACATATTTAGTATATTAATAAAATTGAGGGTATGTTTATATACTGGACGGACCAAAAAAAAGATTTTTAGAGGCTCTGATATTTTACCTCCATTAGTTAGCTACAAACTTTCTCTTAACACCAGAAATATGAATACTAAATTTATTATCAGATTTTATCAACAATAATTACCACCAATGTCTTTCTACAAAGTTATTAAAACTAAAACATTGATTTTTAACCTTATTAACTACTGATCAACATTTAGAAGCAAATGAAAAAATCAATTATTTTTTATAAAAACTTAAAAGATAGAAAGTACCTGCAAAAAACAGATCAAATAAGAAGAAAAAGTTAGACTTTTGATTTCAAGACATAACAACCACATTTAATGTTATCTTCCTTCCATTCTTGTGTTCAAAAAGTTATCTTAAACTCATAAATTCTTCATTTATTATTTGTTTTATTTAAAATTAATTACATATTAAAAACATCTTACATGCTATTTAAATTAGTTATACGTCAATGCTTCGCAAAACTAAATAATATTCTTACATTTGCGAATAACTCCCATCGTCCCAAACGTCTACGCCCCCCCTGCATCGCCCCCCAATATCCTGCCCTTTACTGCCCCAGCTCAGCCACCCCCATCTTCAAGCCCGGAGGGCGTACGCCCACGTTGGAACCACTGTAATAAAGTAATGTTTTCTTTTTTCAATCGAGTTGGAAGTAGACTTAATCAAAGAGATAGTTCGAGACCTTATCAAAAATAAAAATATCCTTTATAATTATAAATTTCTAAAATATCCTTACATTATTAAAATTCATATTCAATCAGATTTATAAATTATTAAATATAAATACGTTCAATTTGGGAAAGCAAAGAAATTCTTCCCCACTAAAATTATGGTAGACTAAGGTTTATGCATATAAAATTTTACTGAAACAATAATTATTGGGAATTATTATCTAGAAAGTGTTTCAAGGATGCACTTAGTGCTCGTAACACTTTAACCAGGCATTTTAATTTTTCCCAAAAATTAATCAAATGCCTAGCCCGAATCCTCCTTGTGTTTGGCCATTTAAAACAATATCTGAAAAGAATAAGTTAATTAATATTATAGAGATGTAGTATTTATTATTGATTGTAAATCATATTTTAGTGTTTCAGGACAAATTATATGACTATGTAATAAAGTGGCCCCTTAAATTATATTCTACTTAAAATTCATAAAAACCTTACTTGTATTTAATCTGGTTTTTTACCAAATTTAGATACAAGCACTACTATATCTAACTGCAAATACTCTCTAAAACTCGCATGCTCACCATTAATGATGCGAGTGTGAATTGGTTTAACCTTGTCTCTTTTGCAACCAACTCCAATCCATTGATCCAAAAACCAACCCATCCATGTTCCAAAAACCAACTTCCATCCAAATAGCATTTATTTGTGCACTTTTATCTAATAAATCTTTTAAATATAAAAGATCTGTAAATTTCCCTGTTTGCAATTGAACAAAATGAGCGAAACTCACAAAAATCATCTCTTTCAGTATACTTCCTGTCAAAGATATGATAGAGGAAAATCATTCCATTATAATCCTGTCAATGAACAAGTATAAATAAATAATATATGCTTATTCCAAGTCGACCAAGCAAAAAAATCCTTTGTCAAATAGACTTAACAGAGAATAATTTTAAAGTATATTCTTGGTCAAAATAACTACAAAGATAATCTTTCAGTTATATCCTTGTCAAAAACTTAGTTAACAAAGAAATAATCTTTTTCAGTTGAATCCCTTTTCAAATAAACTTATGACAAAGAATAATCTGTCTAATTGCTAAACACCACTCTCCAATAACTGCTAACAACCGTTGGGATCATAAAGAATATTACCAGAATTGTTTTTGTCCCACCTATAAAAACTGTTTATAACTTGTCTTTTTAATTCCTCATATTTCAATAATACACCTTTATTTATCATATTGATATTTCTATTAAATAAGATATCAATACCCTATATTGAGCTCTGGTTTTGTATTAATCAAGATCAATGTTTTTTGTAAATTTAATGCTTTTGACCAAAGCTTTAATTGTTTCTATGTGATTTTAAAAAGTATTTTAAGTATAAAATCAATATTAAAGAAATGTCAGTCCTCCTATAAATTAAAAGCGATTAAAACAAATCAAAACCTATCCCAATTCAATTGATAGTAATTTAATTGTAACTTTAATTTTTAAAAATGCATTATATCGAAATTTTAAATAATTTAATAATTCAAATGGAGATCATATCTATTTATTACCTTATTCTTTTCTTACAATCTATTTACTAAAAAGTATTGCAAAATAACTTAACTTTAAAAAGATTAGGTATACTATTGTGATGCAACATTTATTTCAAATAAGTCTGCCACCCTTTTCAATATAAGATGAGGTTGTTCCTATAGAGTAATAAAAACTTAGATTAATGCACGTTTCATATAACATTATCAACATTAGAAAAAGTAGACCTCTTAAAAAGATTATATCAGAAAGTAAAAGAATAATAAAAAACTACTGAAAAACATCTCCACATCACCCTATTTCGCACAGTTCTTGTTAAAATAAAATAAAGTTTTGAAGAGTAAGAATCGCAGTTTCTATTTATTCCCTCACTTTCCCTTGGTACAGCTTTATTTTTTCTTGCTTCTACTACGTCTTTCTACTCTCTTTTCAGTTCTTACTCTTCACCAACTTTATTTTAATTATAACCAAACTGCAAAAAGAGTGATGTGAGATGTTTTCAGTAGTTTTTTATTAGCTTTTTTACTTTCTGACTATACTCTTTTAAGAGTTCTACTTTTTCTCAATTGTTTATAATGCTTCATAATCCGAAAGCGTCCATTAATCGGTTTGTATTACCACCCTATAGGACACAACCTCATCTTAAATTTATTTGCTTAAATTCACTTAAAATCAGTTACAAAACCATAAAGTAAGAAATCATCTTCAGTCACCTTAATGTATAATATATGTAAGAGCAAAGTTAACAATGTCACTATAATTACATTACATCATTATAAACTTAATTTCTGTTAATTGATCTTTGTAAATAAACTTTAAAAAAGTATAAGCTTAACAAAAATCACTAATATGTAACTACAAGTTACGAAGAGATGATACATTAAATTTATTATATAATACAACAATGAGCAAATACCCCTTTACAAAATAACAATTAAGTAAAAAAAAATAAAATAAAAAAGCAATCATCTGTCAAAGTATTTGCTCTACTTCCTATTGGGATTATTTTCACAAAATATATTTTCAAAATTTATACTTAAATGTAGATTATATTACTTTATCTTATAGAATTTTGGTAGTTTGTTACATCTTTACCAGTTGTATTATGAGATTTAATGTGTTTTTTACATTTATAAACACAAGGATGTTAATATTTTAATAAAAAATAGAAATCAATGAACCATGGTTTTACCAGTGTACTTGTATATTTTACTTGTATTTTTAAAATATTTGTTATCTACGACAAATAGCACTAATATAATAAGGAGATACTAACAATCTTACATTCCTTGGTACTAAGTGCCGTAACGTACATTAGTGACGTAATACTCTCTCGTCTCTCTGTTTTTTTGAGAGATTACGCACCAATTACCGTTACGGCAACCTAAGCTACCAAGGAATGAAAAATGGATCCCCCTCTATTATATTAGTCTCTTTGTCGTAGATAAACCAAAAATAATTTTTAAAAAAATACAAGTAAAAATATACAAGTACAACCTGGTACAACCCATGGTTCAATTTGATTTTCATTTTTTATTAAAAATATTACAACATAACCTTGTGTTTAATAAAAATGTAAAAAAAAACAACATTAAAATCCTCATAAATAAAACTGGATAAAGATCGTAACAAAATAAAACAAAAATTCATATAAATAAGAATAAAAGTAAATAAATAAATAATACATTTCAGAGTACATAAATTTGACAAAAATAAATATTTACTAAGGTAAGAAAATAATCCCAATAAGGAAGTAGACAATAACATCACGTTTACAAAGAGACTTGCTATATTTAATTTTATTTTTTTCTTAATTGTTATTTTTGTAAAAGGGGTAATTCTGCTCATTGTTGTATTAATAAATAAATAAATTTAATTTCATCTCTTCGTAACTTGTAGTTACATATTAGTATTTTTAACTTAACTTAATTTCTATTAACAAAATCAATTAACAGAATAAGTTTATAACTTGATAAATGTCAATTATAGTGACATTTGTTTAAACCTTTGCTCTTAATAAATATTATACATTAAAGCTGACTGAAAGATGATTTCTCTTACTTTATGGTTTGTAACCACTATGTTTTAAATGATATTAAGAAAATAAATAAGATGAGGTGTGTCCTATAGGTGGTAATAAAAAACTACGATTAATGCGACTTTCGGATATGAAGCTCATTATCAAACAATTGAGAAAAAGTAGACCTCTTAAAAAGAGTCATAGTCAGAAAGTAAAAAAAGCTAATAAAAAACTACTGAAAACATGCTCACTATCACCTCTTATTGCACAGTCTGTTATAATTAAAAAAAGTTGGTGAAGAGAAGAATCGAAAAACAGTAGAAGACGTAGTAGAAGCAGAAAAAAAATAAAAAGACTTACCAAGGGAAAGTGAAAAGGAAATAACTAGAAAAACTGCGACTTACTCTTCACCAACTTTATTTAATTTTAACACAGAACTGTGCAATAAAGAGTGAAGTGAGATGTTTCAGTAGTTTTTATAGCTTTTTACTTTCTGACTATGACTCTTTAAAGGTCTACTTTTCTCAATTTATATTGATAATGCCTTCATATCGAAACCATTCGATTAATCTATTTTTTTATTACCACCCTATAGGACACAACCTCATCTAAATCATGAAAAAAGGTGCAATACTAATATTATGAAAAATAAATGTTACATCCACAAAATATAATAATCACATAATACTTTTAAAGTTAAGTTAATTTGCAAAATACTTTGTAAAAAAGATTGAAGAAAAGACAAAAAGCCGAATAATTAAATAGATATGATCTCCATTTGAATTATAATAAATAACATTTAAAATTCAGAATAAATGCATTATTTAAAAAATTAAAAGTTAACAATTAAAATTACATTAATTGATTGATAGTTTGATTTGTACTTAATGTTTTATTCTATAAGCAGGGCACTGACATCTTCTTAATCATGATTATAATTAAAATTACTTATTCTAAATCACATAGAAAACATTAAAAGGCTCTTGGTTAACAAAGACATTAAAATTTAAAACAAAAAAAAATTGATCTTGATATAAAAAAATACAGAGCACCTCATATAGGATAATTGATACTCTCTTATTTAAATAGAAATAATCAATATGAGTAACAATAACAGATCTATTGAAAATAGAGAATTAACCAAAGACCAAGTAAACAGTTTTATAGGTAGGACCAAAAACAATTCATGTAATAATCTTTATGAATCCCAACGGTTGATAGCAATATTGAGGAGTATGTATTAGCAAATTAACTGAAAAGATTCCTTTGTCAATAGTTTATTTAAAAAGGATATCAACGAAAAGATTATTCTTAATAAGTCTATTTGACAAGGAATATCAACTGAAAAGATTATCCTTTGTCAATAATTTATTTGACAAAGGAATATCAACTTTAAAAATTATTCCTCTTTCAATAAGTCTATTGACAAAGATTTTTTGGCATTGTCGACTTGGACCATACAGCCAATAATATATAATTATTATACTTTTCATTGACAAAGATTATCACTGAAATGATTATTCCTCTATCAATAAGTCTATTGACAAAGGAATATAACTGAAAAGATGATCTTTTGTGAGTTTGCTCAGATTTTGTCAAATTGCCAAACAGAAATCTACAATATTTTATTATATTTAAAAGATTAATAGATAAAAAGCTGCACAAATACAAATGCTATTTGATGAGCTTTTTTTGAACAATGATGAGCTTGGTTTTGATCAATGATGAGTTTGTTGCAAAAGAGACACAAGCTTAAACCAATTCAGCACTCGCACTCATTAATGGAGAGACATGGAGTAATTTTAAGAGAGTATTGCCAGTTAGATATAGTTAGTGCTGTATCTAAAAAATAATTGATCAACAAACAACCAGATCTAAAATACAAGTAAAAGTTTATAATTTAAGTAGAACTTAATTAAGGGCACTTTACAGTAGATCTATAAAAATCTTTCCTGAAACAATAAAATATGATTACAATCAAATCAAAAAATACTACATCTCTAAATATAATAACTATACTTTCAGATATTGTTTTCAAATGGCCCAAAACAAAAAGAAGGAATCGGGCCCTAGGAAATTTAGATAAAATTTGGGAAAAAATTAATCCTGGATCTAAAGTGTAACGAGCACAAGTGCATCCTTGAAACACTTTCTAATAATCAATCATCCACATATTATTGTTACAAGTAAAATTTTACTGCATAAAAAACCTAGCCATAACAATATTTTAGTGGGAAGGAATTTTCTTGATTCCAAAATTGAACGTCATTTTATATTTTCATAATTTATAAATATGATTGAAATATATTTAATAAATAAGGATATTTTAGAAAATTATAATACTAATAAAGGATATTTAGATTTGGATAAGGTACTTCTAACTATTCCTCTCTTGATATAAACCCCCCTACTTCCAACTCTATGAAAAAAAAGAAACATATATTAATACAGTGGTTCTCAACGGGCGCTAGCCCCCCCGGCGCTTAAGAATAGGTGCTAGACGTAGGGGAAGTAAAGGCAAGTAGTTGGGGGCATGCAGGGGGGCGGTAAGTTTGGGGGAATGATGGAGTTATTGGCAAATTAGAGAAATATTATTTTAAGTTTGCGAAGCATCTGACGATAAACTAATTTAAATAGCATGTAAGAGTTAAAAATAATGTAAATCTAATTATTAAATAAACAAACAAAATAAAAATAAATGAAAATATAATGAGTTAAAATAACTTTTGAACAAAAAAGAATGGAAAAGGAAATAACATTAAAATCGTGGTTGTTTATGTCTTGAAAATCAAAAGTCTAACTTTATCTTTATTTGATAATTCATGTTTTTGCAGTACTTCTTATCTCTTTAAGTTTTTATAAAAAATATTTGATTTTTATCATTTTCCTAAATGTGATCAGTACGTATCAATAAGGTCCTAAAAATATTTAGTTTTATAACTTGTAGAAAGACATGTTACTTTTTGATAAATCCTGATAAAACTTTACGTAATTCATTTTCATGGTGTTAAAGAGAAAACGTTTGTAGCTAAACTAATGGAGGTAAACATACAAGCCCTCTAAAAATCCTGTGTCCATCGTATAAACATACTCAAATTTATAAATATACTAAATATGTAATATTAGGTATTAGTTGTAATTTCTTAATTTAGATATAAACAAGCAATAAATAATGTATTTGCTATACAAAGATAATAACAGGTAATTTGGATACTGTTTACACCTATAAGATAGGGGGCGATGATACACGCATGTACTTAAAAAGGCAATGATAAAAAGGTTGAAACCACTGCTTTAATAATAAATGGACAAAGTGTACCAATATTTGCAATACTCAATAAGAGGTACCTTGCACCTGTTTTGTTTTATGATTAGTTATTTCAATTTCTAATAATAAGGCTTTGGCATACAAAGTATTAATAGATGCAATGAATAACCTGAAAATCAGGTCATAAATGGATTTGTGCCCTTTGACATGTTTAATAAGATTGACAAACCTGCAAGGCTCAAACGCCTCCCTTTTTGTGAAGGTTACTTTACAATAATAAAATAGAAACACTAAACAATTAAAAATACTTTCTTTTCAATGAGATTTCAAAATATACTTCTCCGTTTTAATTAAATGTTTAAATAAAAATTAAAACTATTTTTAATTTAAGTGGGACACAACTACAAATTATTAAGACACTAATTAAGTAATTAAAAAAAAAAAAATAGGTAACATTGATCTACTACTAATTATTATACGACTGATTTTAAGTTATATATACACAATATATATAATAATATATATATAATATATATATATATATATATATATAATATATTATATATTAAATATAATATATATATATATATACTTTTTCAAATAAAAGCTGTCATGAATGTTAGGAAGTGATGATAAAAATGTATTTGATATTTAAAGCTTTAAAATTTGTTCTTTAAATTCCAGCCAGAGAGGTTTTCCCAAAGTGGTGTTAACAAGTAAGCTCTGCTTTCAGGCTCAGATCCTGTATCCTCTGTATAAACCAAAGAGTAAAGAGGTTTATGACGCTGTCCAATATTCATTTAACGTTTGTTTTATTACATATAAACAAATAAGTGAACGCTTCATTCATTTTTGTAAAATAAAAAATACATTCTGCAGATGATTATAGCAACGATAGTAATAAATTAGATACATTAGTGAAATCTAAAAATGTATGGCCTAGTTTAGTAGTACTAAACCAGATTATACTAACTCAACCATCATAACTATACGGAACTAATTTTATACAGGTCATTATAAAACTCTACAAAACTACTGCTGCCAAATCAACAAGTTGTAGAAGTCATAGTATTTAAGAGGTATTTCGGTAACTTGCTACGTAATGCTGGTTCACTCTACAAGTATTGAAACTTTCAATTTCAAAGGGGTTTAGCTCAGGTATGAAGCCTTTCAAGAAGTTAAGCCATTGTCAAAAAGTGTCGACTGGTGTGGATGTATTTAATTGATTCACAGGAATCCACAGTGTGTTATATCAGAACAAACAGATTTTAACATAAAACTATGTTTTATCACACTGTTATCATCTAATATATTAATATCAAAATAGATATATAAGTATTTTTGGAATCAGTTGGCCAAGTGGAATTGATCCTCTCCCTCCCCCTCCACTCCCATTATCCAAACTATCTAATATGTATAATCTTTGGATGAAATTTCACTAAAATAGAATGTTGCAATATTATTACCTTCAATATTTGACAAAAAAAACTTTAATAATGACTTTTTTGATGATTTTAACTAAAATTGTAATATGTTTTTTTTTACTTGTTTTAACTAAAAATTGTAATGAAGTCTCGCAATTATTATAAAAGCCGATACTGGTCAGGGGGTTTGGGGTTGGAATGCACTAGAGTGTGATAGTGCATCAGGAACCTGTCAGTGAGGTACTTGTCTACAACACAATTGCCACTACACCGTTCCTTTATTACTCTAATGTGAACATTACTAGTACCACCTCTACTCTTTGGTCTATTTATAACTTTTAGTCACCTATATTAGTTTCTAGGTTATAAAGAAACAATGTATCTTTCATTAGATTAAAGTAGTAAAGCAAATCTTTACAAAATGTGTTGGAGAATCAATTACATTTATAATCATTTATAAATGTAATAATCTATTACAAATAGGGAAAAATTAGTCCGATAGATACCAACAGTGAACACCAAGGAAACTCTGAGGTATTTTTTAGCTGTTGCAACCCTTTACATGGTTCAGAAAGGTTTCAAGAAGTAAAACTGTCATAAACAATTTGTTCTTTATTACATTTAGTGTTAATTAATCAATCAATTAGATTTCAGAGTTAGTTAGTCAGCTTTTAACTCCCTTGTGGTTGTTGAAAAATATTAAAAGACCACATGTCACCGATGCAAGTGAAATGGATATTGGAACATGTTGTGCTGCAACAGCTTTGAGGATATAAAGCAAAGCATCTTGATTTAACACTCTGATGGAACATTAAAATCCATTTTAAACCAAGTATTCTCTTAAACTACATTTTTATCAGCACTTTATTCTGAAGACACGATCAGTACAAACAGACATATTTTAAAAACCTACAGAAAATATATCTAATAATTTTATTTTCCTAATGATAGTATAAATATTTAAAGAAACTACTTGGCAGATGATAATGCTGCTGATGATGAGTTCTGTGATTGGTTGAGAGGTTCATGTGGTGGAGATGAAACTTGAGCTTTGATTGGCTCAGCAAGGCGTCCTGTGCAACGCAGGAATAAATATAATAATAGTAGAGGTATAGGTGTCATAAGAGCCACTGCTACAGGAGCCACTGAAATAAATCAAATCAATCAATAATAAGGAGCTACGACAATTGAGCATGGGTGAAAATATATAAAAAAAATATAAAATATATTCTTGATACATCACACAAAAATATGAAAGTGAAAAAGTGGATATTTTGTATTTTTGCAAGTTAAAATAAATCTGTAAACTTTTCCTATAAAGAAACTTTATAGGGAAAATAATCAGGCCTTTATCACTTCTATTCATGAAAGCAGCTATGAATTCATTATAAATAGAATTATAAAACATATAATTAGACAAAACTTACAAGATGCTATACTTCTAATGAAGACATATTTTAAATCAAATTTAGGGAGGAAAAATAAGTAGTTGTGACAACATTAACTCAGTTTGCTGAGTCAGCATTTTTTAAACTAGTTAATAAAATTAAGGGTCAACATTTCACACCTGGGAAAAGGTATATAGGGGTTTTATGGGGGTGCTGAATCGAATAATACTAGTCTGAAGTCGATACGATCTCGAAGCCAGGGTTTCCACATACAAATCTTTACAACTGTATTGGCAAATACATTTGTACAGGCAATTATTTTTTTGTTCATTACTCTTCATAAGTTTATAACTATAAACAATTCTGTAAGCTGAGCGAATTTCCGTTGGAATGCTTACTTTGTTATGTATAAATAGAAAAACATAAGAAACATACCTGTAGTCAGATCAGCAGCAGGCTGACCCAATGAGAACCTGAGCAGAAATATGGCAACGCCAGTATTCTGTACACCAGTTTCAACAGCTATAGCTAGGATATCTTGAGATGACTGTCTGCATACAGTAGCCATCAACCAGCCTAGGGTGTAACCTATCCAAGGTAACCCTATACCACCTACCACAATCTGCAAGTAATACTCAAATTATATAGACAAACCTGGTAAGAGCATCAACAAATAAAATGACTTTGGTGTTCATTCACCAAACTGGTGTCATCATAATGATCATATTGTCATACTACAGTGGGTTTAACCAGCCCTGTCCAGCTCAAAAGGGAAACAAATGTCCAATTCGCAGTTGATTATTTTGTTGTTGTAGATATAGGAGTACATCAGTTGAAATGACACCCAGACCTGAGTTTGATCAAATTATACCACTACAAGTTAATGTATTAAAGAAGAAATAATCAAAACAATATCCATGTGTTTACAATTTCATTTTTTTGTTTGTTACCCTGTTTAAAAATGTTTATCTAATATATCATCAAGTCAGTAAGTCAACTGTAAAGTTTAAAATATAGGAATGTCTTTATTTATGATTACTTCAAGATTGATGTTTGGGAGCAATAAATATTTATTTGGCAAATATTATATCCATATAATATTTTTGCCAATTATTAAAAATCGTGTAGTCAACACATAAATAAAATTTTGACATTTTTCATAAACAAAATATCAATTAAAATATGTTTAAATAGATGCACCTTTTTATTTGAAGTTGTAATTTATAAATTATTAATTTATATGACAAATTTTATTTTTATTGGAATGGAAAATTTAAAAAAAATAAAGATAATAATTTTCAGGAGACTGGATGAAAGATTTGGACAAATGTTTTCACTGCGGAGCTGCAACTGTTTCTGGTGTAGTTCTATACTCTACTCTATGGTTTCAACCAATCACTCTTAGACAGCTGTCAATTTTGAGTGATGTTTCTCTCTTACAACATTATTAGTGCCATGCCTCTTCATTTTAAAACAAGCAAAACATTTTATTAAGAGTAATAATGATAATTATAACAATAATACCTGTTAAGAGCCTTACTGCCTGCAGGGATAATCCCTACAGAAACCACCTCAGATGGTAGTGGCAACCGTTACGCTCAAAATGTAATCTTAATCTTGGGATGTGAACCCCAGACCTCTGTGATATAAAAATTCAGTATAAATACTGAATCTCTAAGGACCTTGACCACGGAGGTGGCTCTTATGAAGAATACATGTTCTATATTATTTTCTTATTAACTCTTTACATTAGGACACTATAATTTTAGCACCCATTGTAAAAACAAATTAAACAAGATAATTAGTATAAAACTAAGTTTCCATATTTCATAGCATATAAAAACATAGATATATTTTCAAACTAAATATCTCAAGAGCTGATGTGTACTCTGAGCCATAGATATGAATGACGTCTCGTTGTACTTTCAACAAGACCACTTGTTGAAAATCACTCATCCTCAGACTTAGAAATCAACTAATTTATTGTTGTAAATCTTTGGATTAAAAAAAGATTTTTATAACAAGCTTCAACTCTCTATCCCGTCTTGAGCTACAGTGATAACAGGCACACATACACTAGTAAAAACCACTCAGGAGGTTTCAAAAACACCTGAAACGGATAATTCAATTGAAATCCTTGTTTTGGATTTTTAGTGAACACAATACTTGGTATATATATATATATATATATATATATATATATATATATATATATATATATATATATATATATATATATATATATATATTATATATATTATATATATATATATATATATATATATATATATATATATATATATATATATATATATATATATAATATATATATATATATATATATATATATATATATATATATATATATATGGTATAACTGAGAAAAGTAAAAATGAAAGAAGATATTTACCTGCCAAGTAAACAGTTGAAATAGGTATAAATTAGTAAATATTGCAAAACATATGATGAAGATAATAAGGAGGGAAGAGAAAGGCTTTAGTATCCTTATCATAACGGCTGCTACTCTCTTGCAGTATACTTGTATTAAATAGCCTATAAGCAGGGGTATGAGGAGTCCTACAGCAGACGTGGCTATCTTGTGGTGTGGCACTACTATCTGGCCTTCGCCACTACCACTCAGTATCACTTGACCCAGAGTGAACGCCCACAGAGGTATCAGAGCTGCAAGAAACAATGTACAAATTAGAAAAAAAAATGTAGCAAGTTAAAATTTGCTAAAGGTTAAAATCAATCATAAGGAAATGCATGACTGTAACAGCAAACATAAAAGCTTATCAAGAAAGATAATATAATTTTAAAATATAGAAAAATACTCTGCCAAATATGGCACAAGGCTTGTATTTTTTTTTTTTATAATATTTCCTTTATTAAAAAAAAATACATAATTATAATGACAAACTTCTTAAATAATTATTATACATAGAGATTTCCATACCTTCTTAAAATTAAAATGTAATGTATGCATAATTCATTTACATATTATACACCTAACTCAGTTTACTTTAAAAATACAGTCCTCAGAACTGGCTCCCATATAGTAATAAATAGTAATGTCTATATTAATAGATAATTTTATATTATAAAATAAAGATTTTGTACACTGTTTTGAATAGCAATAAGAGAAGATATTTAATTTTGTTACCAAAATATACAGATTAAAATAAAATGTAGTTCATAAACTCTTTTACATTATAAAATTTAATTCCACATCTGGGAGTACAAATTCAAAAATAAACAAATTTTTACCCAAATATTGCAATTTCGTAACCACTTTAAGTGATTTTGAAAAGTTAAATTAAAACATACCACAGTTTTGGAAACTAAATTAAATTATAACAAATTTGATACTCATATATTTATTTGAAATGAACGGATCCTTTTCCATATAATAATTATAAAAAAAAAAACAAATACAAAATCATAAAAAAACACATACCAGAATATCGTCATATTCTGGTATGTCAAACAATAGCCTATTAAAAAATTACCAAAATATGGGACCATTAGTATTTCTCAAAATATAATGGAGTTTTTAAAACAGTAAATCTTGTGCTATTCTCTACTTTAATTTTTCAAACTTACTAAAAGTTGTAACAAAATTACCATAAACTGGATTGAATGATGCAACTGAAAAGTTCAACCAGGTATTACAAATAAAACTAAAATAGAACTGTATCGACTGACTCTCACTCAGTGAGTTCTAACTGTTTGTATAAAGCAAGTTTGACTTGAAATGTAAAACAATTTATTTTTGTAGCTTTATATAATGATAATAAATAAATAAAACTTTATTATATCTAGCAGTTATTTACACCTGGCACTATATTGAAGTGAAAAAAAATTGCAGGGTTGCCAACACCTTTTTAAAAGAGCAAAAGTTGCCTAGTTAAGGAACTCAGCAACACTGAGAAGTCGGATTGTATCATGAGATGCCAAAATTTGTTAAATCAGACCTGTAAAATTTGTTAAATCTGAACTGTAAAATTTGAGTAAATAAGTTTAAAACTAATGTTTCTTTAAAAGTGGGTAGGATCTATTAAGAGTGACAAACCATAGGTAATGTATAATATAATCAGTTAAAGGTAACACCTCATAACAATGATAAATCTATAACACCTCCTCAACTGGGGGAATTCATTTTGGTATAGTTGGTAGCAGTGTGTTTCCACCACAAATGATTAGCATGAACCAATCAGAGCTCAGAGATCTCTTGCAATCCAAGCACCATAAACTATTTGATAGACTATAATGGAACTGTTTTTACTTTACAACGTGCAATAATGAAATAGCATCACAGTATTTACCCAGAGAGAAGATGGTGCTGACAGTAGTCATGGCAATGCTGAGGTTTAAATTGCCACCGAGTGTGTATGTCCAGATATTGGAAGCACCTCCAGCTGGTGAAATACCGGTGAAAAATAATCCCAGTCTCATGGCTTTAGACTCTGGGAATAATACTAAACCTAACAGGTAACTGATCTGAAAATAATCAACAAAATCCATTATGCCTCCTCACCATTCACCTTCTAATCGTATCTTGAGCTCCGCATGGCCCCAACCTTACAAGCACATTTTCCTATGGCAATTTGCAAAATCAAAACTAAACTGCCAAATGCAGAGCCAAGTCTCTTTATCTAATAAGGTTGATGTTTTTTTAGATTCAGAAAACTTCAGTTTAGGGATTTCAAAACTAACTATTATAAGACTCCATGTCATTTGTCCCAAATTGTCTTCCTTTATAGGACTTGATTAAGTTAAAGTTATATTCAATTTAATAAACGTCATATGGTTTGTCCCTCTATAACAAAATAGAGCACACACATACAAATTAACACTAACTTTTTTCTAAAGAACAAAAGAATAGAAAGTCTCTCCACAGTTTATGATATTTATTTACAATAAAGCAGAGTGCTTTCGACCTAACAAGAAGTCATCATCAGTGCCTATTAAACAAATAAGACAAAACAAATAAATTTATTTTTATTTATTTATTTATTTATTTTGTCTTATTTGTTTAATAGGCACTGATGATGACCTCTTGTTAGGTCGAAAGCGCTCTGCTTTATTGTAAATAAATATCATAAACAGTGGAGAGACTTTCCATTCTTTCGTTCTTTACGATGGACTCCATTTATGCTCATTTTAAAACAATAACTTTTTTCTATTTTAGGTTTCTGTGAGTTCTGAAGATGTGCCATATAGATAAAGAAACACAGTCCTGGCATTTATTATTTTGGAGAAGAAAAGATTTCCATAGCCAGTTATGTGTGTAATTTAATAGTTTCACTATGCCAATAATGATCATGTTCTACCGTCGTCTCATTTTCAGCAAACTACTTCTGACACAGAACTGATGAATCCAAATATTTGCTGTACATAATAATGACCAATGTCAAGTAGATACTTGAATTGTTAAAATATTTATAAAAAACTAAATGATTTCAAGTTAAAAAAGTAAGAAGAATGTTATAGTGAGGAGATTTAGTGCCACTAGAGACCAGCACCGACCTCTCTCAGATTCTCTCGTAAACCTTCTCACGTTCTATACCTATTATAGTCTTTTGATAGTACATCAGATGAATAAATAGGACACCAAATTTGTAGCAATCACAATGCTTTCTCTTCAATTATAGAAGATAGGGAAGTAAAATAATTTCAACTATATAATTTGATACTAAATTAAATATTTTATGTTGTTGTTGTTGTTTAATCCCGGAATAACTGGTTCAACATGATTGCTCCATGGTAGTCTCTAAGAGCGGTATTAGCTACAAACCACATCATTAGCGCCCCTATCTCCTGTGATAGCAGGGGAACCATTTTGTAATAACATAATGTGGTACCCACTTTTTTCATCAAATATCCTCATTTCAGCACCTTTAGATCCCAAAAGTATAATGTCCGCTTGGCAGCATTGACACTGGGCGAATGCGGTTACATGTTTGTTGCCTTAGACCAGTTTTTTATAATACTAGTTTATGAAAATGACCACGATATTAGCAAATTTTCAAATATATAGCTGATAATAAAATAATAAAGTTTGATCTGCAGAGTCCCTCATGGTTTTTTTACGAAATGAGATAGGGATCCATATTTGACAGCTTGTTTTACATATTATTGTTCTATGTTACATAATTGAGAAAGAAAACTTACAACAGGTAAAAGCAAGAAGTGGGCAACAAGACCGATAGCAGGTCCCATGGGCCTGGTAATGGCTCGCTTCAGTAGCGGAACATCTAGAGCACATCCAAAGTTAATAAATATAATGGAAACGAGGATGATGACACTGGTCGTGAACAGACGGTCTAAAGTGGAGTTTCCCCGCACTACTGTAACCTTGCCCACCTCCTTCTCATCTCTCTTATCTTCAACAGGGTCAACAGCTGCAATCAAAAACAATGTTCAGTTGCTTCAAGCATATTTATCAAATATATTTAAAAAATTGGATGCAGGGAACATGGGAAATTTTTCTCACCAAATAGGATTGGCTACACTCATCATCCTGGCCACTTCCGACTCGCTTTGATCGTACTCACAATATGAAAGTCACATTCTTTATAGAGTAGTTGGCCTCAGATAGTAAACAAATCCTTATTCTCAGCGGTTC
Source organism: Microvelia longipes (assembly GCA_018340805.1). NCBI lineage: Eukaryota > Metazoa > Arthropoda > Insecta > Hemiptera > Veliidae > Microvelia > Microvelia longipes. Next base: position 64,436,910 of record JACMZG010001911.1, read on the forward strand.
CCCATCCACATAGTGACCTCGCTTGATGTTACTTGACACTAGTAACCAGACAAAAACCGTGCATATACTAGCCAAAATGAAACCTAAACAAAACTTTAGGATAAGATTATTCATGTTCTTGCTCATTAATTAGGAAGGTCTACTCACTAGGCTTGGCTTCACCACCCTTACTACTACTTGTTCAGTAATTAGGTGATTTTCATAAAATAAAGAATTTTATCCAAGATGACTTTGCAAGCATATACATGGCACTTGATAATTTGTACAGGTGGATCCTATAATTTATCATGAAAGGGTTCTTGGGGAGTTCCAATAAATTAAAATATGAATTAAATGGATCTGAGGTCCATTTAATAATATAAAAACTACTAATTCATCGTCAATTCATTGAGTCTTAGTCTTCAAATTGCATTGAGCACATCTATTCCCTAAACAGACTATAGATAAGCTATATGGGAATTATCATTATACATAGATCAATTAATAGAAGGCATTTAACAACAGAAGTCTCACTGGTCTTAATGTTGCTACTTAATTAATATCTTTAAGAAAAACTTTGTCAAATTATAAGAAATGTTTCATTTTCTTTAAATAAAAGTTTTGTTACATTAAGTATTGGGAATTTTATAGTTAGCCATATTTTTTTTATTAACCATATTTATTTATTTATTAGTCAATACAATATTACAAGCAATATTAAAATTTACAGAATATGCATACAAAATAAATTGATTTGATTACAATATGTCATATGTATTGGGAATAAGAGCCTTCAAGAAGAGAACCTTGAAACATGAGGCTCTTTGTCACTGATTTTAGGTATAAGGCTTTTAATTTCTTTATTGGTTAGTTTAGAATGAAAACAAATTAATGATATAAAATTAATAGAAAGCTAAAACTAGTTATAACAAACAGTCAATAATAATAACATTAATAATACTAATACTAAGAAGAAAAAAAATAATACTAAAATAATACTAATGCTAAGATATTAAAAAAATAAAAATAAAAAGAGAGAACAACAAAAAAAATAAAAATAAAATAAAAGACTACAAATTTGCTAGTCAGAGCTTTATTGCTTTTTTAAATATATTATAATATTTAAAATCTTCAATATTTCTAATTTGCTCTGGTAGCGAGTTGCATAATTTAGGTCCTGTAACACTGGCATGTCTAAAAAGTAGGTTAGTGTTGCATGCAATGTTGGCAACTTTTTTATTTGACCTATTCCTGGTTTGGTACCTATGATCTATAAATTATTTTTCGGTTTTGAAGAAAAACAATAACACTGATTTCTTAAATAATTTAGTAACATTAAATACAGGAAAGTTTGAGAACAACTCCTCTGTTGGATAAAGCAAAGGTTTACGCTGAATTAATTTTATTACAGCTTTTTGTGCTATTTCTAAGGAAGTTAAGTTAGATGGGTAAGCAGAACCCCAAACTATAATACCATAGCTCAGTATAGATTCAACTAATGCAAAATATACCTGTTTCATGACATTAATGTTGCAAAAGTTCCATGCAATATAAGAGAAGAGGGGAGAGGGGGGGTCACTCATCCCTTGCCTTTGGGCCCAAAAGGTTAAGAACCACTTCTCCAGCACACAATGTGCAGGGTACCCAACTTAACAAAATAGACCTGGGCCCAATACATCATGCTCCGGAGGTCGCCAAACAGTCCATCTCTTACTCTGCTCTGATGACAGCAGAGACAGACAGACAGAACTTCCTAAACCTGGTAGGATGTTAAAATAAAAAAAAAAATGAATACAAATAATTTGACTACTCACAACTATTGCTGTACTGATTGTCTTTCATACGAAACTTAACAGATGTGTATCCAAGGAAATTGCCAGATATGTTAAAAGCCGAACTCCAGTTTGAACCTATAATGCCGTAGTCTTTCAGTAGAAATTCACCTCCTTCTATGCTAGCTATGCCTTTGTCCTCAGTCTGTAATACAGTGCAATTACATTATAATATAAACATAATATAGTCAGCACACGTATCATATAGACAGCATAAGAACGATATACACAGCATAGGTGTGATATACAGGACTTAAGAATTATATAAACAGCCAATCAAATTTATATTTCCATATTTATTTTTTACCTATTATCCATTTATATAAAATATATACATATTTTAAGGTATATATATAATATATATATATTATATATTTATATATATTATATATATATATATATATATATATATATATATATATATATATATATATATATATATATATATATATATATATATATATATATAATATATATAACCATCTCCCTCCCCAGACCTTTTAAACTTTTATTGACATAATTCTTCTCCACTTCAACCAAGTAAGAAAATCATTTTTTTATATAACAGTGTAATATAATAATATGATTTTACTTATTATTACAGAATAGAATTTTTATTAAATGACACAAGAAAGTCAATAAAAAACTATTTGTCCACCATACTAAGTTTAAGTGACGCAAAAACTTATAACCTATCATAACCTAACCAGTAAATAACAAATATTTTCAAAAATCGTTAAATTGTTGTTTATCGTTCGACTAGTTTAATAATTAAAAAATATCAATTTTATTCATTAGATAATTGATAGAAATTGTAAATAGAATGATAAGAAGTGCAATGGAGGAACTCTCAGAGCTGCCTGTGCGGAGCATCCAGCTGGGGAGTTCAGTTTGTCACAGACCTTACAACTGAACACTTGTGAGCTAAATCATTCTTTTAAGAACCAATTATTATTTATTTCTCTGTTTGTTTAATATTTAGTAAGCGATTAAGCGTAAATATAAGAAAAATGGTGACTGCGAGAAGTAAAAAAGAAAAATTACGAACACAAGCCGAAATGAAAGATAAGACTGATACAAAGCAAAGTCCTCATAGGAAATGGATAATAATTTTATTTGCATGTTTATGCGGTATAATACATCGATTTCACGTTTCTACATTGTTCGAAAACGATCGGCACTTCTCACACTTATCAACACTGGAGCGTGAAATGACATTCAGGAGTGAAATGGGTCTTTATTACTCTTACTACAAAACTATAGTGGAAGCTGAATCGTTCATTGAAGGATTAAACGCTATTATTTATAATAATATAACAGAATATCCATCAACGATTAATACATTAAAAAGGTTTAATTTATTACCCGAAGTTCTAATCGGAGGAATGTTTAGAGTTTTCGAATGGTTTTGTATCAAGTTAGATATCAAAGAGAATGAATGTTGGCAGATTGATCGAGGTAATAATATGCCACCGGTGTTGAGCTGCGAAGGTTTGAGACAACCCGAATATTTTTACTTAGAAGCAGTTTGGTTTTCAGCCATGATAACAGGCTTCGTTCTGTATCTGTTTGGCGTTTTAATCAGCGACTCGATCATGGGTGGTTTGATAACAGTTATCAGTTTCTTTTATAATCACGGAGAGTGCACCAGAGTGCAGTGGACGCCACCTTTGAGAGAAAGTTTTGCTTATCCGTTCTGCTTGTTGCAAATGCTTTATGTATCTAGCATTCTCAAATCTAACTTATCTTTGAAATCGATAAAGAAATATAAATCACAACTAATAACGATAGCCTTGACTACAAGTGTATGCCTCATGATGTGGCAGTTTTCACAATTTTTCTTAGCCACGCAAGTTTTGTCCTTACTCCTAATGTTCGGTTTTGGTTTCATAGATGAATTTATTATGAAAATAATTCTGTTTGGTGAGATGATGGGTGTGGTGGTTTCCGTCATACTTTTATTTGGAAATGAAATGCTGCTGTCGTCCATTTTAGTTTCATTGTTAATCTCATCGACTATATCTGTCAAGTTTATTTATCCTGCGTTATTAGATAAGAAATTTGCCTCTTTCACCACCATAGTTATTTCAATTTTATCATCGGTCGTTCTGAAAAAATTGTTAGGTTTTTCAAACGATGACGACCATATAAAGAAGATTTTATTATCAAAATTAACTGATTATAAAGACTTCCATACTTTATTATACACTTGTTCTCCGGAGTATGACTTCTTAGGATGGGAACCAATCAAAGAAATATCACTGACAGGTCTCCTACCCGCTGTTACCTTTATTCTTTTAGTCCTTTTATTAAATTTCTTTCAAAGTTCAAATAAATTAAAAGCTATTGATCCGCATGTGGTTTACAACGCAGTGCAGCTTGGGGCCTTCGCCGTGATGGCTGTATTTGTTATGAGACTAAAACTATTCTTTACTCCTCACTTGTGTATAATCAGTTCTTTATTGGCACCAAATAAATACTTTAATTCTTTAAGAATAAAAGAATTGCACTATTGCTTCTTAGCTATTGTAGTGGGTTGTATGAGTATGTACGGAGTTGAAAATATAATCAAACAAAGAGATGTATTTGGTGAGTACAGTAACTACGGATTAGAAGAATTATTAACGTGGATCAATAGATCCACTAAAGAAACAGCTGTTTTTGCGGGAGCTATGCCTGTCACAGCGGCTATTTTACTTTCCACAAGAAGACCCATAGTGAATCATCCTCATTACGAAGATGCAGGGTTAAGAGAACGCACTAAGATGGTGTATTCAATTTATAGCCGAAAACCTGTCGAAGAAATATTCAGTAAATTATCTGCACTTCAGGTGGAGTATGTGGTCATATCGGAGAAATGGTGTGTAGCTGACGATAGAAGAAACGGGCCAACGGAGGGCTGCAAGTATGTAGATTTATGGGACGTAGAAGATTTTGAAAATCGTGGTAGGGTGCCGACCTGCTTGGATCTCTATGTGCAACAAGTTTCTCCATACTTCACCAAAGTCTTCTTCAATTCACAATACTCTGTACTCAAACTCAATTCTTCCAGAAAGACTCAGTAGATTTCACTGTAGTTTTACAACTGTAATATTTGTATCTTATAGAAAGAGGGAGGTGAACCAATTGTCTTGTTTAGGCTTAGAGGAGCCTATCAAGTGTGAAAATTAAACAAAATTATTTTTATGTTTTGCAACTTATGATAGAAAGTTGGTAGTTTTAATATTATCAATCACTTATTTAACAAATCATTCATCAAGTTGTTTATGATGAAGGCAATATGTGAGATATTTGTACTGAGTAAGTACATTTTATTCTTGCAGCAAATAAGGTGAAGGGGGGGGGGGGTTGTAAAGAAATAAATTATTACTTTTAATACCTCGACTCTGAATAATAAAAAATGTAGTCAAACCAGTGGTACTTAACAGCGGCCCCCCTAAAAAGTCAAGGGAGGGGAACGTCTCCCCTTCTCCACTGTTATGTTGTATAAAAAAACAAAAAACCCTGAAAGGTTTGAAACACAATTTCCGTTTAAAGAAACTCCCAATTTTTTATATTATCATTAACTAAATAAAGCTTTTTATTATTATTTAATTTTTTTTTAATAATACAACCAAGTAAGAGTTACAAACATTAGATTTGATAAGGCGTGTTAGAGAAACAATGCAGTAATTGTACTCTGGTCCTTTATTATTTAAAGAATATTTTACAATATTATTTAAATAACATTTTTTATTTTAGTTACAAATTAAATTTTTGTTTTTTTTTAAAAAAGAAAACACTAAAACTAGTGAGACTTTAGTTGTCGAATACCTTCAACTAATTTACCAAATCGGGGAACAGTCATCATATTCAATGGGAAGATTAAGGTGGTTCCTCACTTTGTTCTTAATGTGTATTATTGAAAAGAAACCTTTTTCACATAGATATGTTGATCCAGAAGGCAATCAATGGTTGATTGTGCGTATTTAAAAAGAGTTTGCATCCATGATTGTTCTAATCTTTAATTTTTGTCCACTAAATATGATGTGGAATCTTGGGTCAACTCAAATAAAGTATAACTATTAATAAATTTGTACTTTCCTAATTATTGAAAGATTATTTAATGCACTTTTTAAAAAAAATCTTAGAGAACTCTTCTGTGACCCTCCGGTTAAGAACCTCTGTTTGAACAGAATCTATAATATTTAATGGTCTTCTCATTAAAAAAGTATGAAGTGTGCCACTGGGTCGGGACTTTTGACGGGTCAACCTGGCAAAACCCAGGTGACTTAGACCCTTTGACTGCAGTCCAATCATAGGTATATTCTTTTTTTTAATTTGTTACAAACCATAAGACATATTTAATTTTGACTTTATTTATAAGTCTGTGTTTTACGTAAAAACCATATTCTTGTCTTTATTTTGTAAATATTTTTAGTACACAGGTAGGGTCAGAACAACCCGAACGGTAAAATTACCAAACAAGTCACGACCAAGAAAGAGAAATAATCCAATAATCTATCTACACATGTTATTGAATTGTCCCTCTAAATAAAAGTACTATTTTTGTTAGATAAAACTTTGTAAGTATCTTCATTCTTAAGCTATAAGATGAGCTTTTCAACTTTTTAGAACATTGGTACTTAATAGATATTCATATGTATATTTTTTAAATCAAAATTTAAATTAAATGTTAGACAATAAGAAAATTGTTACTTATGCAAAGCAAACTTAAGAAAAATTGACATGCAGTTAAGAATCGACCTCTAAAAGAGATCTCACTAAAATGTAATGATTTAATTACTTTAAATTTATATAAGTTACTAAAATATTTTTGAAGTACCTTCAAATAAAAAAAAAATGAAGGTACATCCTATATATTGGAAAACCAGGGGTTCTCTAAGTACGCTACTTCAGAACTCCTGGTCTAAGCAATAAAACTTTGTTTTGACTTGTTGCATTTGTTTACAAGGCTGTGCAATGTATTATACAGGGTGGTTAAAACATCCCCCTCCCTCTTAATTTTTTATTACTTTAAGATACATTTTTGATCTAAGATTAAACTCTAGAATCTGCATCTCTATTATGCATAGTGAATTACACCTAACTTTTACACTAAAATCTTAATTTGACCCCATACTTTTCCTGCATAATTTGATTCTATAACCAAAACAAGTACTATTTTGTTGTTTGATTTTTCTCCATCACTAATAGTTTGCCCATATGCTTTAACCTATAATGTTTTTTGGCAAACACACCTCTTTTACATTTTACTGAGCAAACTATAAGTGATAGAAACAAATTAAAGAGCAAAATAGTTATAATTTCGGTCATAGAATAGAAATATATAAGAAAAAATATGAGTCAGGTGTCGCTGGGTGCTGTGCCCTATTGGTAAATTCAAAAAAATATACTTCAATATCCATAACGGAGATCCACCATGTTTCAATTATATATCTTATCCTATTTAAAAATTAAGAGGGGGGAGACTTTTGAACCACTATGTGTAATAAGTAACTAAAAATGCTGCTGTGGTTTAGTTTAGAGAATGTTGCAAGCAATATTGTATTTTTTAGTTTGCAGTGCAGAAGTATTTTATTGGTCATTTTATTTTACACAGGCTTTACTATGGTAAACAAATGTGCCATGCATTTTAGAGAGAGAATAAAAGATAGAGTTGAGTCTGAAATCAAAACAACGGTGACATTCAGGCCTTGATCTACTAGAATAAGTGTGTTGTCAGATTAGTTAGTTTCTTAGACTTTTAATGATTTTTATTTTTTTAATCTTCTTTTATAAATCTGGTCATTAGATAAATAAATTAATTTAAATTAGTCATTGTTTTTTTTTTAATTTAATTTAATTTACTTCTTACTATAACAGACAACCATGAGCTTAAAACTAAGAAATCAATAGACTGGTGCACTACTTATTTTGTTTCAAATTTGAAAATAAACCATGACAATAGAGCTATAAACATGATGCAAGCTGGCTCTGGTTCTAGTTATGACTAGCAAGCTGACTCTGGTCCTGGAACCAAGCTGATTCCCGTATGTTCTCCCAATCCCTTTAAAATTCCTTTAAGGGAGCTAGAAAGAATGATTAGGTTTATCCTCTGAAAAAGCCTGAGCAGGAGTCTGCAGGGTGCAGCCAAGCCAGTTTGCACGAGGAACAGGTTCAGGCATTCCAGAGGAAATTTGCCTGCCTTGCAACCTCCGCAGCACAATTATTCGTAGAATTTTACTAATATTAAGTAAATTTATAAATTTATACACTTCATACATTTTTCAAAAAATAGTAAAAGTTTTATTAGACAGCAAGAAGGTCATTACTGTCTAGTTTTGCCACACGGGGAGACTTTTGGAATCCTACTAATCTTCAAATGTTTTCTTGAACGAACGCAAGTGAGTCCCCTAACATTTCAGAAGATAAGGACGGCGTGTATGTTTGTTTGTACGTGTTGCGTTAGAATTAACAATGTGTCAGAGCTATATAGTTTTTGATAATATTCCGAAAAATATTATCAATACGGCGGCCGAGTGAAAAAAAAATTAAGCAAAAAAGTCGTGTGTGTTAAAAAAAATAAATAAAAATGGCGGTAAAAATATTGAACTAAAAAAATTAAGTTAAATATGGTAACTTAACGCAATCTAGCGAGCGAAGCGAGACCTTTTTACCATGTATTATCATTAATATGTACAGCCTAGGAAGCGTAGCGATCGTTTTATACTATGCTTAAATGCAACTATACACAATCTAGCGAGCGAAGCGAGACCTTTTTACTGTGTTTTATCATTAATATGTACAGCCTAGGAAGTGTAGTGATCGTTTTATACCATGCTTAATTGCAACTATACACAATCTAGCAAGCGAAGCGAGCCATTATGAGTTTTGTTTTTTTAATAAATATACGCAATCCAGCGAATGAAGCGAGCCCTTTTTACAATTTATCATTATAAACAATCTAAGTATGTATTATCATAAACATACACAATCAAGCGAGCCTTTCTTACTATGCTGTATTTTAACAGCGAGCGATGCGAGCTCTGTTTAACTACGTATTATTATAAATAGGCACAATCTAGCGAGTTAAGCGAGCCTTTCATGCCACGTTTTTTTGGTAACTTTAATAGATAGGTGGGAACCAAATTGACCAAGGGATGTCAAATCAGACTCAATATACTGTTAACCCAAAGAACCAACCAGTAACAGCTTCCCAATGTTGAAATATTCAGTCATTGAGGTTAAAGACTTGACACATTTCCAACATTGAAATAAAATGTAATATTTAAGTCAAATAATTTTTGGATAGTTAGATATCAATCTATAAAAATAATGTTAACCTAGAAACTTATGATTCATGCCATTCGCAGACATATTGATCAGGACTTTAGAAAGAGACGTAAGAAGTAAACCTTAATGACATTTTAATGTAAAAGTAAACATTCCATTACAAGTATTATATGCAGTGCTCGGTTCTTGGTTACCAGGAATTTAAAAATTAACACTATGAGATGGTCTACTTAAGCATTATTGAAAGGAAAATGGTAAGAAGAGGAATGAGGTTAAGTTCTAATGCATTGGCTTTTCTAGTCAGGCTTTAAAACAAGGCCTGGGCGGCTTATGTTTCACTTGCTTCGTTGCCATATGAGGTACTACTAGTGTCCGACAATCGTAGGAGTGTTGGTAACCAATAAAATAAAAGAGTTACAAGAATTTGTACAAGTATTTCTTCTCTCGCTAAATTCTTAAAAATCAGGTACGGAATACCTCAGAACTTTCCTCACCATATCGCATTCATTCCGCTCGTCCTCACCACTTAGGCTCACTTCGCTCGTCCTCACCAATTAGGCTCACTTCGCTCGTCCTCACCACTTAGGCTTACTTCGCTCGTCCTCACCACTTAGGCTCACTTCGCTCGTCCTCACCACTTAGGCTCACTTCGCTCGTCCTCACCACTTTACTTCGTCGTCCTCACCACTTAGGCTTACCTTCGCTCGTCCTCACCACTTAGGCTCACTTCGCTCGTCCGCACCACTAAGGCTCACTTCGCTCGTCCTCACCACTAAGGCTCACTTCGCTCGTCCTCACCACTTAGGCTCACTTCGCTCGTTCTCAACACTTGGCTCACTTCGCTCGTTCTCAGAATATAGAAATCACCAAATTTATATTGCAGGACGTTTTCGAACTCACTTTGCTCGTCTTTAGACAGCAAGCGGATCTGTTTCATTCTTAAAAGAGATCCGACAAAAACCGTAGATATAAAAGCCGTATTGAAATGGAACAGTATACTTGTGAATTATATAAAGAAATACAGTCATGATTTTTTTTATAAAAAAGTATACAAGTCAAAAACATAATACTGATAATGAGGTAGAACTTAGCACATTTTTTGGTCTCATGCATATCTACAAGAGTGCCATATTTCACATCGATCCGATCATATGTCCGTCTTTTTATTAATTTTAACTGAGTCATTAATGACGGTTAATGGCGTCATAGAGAAAAACTATTTACACGAATAGCAAAACTTGACCAAATATTGATTTTTGGAGGCTACGATGTTAACACGTGCTCACACACACACACACACAGAAAGACAACCACTCAGGAGGTCTTAAAACACCTGAAATCGATACTTCAGCTGATATCGCGGTTTCGGATATTTATTTAAAACACTACTTTTCCAATATACCTACGGTATAAATGAGGAAAATTAACCGCCATGCCCAAACATAATAATTTATTATAAGAAGTAATGAGTCAGTAATTAGCTTGAAGACGACATAGAACTTTTTTAGATTAGATGACCCATTTGTTTTAATATTAAAAAATCACAACAGAATAATTGTCAAAATCAATGAATGAAAGCATAATAATTAACACAATGGCTAAATGACAACATAATAATTGACAAAGTTAATAAATGAAAGCATAATAATTGACACAATTAATGCATTACAAACATTAATAAACATAAGTGACTAAGAGCTTTTGTTAAAGTTCGTTGAATATATATGAGTATAGTCAAATATATGTTGCAAGTTACAACCATAATAGTATTATATTAGAAGTTCAATGTCTGACAGTAAAGGTATATTTTTTTTTTTTTTTTTTTTTTTTTTTATAATAATATTGATAGTTACAACTATAAATGATTTAATTATAACAAGTAACTTTGGTCTAAGAACTCTAACACAGATAGAAACAGAGCAGAAGGAACCATCCAGTGATGGCACTTCTTAACTTATGATACATTACTGTTCTAGATAGTACTTGCAGCCTCCACCAACAACCCCCCAAGAGCACCTGAAGGGACCAACATGGTGGATATGTTTGTCCCCGCCGGCCTGCCGGGGGGCAGCAAATGGAGGCTGCTAGACTTTAGGAATGATTAATTTGATCAATTGTTTATATTTAAGAGATCCCGGGGCCATTGACGTTTAAGACGTCGCCTGGGGTTGTCAGGAATGTGGAGAGAGGAAAGGTTTTGCACTAATGAGTTTGGATGGTTGGCTAGTTTTGAGTGGAATATTTTGTAGCGAGTGGATGCAAGGTCACGAACGAATGCAACTTTGAGGTCATTATGAATTATTCTATTTGCAATATAGGATGGAGCATTGGTTATATTTCGGAGTATAATCGACTGAAGAGATTGGATTTTGTATGTATTAGATGGCTTGGCTGAACCCCACAGTTCAAGTCCGTAAGTCCAAATTGGTTTAATTATATAATTATAAATGGTAAGTTTATTTGAGAGGGAGAGCTTAGATCGCTTGTCAAGTAGTCGGAGTAGTAGTTTGTATCGTCGCTTCATGTCAGTTCGTTTAAGCGTGGCGTGAGCGTTCCAGGTAAGTCTTCTGTCTAGGGTAAGTCCAAGATACCGTACTTGGGAAGCAATAGGAAGTTGAGACTGGTAGAGGAAAACTGGAGGACAAGTTGCTTTTCGTAGAGTAAATGTCACGTGGACACTTTTCTCTCTATTAAATTTTATCCTCCATTTTCTCGACCAAGTCTCAATGGAGTGGAGATGTTCTTGTAGTTTATCGGAAGCCTGAATAGGGTCGGAATTTGTCGCAAGGATTGCTCTATCGTCAGCAAAAGAAGCTACTGTTGTTGAAGGATGCTGTGGTAGGTCAGAAGTATAAATGGAATATAAAAATGGACCAAGGATGCTACCTTGAGGTACGCCTGCAAGAATAGGAAATGGATTTGAATAGGAGGACCCGTGTGACACCAAAAATCCTCTGTTTTTAAGGTATGAACGTAGGACCAAATAGTAGGTTGGAGGTAAGATATCTCTAAGTTAATAAAGGTATATTACCGAGGAAATTGAAGTTCCTGACCTTTCGTTCGGGGTTTTCACCAGAAAATATTGAACTTCTAGATGCTAAGTGCAGAAGCCCACACCTTTATTTTAGTATTCCATTAATTTTTCCGTTGCTTATTATTAAAATTAATAACTGAAGTAAATTCGTTGCTGTTATTTTATAGGAAATGAACTTCAGTAGAACTTGAGAATGGTCAAAATGAAATACGCACCACTATCTGAAGAGTAGATCTTTGAATAAGTTCAGGGCTCAAATGATTCAAAGTGAAATTGACGGATGAAGTCTGTCCCATGGCTAGGTCAACCTTGCTGGGCTGAATTTTAGCCGTCCATGACGACAGGCATGTGACCACTTGGCACGCCGCCAGCCATAAAACTGCCCACATTATGAAGTAGTGGAGAGGCCATAGTGGACACATCACTGAAACAATATTCATAAAATTAAAACAGAAAGTAATCAACCATAAGCTGAAGTAGACTCCGTTTGAGGTCTGACCCTCATGATCTTCTGGTAGGTAATCAAATGCTCTACCAACTGCAGTACCTAGGCAAATTGAAAATTATCAGTACCAAACTAATCCATAAGATGTGATGCCCTCATACATTAAAGGTATCACTGTGAGGCAATAACCTCACAGTAGTCTTGTCTATAACCACGGCAAGTATAAATTTATCTATACAGGCCCGTAGCCAGGAGAAGGCAAGAGGGCTCCTAGCCAAAAATTTCGGCCGCTTTAAGGAAATGATTTTCAGCAAAGTTTCTTAAAGGTCAGTAATCGCCCCTCCCCCCTTACAAGTTTTGGGCCTGTATAAAAACAATCATTTATAATTGTTATAGTTATAAAAAGCACAATTTATACCTAAATGAGTCACGTCACAATGTTTAGGCATGTGTCAACAAATAGCCACTGGATACATGATGGGAATATCCTAACACTAATAAGATAAAACCTTTGAATTCCAAGGACAAGTGGAGTGAGCCACAAGAGGAATAGCGAAGCGAGTCTAAAGGGTAAACATTGTATATGAACTCAGAATCAGATAGGAGAGGGTGGCTTTAAATTAGGATCACACATTTAAATTTTGTGTTGAAAATTAGATCTTTGAATAAGTTCAGGGCTCAAATAATTCAAAGTGAAATTGACGGATGAAGTCTGTCCCATGGACAGGTCAACCTTGCTGGGCTGAATTTTAGCCGTCCATGACGTCAGGTATGTGACGACGACCCCCTCAAAGTTTTAATTAAATAAATTTTAAATTAAACCTCAATTTTTAATTAACCTTAATAAATAAAAATAAAAGCAAGACATTTGGATATTCGTAACATCATCAGCTACTTTTCATTGAAAAAGGGAAACTAGTAATTACTGAAAACAAGGAAATCAAACAATATTTCATAAGAATGCATGATGGGAACAGACAGTGAAATTCTATTGTATGGTGAGATAATGCGAGCTTTTTTCATTCGTAATGCAAGGTGTTATCATTTGTAACAAACATGAAAACAACTTTTTTCAGCCAAATACCTTGACCTTAAGAGAAGTCCTACGAGGTATTCGCTAAACCAACCATACCAACATGTAAAACATGGTTTTATTAAACTGTGTTTTACTTAAAACTATTTTGAACAAAATGTTTTTACCCAATAAAGTCAGTAAGTTTTAACTCTCGAGCATAAATACAATGGACGCTACGATACACACATGTAATAGACAGACAGACAACTTGGTCAAACTTCTTTTTTCTTCAAAAAACTTTCAGGTGTTCAAAACACCTGAAATGGATTATGCAGTTGAAATGATTGATTATAGTACAAACGCAATACTTTCCCAATGTATGTAATGTATGTACTTTTATAATGTACTCGTTCACACCTACAGTATGAATGAGAAGTGTAAATTATGATGTATACTTCATTGTATAGATTAACTGACGAATTGTTTACATTGATAAGGGAATTTCAAGACGCATGTAGCCTGTAGCCATGCGAGACAAGACTAACATTTGTATACGTTTATTAAAAATTGTAAAAAATCGGAAAATAATCTAATTGAGTTGAAATTAATTGTTAAATTAAAAAGTTAGAACTTAATTGTTATGACCAGACAAAAAATATATTTGTTAATATTAATACAACAAATTTCCAAGAGATCGACGGCAGACGAGAAGAAATACCTCATCATCATAACACAATTAATTTTATCTCAGGAAAGTTAACAAGATTATAACTTTATGACTGGTATGATACACACGATGAGAATAAAGCAACTTTTACTTAAGTTTAATTTTGAACAACTCTATCTCTAAATGTTATCTCTATTTGGTCTAGAGAGAAAGTCGATACAAGAGTAAATGGTTTTGAAGGTGACACTGCCAAAAATAATAAATAGGCACAGATCGACACGTAGCCCAGTTATAGTCAAACAAACCAGACGTTTCTTCTCCCCTCACATAGCCAATTTTATAACCAATTTCTCTACGTAAAGACAATTGCTAGACCATTGGAAGTTCTTTTGCCAGACCATTGACGGAGCCATCAGCGAACTTCTATACCTATAGCGAATTTTCGTTTATTATATTGTCCAGATGACAGAAGAAGGGGAGGAGCGATTCCTCTATACACCTTTAAAATATACCGTGTGGTACATTTCATATATATCTTCTGCTTCTATCAGAGCTATCAACAAAACCATCGTATCTACTCCCACTAAGCCAAGTACCAGGAGCTTAAATAACCAAATTATCTTTCATCGATAGTCTTCCTAGTGTGGCAATAAAAATCCTTAACTCTATGTTTCTACGGTAACATTTGGAGCATACACAATTAGCTAAACAATTTGATCCCAATATCATTAAAATGATCAAGAGAGCTTTAAAGGAATTATTAACAGAGCTATCGCTTGACATATAAAACCATTTTTACCCTTTATTAATGCCAACATTTTGGTATACTAGAATCTATTAAACCAGCTATAGTCATAAAATTCCTATCATTCCGACTAAATCGACCATCAGGAACTTTAATAAACAATTTTTCTTTCGGCCATCGTCCTTCCTAGGGTAGCAATTAGATTGCCGAACTGCATTTTTCTGTTGTAATTTTTGCATTTTAAAAACTTTAGCATTTTAAGAAAGTGGGTATGCTTTTGAAGCATACCCTACTATGGAGCTTTTAAGAACTATACTACTTACTAAACAATGTGACACCAATATCATTAAATATGCAGCAATTTTCTAGAGATTAAAAAACAAATCTATTTTTACGGTAACCTTTAAATTTTAAAATGAATCGTAAACAAAAATGGCTTCCGTAAACTTAGATATTACGAAATTGCGACATTTTCCAAAAAGCTAAGGAACTTATTGAAAATAGGTAAAAGAACTTATGTTACTACCCTAGTCACAGTAAAATAAGTGGCCCAAAAAAGTCATGGTGAGGCTCGTAGAGGTGGCCCTTACCATGAAAATTCCCTCAATTCATGGCACTGTATTTTTTCTTATTACAATCCTCCTATTATAAGAGATATGGAAGTAAAAAATTACACATATTGGTTGTAATAAAACTTGAGGAATAACTTTAATTTTTATCAAAGCCACTCAGATTTTTCCAATTTTCTTTCCAAAAGATTCTATAGCTTCTGCCCCCAGGTCCGCTATTCTCTAAAAGCTTAGAAAATAAACAAGATCATGAGATAGATAAGATAAAATTATACTGAATGAATAAAAGCGACGCATAGAAGCATCACGAGCAGGCCTTGAAGCAGAGCACTGGGTCAATGTCTCGACTCTTGACATAATATTAATGGTTTATTAGTAAAGACAATACATCCGATATACACCAGCTGTAAACAAATGGTTTTAAACATTCAGTGCTAGCTTCAATGTTAGCTTTAGAAGCAATTATGAGAAAATAAAAAGAATTTTAATGCAGCTGAATATACAGGGTGGTACAGTTTGAACGCACTACCCTGACTAACTCAGCTTGATGGGAGCAATCGTAACGAAATCTTAATAAAGATAAACTTGACTTAGTTCAAAGTAGTAAGTCGAATTCCACAATTACGAATAAAAAGTCAACCTATACAGGTCATCGTAACGACCAAGCCGAAATAGAACGGCAGGTACCTAGTTCGTAAGCTCAGTGATAGATTGCTTGTCTTGCAACCTGGTGGTATAGGGTTCAAATCCAGCCAGGAGAGGCTTTCATATTAGGTTACCTCCTATACTGTACACTAAGGAAATCTACGTTTAATGATTTTTTAGGCTGTTTGTTTTAGGGGTAATCTAAGCCAAGTCTAGCCCACGTTTTCGTTCCGTCGACCAATCAGATCGCTTTTTCTTAAAATTATCTTGACCTTCTATATAAGTACTAAAACGAAACTCGTCTCTATGTCTTACAGTTCTACACTATTTTGCTATTATTGAATAAATATAATAAAAAATAATTATAAATAATAAACGTCACTTGTTACTAACGAGTTTAGCAAAATATAATTGCTGATCCATTAAACTTAATTCCTATACATGATTGATGAGACAGTATAATAATAGAGTAAAAGATAAAAATACAGAGTAAAAGACACCGAGAAATGTAACAAGTAAGTGTGACTTGCATATTGCTGAGTCCAGTTACTTGTTATATTCATAGCAGGCCCGTAGGAAGGGAGATACCAAGGAGGAAAAATCGTCCCCTCTGACAAAGCAGTTTTCACTGGAAGTCCCTTAGAGGTGTTTCAAACCTAGCCACCTCTAAAGTTGCCCCCCCCCCCCCCCCCCCGAAAAGTTTTGGCTGACAACAGATCTAAATCTGAGGTGTATCTCGCACACAATTATATTGTGTCAAAAATAATAAATATCAACCCGTTTTTATTAGGGTGTATAAACTTGGCTTAGTAACAGTTATGTCAGCTGACCGCTAAGAGAAAATCATCAGTATGTAATGAAGCTTTGTACATCACATCCTCGGGTACATATAGACATCAGACTAATTATTAAACAGATAACTGATCAATGATAGGCGTAATTACAGGTCTGAATGTGGAGTAAACAAAATAAATAGATGGCTTCTTGTTAGAATGTTCTAGAAGTGGAAGTAGCACTAATACGCGTAACTAGAATGAGAAAGAAGAGAGAAGACCAACGACCCGCGTCAAGATGCAGGCGCCTTCGTCATCACGTAGTCTTATGTAAATTGAGATTTTTAACTAAATCGCTTTTCTGAAAGATTTGACAGTAAGTCGATTCGGTAGCCGCTATTTGTATCAATGGATTAAAATTCCTCGGACGATTCGAAACCTTAAACTTTAGAATCGTTTCGGGATGTACAGATTTGTATTATTTATTGTATTATTTATTTGTAACCTTAGTTCGTCTTTACCATATAAACAAACAGTTTATCGGATTATATAAACAAACAAATCGGTACGTTTCCCCAAAACCATAGACTGGCTCAGCCCGTCCTCAGAATATCATGTTTACCCAAAGCCAAGGATAGTATCATTTCGGTCTCGCTACGCTCTACTATTATTGTCTTGGAGTCCAAGAGCCAGAAGCAAAAACGTGACCCACGAGCCCCAAAGGTTTTACCCGCTAGATTGATTTATTTTGGCTCCTTGATAATGGATAAGGTAGCCTGGGCTTTGGCTCCTGGGCTCCTTCAAAAAACTGAAAATTGCCACCCTGAGGTGATCTAGAGTAGAATTAAAAGACAATCTGTATCTAATATGTGAGGGCCAACCTCTCTCTGTATCTCAGATGGAGGTTGGCTATAATGGCTATTCAAAACCTTTTTCATGCTATTACGCAATACTTCAAACTCCCAATTTTGATGTATTTTTTCAAATAACAGGGAAATGCATCTTTACAATACCATTAAATTACAACTAGTTCAGCTAAATAGCAAAAATTAGAATTCCACAAATACAACGGTTATAATATTAACATTACATCGTAATTAAACTCAATTAATCTTCAATAAATAAATGCAGAATTAGAATTCTGCATTTAATTTATTGCTTACTAGAGTAAGCCTTTGCTTTATAAGGGTATTTGCAATATCTGTTATCAAAAAACAAATAGGCGAGAATGAAATTTGATTGACAAAAATTCTGGCGCGGTGGTCAGCATGTCGGGCGAATTTCCTTTGGATGCGTGTTTCCGTGCTTTTTACATTATATAAGTTTTCAACTACTAAATAAATAATTCCGGCGCGGTGGTCCGCTGTCGGGCGAATTTCATTTATTATGCGTGTTTCCGTAATAAACAACCCATTTCTTGCTTATGCAAGAACCATGCCCATTGCGTGGTTCCGGTTCATGCTTTAGAACCTAAGCAGTTACTCAATTGTCAGCACTGCTCGTAACTCATTTTGTCTGTTTTTTCAAAGGAAATGCGCATAATTATCCAGTTGGTTGTACAAAAACTATGCCTCTAAAATTAGATGTACGCGACTATTATTTGCACTAGTTAAAGATTAGTTACTTATCTTTAAGCTTAGTCAGTTATCTTTAAAGGTTTTAGCGCATTTCCTTTGGAAAATACAGACAAAATGAGTTACGAGCAGTGCTTGACAATCGAGTAACTGCTTAGGTTCTAAAGCATGAACCGGAACCACGCAATGGGCATGGTTCTTGCATAAGCAAGATATGGGTTGTTTATTACGGAAACACGCATAATAAATGAAATTAGCTCGACAGCGGACCACCGCGCCGGAATTATTTATTTAGTAGTTGAAAACTTATATAATGTAAAAAGCACGGAAAAACGCATCCAAAGGAAATTCGCCCGACATGCGGACCACCGCGCCAGAATTATTAGTTGTAAACTTATAGTAAAAAACGATAAAAAAATATCGACCCTTCCAGGATTTGAACCCAGTACCTGAGTTTGAGTGGTCGTATTGACTCCGGACCACTGGTATTCAACTCAGAGGCCCAAAAAACATAGAAAACGACACCTACTCGAAATTTAATTTTCAAAGACCGTAATTTTTGTTTTTATAATGTTTGTGGTTTTTTCGACTTTTTGGTAACTTAAAGTGGTTGTATCGTCTTCGGACCGGTTTCATTCGATTCAGCACCCAAATTTACATAGAAAACGAACCCTACTCGAAATTATTTTTTTATGACCTAAATTTTGGTTTTGGTAATTTACAATGGTTTTTCGATTTTTAGGTCTCTTAGAGTGGTCGTATCGACTTCGGACCGGTTTCATTCGATTTACCGTCTCAAAAAACATAAATATGACCTTTTCGCGGCAAAAATATTAACCCTGAATTTTGCCGATTTTTTGAAAATTTCGCTGACTCAGCAACCGGGTGATGACGTCACAAAACCTGGTTTTCAATAGGGTTCGTGTCCTCCCGAAGGTTGATTTTTGTACCAAGTTTGGTTAAAAAATATTAATCCGTTCGAAAGATAGAGTGTTTACAAGAAAGTGTCTCTATAATATTATTATATATATTATATATATATATATATATATATATATATTATATATATAATATATATATATATATATATATATATATATATATATATATATATGTATTTCTAGACCACTTTCTTTATATATAAAGAACTTAGACACTTTCGTATATATAAAGTCTCGCGAAAATTTTTTTTTCGTCATAAGGGACCTCTGAAACGGATTTGTGTCGTGGTCCGAGGTTCGAATTCCGCCATGACGCCTATCCCATTAGGCGAATTTCCAAAGGAAATTCGCTAAAAAGAGATAAAATGTTAGTCAGAGACCTTGACTGGATTTTAGGGAATAACTGATTGCATAACTAATACAACAGGGAAATGAATTCAATCCAAGCTCAAACTTTTCCTTGTTAAATTGGTCATATCTTTGAGAACAATTAAAGGGCGCAAAATAATTTTAAAAGGATTACAAATATCTATCTTTCGCATATCAATTAAATTTGCATATTTTAAAGAAAATAAATAACCTATGAAATCGACAGCATGGAGGGAGGAAATTGGGGCATGGTTCCACAAAAGAGGAATCGCTTCACTATTTTGTGGTGAAGCGCGACCGAAGTAAATTAAGCTCATGCTTTAGGTAAACACGACAAGCGATACGAGTCCGGTTCGATGATGTAAGGAAAACTACTAAGTAACACGAACCCAAACAAAAGAAGAAACTAAATATTGAAAGAGCAACAAACTAATAGTAATTGATACCCACAGATAAGAACGAGTACGGCATGGAGCAGACACACCGGATTACGTAAAAAGTCGAAGCAGGAAGACGAAGAGGAGTCATACAGTGTAATTAAGTACCTCCCTACTTTCTCTTGAATCAAGTCAAATATTTTGCATGCTTTTGAGATGCTTAGAGTCTTTACTGCCTTGAAGATATCCAATAATAGTGAAATAACTTGATAAATAAAATCCTAAAAGAATTAAATAAAAAATGTGTCAATCTACCTATACACGGTGATCCAAAAGTCTACTTCCTTAATACTTATGAATCGCTTAGCATAAATTAATTAAACTTAGGGTACTTAGCTTTTCGTTTCAAAAAAGCGTATTTCATACTAGCGGTATGTGGCACTTAAGGTGTCTCAATCATGAAAAATCGCAATATTTAGGAAAAGTGGTTCAACACTCTGCCTCCTCCGCAAAGTGAAAAAATTGAAAACAAGTGGGGTTGAGTATTGTCCAAACCCAAATTGCTCTGTCAATTTGCCGTATATACTAATATATTGTCCCATTGCCGTATATACTAATAGTATTGCCCAAATTGCTCTGTCACTATTTGCCGTATATACTAATAGTTTTGTCCAAATTGCTCTGTCACTATTTGCCGTATATACTAATAGTATTGTCCAAATTGCTCTGTCACTATTTGCCGTAGAGATTAATGGTTTTGCCCGAATTGTTTTGTCACTATTTTTTAATAGTGAAAATTAAGAAATAACACACTTTAAATTAATTATCGATTTGCAAAAAAAGAATCTAATGTCAATGCTATCATAATAGAAACCAAATATTAAGATGAAATTGAGTTAGTTTATGGTATATAGAAAAACATATGTGTCTATTGTCTATTCTTTCAGAAAAATCTTAAGACTTATTAGTTTTGTATGGCTTTATTAGACAAATACATACTTTTTACCCTACTAGTAATTTCGAGTGGATACATTGATAGAATTGCACAAATTTGTTCGTCCTCCTAATTATCAAATTCGCTTTGAGGTGCTTTTATTACTTTAAAAAGTGATTATTCACTCCATGATTAGCTCCCCAATAACTAAATTTCTACAGTAGCAATATATACCTTTATCGTCCAGTACTATCCATATCCCCTATTATTTCCGTTAGGGAAGGACCGACTAATAAAAGTTAGCTTGTAAGTTATTTTTTTTAATGAAAACCCCGTATGTTTATTATTACATATGAGATATTTAGACGATTCCCTAGGATTTAAAGTGAAAGTACACCTAGACACTCCTCTGTCTCATCGAGTCCGTTCGTTAGCTTTACATTCCACACGTATTGTCCAATCTGTCATATTTCTAAATCTCAGAGGCCAATTTTTTAAGATTTTTAAGTATCTACAAATCATAGAAGATGAAGTCTTAATGAGTCGGTTTACATGACACCTAACACGAA
This sequence comes from Microvelia longipes, assembly GCA_018340805.1. Classification (NCBI taxonomy): domain Eukaryota; kingdom Metazoa; phylum Arthropoda; class Insecta; order Hemiptera; family Veliidae; genus Microvelia; species Microvelia longipes. Next base: position 64,458,653 of record JACMZG010001911.1, read on the forward strand.
ATAGGTTATAACAAGTCTATTTATAGAAACAAACGTACAAAACATTTGATAACCCTTAGCTCACTGAAGTTAATTCATGTTCGCTTCAAAGTGCACATTTAATTTTGCAATTCATTACAAATTCAAACTAAATTTATTCATATATTTAAAAGAACGTGATGGTCTGGTTCATCATGACTGTGATTAGATACGAGAAGTCTTTGCATATTAAATATCTCTCGCAGTGAATTGCCTGCCACTTTTCTGTAGGTAGTTTCGTATTGTTTATTATCGGTGCCTTGTCAAATGCCGACTGGGAGGCACTTGCGACGGCCACCCAGAGAGACTGGGTTCGATCACTGCTATGGCCTCAAAGATTTTAAAAATCTATACACGGGTGGTCTTCAAAAGGGTTGCTAAATCCGCGACTATGCGATGTCAGATATTCGTCAAAGATACCTAACCATATATAAGGTTTGGTTCAGTTGAAATTTAGACCCTCGATAGTAGCTTATAATTAGCATTTATTTATATTTCTAACATACACAGTTTTAGACATAGTTTTGGTTAGTTTAATTGTTGCGAAGAGGGAATTTGGGAATACTCACGACTCTTCCGTAGATTAAACACAAAACGCCTACACATAGATTTATCGCAGCAAGTAAAACACTGTCTTTCATTAAAGAGTAACAAAAATGGCCAAACGACGAGTCCGATTAACTAGGAAATGTATCACCTCTCCCTAATTTCCCGAATATCGTTTATTAACATATTTTTTTCACGAATTTTCATCAGAAAATAAAACCATGTAAAAGCCTACTTCTATAAAGAAGTAGGACGAGATAAACCACTTCAACTTCGTACTTCAGTTGGAGTAAACACTACAACTGATTCTCCATGGATCCTTAGCGTAAAGCAGAACACAACAAACAATTCATATTTCGTTAATACAGGGGGTTCTTAAAAAGCGATCAATATTAAAAGCCAGGATGCAGTTTTTTATAATTGCTTTGTAGGCTATGAGGTAAAGAAAGGGGTCAAAGGGTTTAGCTTTCCTGTCAGCCTTTTAGGCTACGCAACTATCTCTACTAGAAAACACTTGACAAATTAAAAGTAGAAGATATATCTCTAACAACAAGGAAAGCCCTTTTTCCTCACTTACTGCCGAAGTTATGAAAAAATTGCAAAGATTTGACCTGAATTATCGGTTTCACGAACTGCAATGAACGTTCGAAAAGTGTTTACCATGCTGTATGACTATGAGGCAGCCTGTTATAATCGGTGTTCTGTTATTCGGTGACATGTTAACACTTGGAACTGAACAAAAGGATATATAGGGTTGTTGAAGGAGTAATCAGTCAATACCCCAAGTAAAATTCATATATTTGTAAATTCGCTTATATCGTTACAGTATAAGCCATATGACATACTTACTTAACTAAACTATAAAACAAACTGGATATAAGACAACCACCTTGTGGCCGCGAAGCGTCCTCTACCGCAGACGCCGCGGCTGACGGCCTATTGTTTCTATATCAAATTAACGCTGATTAAAACCTGCAATATCTCCAATTTTAATAAAATTTGGCAAATAGAAAGAAGAAAAATCCAGATTTTATATATAAGCCATATAGCCACAGTAACGTGTTCAATTTTTCAAAATTTGCTATTTTTCGTTTTCCTTTAAAATTGTTATCTCTTTGAGATTCGAGAGCTTATATTTGGTGTTTTTAATTGGATCCTACATAATTTTAGAAACTTAGTAACGAGTTTTAGTTATAAACAAATATAAAATAAAAATGCTAAAGTCTCAAAAAGCCAAATTTTAAAAATTGCGATAAAATTCTTTAAAAGGGCTAAGGAGTTAAGGAGTATCCCCCTTCCACATAAAAAGCAAATTGTATCACAAAGGGCTTAACACTTAAGTTAACTATTCAACGATAAGTAGCGGAGGTACGGAATGAGAACAAGTTCGAAATCAATTACTTAAATTAGGTTAAGAAACAATAAGTTACAAAACTAGAAATGTTCCCAGGGTTAAGAAGCCACGATAACACCTACCTGACACCTGACAACCAACCTTATATCGACATTGAACTGGATTGGTGGAAGAGATGACGTGTAATTGCATTTATTTGACGAGTACTTCACAATGACACTATGACATTGTTTCACAGCTGTGTGACTCCAAGAATAAAGGATTTTACATCAAGGACGTGAAGAATCTAAATCAATAAATGTCTGTCGAGATGTCAGGTGTGCGCAATATGAGAGCAGTTCATCTTGATAGTCAGATAATTTCTTTATAGTATTATCAATATCTGAAGGTACTGCCGTGTCTCAGCCAAACCCAGAACTCATTGCCGTAACAACCTTTACCAAAAGGATATCTTGCCGGGGTTCCCCCCTCGTAGCTTTTAATAGACATTTTTAAAAATGTATGATTGAAGTCCTTTCAGCCAAATATTTAATATAAAAGTTAATGAATTTAAATGAACAATCAGAAGTAGCACCATCACCGCTCTACAAGGTTATCACCGCTCTACAAGGCCTTCTATAAAGCTATCAAGTAGTCCACCTTATTCAGTTTCTACCAATCATCAGCAGTTTTATCTATCTTTACTCTCTATGTCTATTTCTTTGTTTTCTTTCTCATATGTAACTGTTTCTGTTTGTTTAGTTTATTTGACATTTTTCACTAAATGTAGTTGTTTAATAATCTTAAGAGGATACGAGTGTAGTAAGTTTTGCTTTGTTTCTATTTAAATCTTAATTTAGCTACCTTATTTATAATGTTTTGTTTTTGTCAAATGTTTTGTACTTTTTATTTTTATTTGTTGTTTAGGCCTGAAGATGACCCAAAGAGGTTGAAATATATAGCTTTCTTTATAAATAATTGTAGAACTTAAGTCAACCTTGTTTTAAATAATAATAAAAGTTAATTAACGTCTACTATAAAAGATAAAAGTTAATCTAATTTAAACTATGAATGATGGAAGTTGATGTAACGAGTACTATGAAACTCTTATCTAGTTGCGCCCTCCGGAAAATATTTTGTACGGCGTCATTAGCCGTCATTAATGACTCAGCGAAAATTCATGACATTAATTTGTGAAATTTTAATGTGAATGAAATTTATTAATGAAGCGCGTCAAAATGTTTGGATCTATTTGATGATTTAATCTTATTGGAAATTTGGTACCGCATATACGTATAAAAAAAACAAATGTGCCAAATATGTTTTTTTAATCAATAAAATGAAGGAGATGAATCAACGGATAAAAATTTCTTCCCACGATACGAAATTCGGTCTAAACTTTTAACAGCTTGAGCTTAGTTTATAAACATAAACATATCGCAATAAATTGAACTTAAATTGATTTTTTGAGCTATGGGACTTAAAACGATAAGTACATATCGAGTAAACACAGGAATGTCATTAACATGGATCCAAGATATTGGTCAAACACAAGATAATAGACTGTCATCCTAATCCTTCAGAAGGATTTTGAAAGAGAGTATGAGACAAGAGATAGTAGGGAATGAAACGTGTGGCGACCCATTAGGCCTGCTTAGGATCGTGCTACAAGACACGTAGGACTAAGTTCAACCAGTAGTAAGACGTATTACAGCAAGACATTCTGAGGAAACGAGCTTGGCTTTATTAGTTAGAATGGTGTTGAATCATAGTCAGAGAGGAGCTTATCCTTGTCAGGGTGTATCCAATACTAGTTAGGGTGGTATCGAATACTAGTTAGGTGGTGTCCAATACTATCAGGTGGTGTCCATACTAGTTAGGGTGGTATCGAATTAAGTCAGTGGAGCTTACTAGTCAGGGTGGTGTCCAATACTAGTTAGGGTGTATCGAATACTAGTAGGGTGGGATACTATCGAATACTAGTTAGGGGTATGAGTGTGAGCTTATCCTAGTCAGGGTGGTGTCCAATACTAGGTGGTATCGAATACTAGTTAGGGTGGTGTCCAATACTAGTCAGGGTGGTATCGAATTATAGTCAGAGTGGAGCTTATCCTAGTCAGGGGGTGTCCAATACAGTTAGGGTGGTATCAAATACTAGTTAGGTGGTGTCCAATACTAGTCAGGGTGGTGTCCTACTAGTTAGGGTGGTATCGAATTATAGTCAGAGGTTATCCTAGTCAGGGTGGTCCAATACTAGTCTAGAATTATAGCAGAGTGGAGCTTATCCTAGTCAGGGTGGTGTCCAATACAAGTTAGGGTGGTATCGAATACTAGTTAGGGTGGCCAATACTAGGTGGTCATACTGTCAGGGTGGTATCGAATTATAGTCAGAGTGGAGCTTATCCTAGTCAGGGGTGTCCAATACAAGTTAGGGTGGGAATACTAGGGTGGTGTCCAATACTAGTCAGGGTGGTGTCCAATACTAGTCAGGGTGGTATCGAATTATAGTCAGAGTGGAGCTTATCCTAGTCAGGGTGGTGTCCAATACTAGTTAGGGTGGTATCGAAACTAGTTAGGGGGTGTCCAATACTAGTCAGGGTGTCAATACTAGTAGGTGTATCGAATACTAGTTAGGGTGGTCCAATACTAGTCAGGTGGTGTCCCAATACTGGTGTATCGTATAGTCAGAGTGGAGCTTATCCTAGTCAGGGGGTATCCAATACTAGTAGGGTGGTATCGAATTATAGTCAGAGTGGACTTATCCTAGTCAGGTGGTGTCCAATACTAGTTAGGGTGGTATCGAATTATAGTCAGAGTGGAGCTATCCTAGTCAGGGTGGTATCCAATACTAGTTAGGGTGTATCGAATACTAGTTTAGGTGGTGTCCAATACTAGGGTGGGTTAGGGTGGTATCGAATTATAGTCAGAGAGAGCTAAGTCATAGTCCCTAGGGTGGTGTCCAATACTAGGTCAGGGTGGTATCGAATTATAGTCAGAGTGGAGCTAGTAGGGTGGTGTCCAATACTAGTTAGGGTGGTATCGAATACTAGTGTCCAATACAGTAGGTGGTGTCGAATACTAGTTAGGGTGTAGTTAGTCGTGGTGTAATCTAGTCAGGGTGTGTCCAATACATAGTTAGGTGGTATCGAATACTATAGGGTGGTGTCCAATACTAGTTAGGGGTCCAATACTAGTCAGGGTGGTATCGATATAGTCAGAGTGGAGCTTATCCTAGTCAGGGTGGTGTCCAATACTAGTTAGGGTGGTATCGAAACTAGTTAGGTGGTGTCCAATACTAGTAAGGTGGTGTCCAATACTAGTCAGGGTGGTATCGAATTATAGTCAGAGTGGAGCTTATCCTAGTCAGGGTGGTGTCCAATACTAGTTAGGGTGGTATCGAATACTAGTTAGGGGTGGTGTCCAATACTAGTAAGTGGTGTCCAATACTAGTCAGGGTGGTATCGAATTATAGTCAGAGTGGAGCTTATCCTAGTCTAGGGTGTGTCCAATACATCGAATATAGTTAGGTGGTGTAGGTGGTGTCCAATACAGTAGGGTGGTATCGATTATAGTCAGAGTGGAGCTTATCCTATCAGGGTGGGTCCAATACAAGTTAGGTGGTATCGAATACTAGTTAGTGTCCATATACTAGTCAGGTGGTGTCCAATACTAGTAGGTGGTATCGAATTATAGTCAGAGTGGGATTAATAGTCAGGGGTGTGTCATACAAGTTAGGTGGTATCGAATACTAGTTAGGGTGGTGTCCAATACTAGTCAGGGTGGTGTCCAATACTAGTCAGGGTGGTATCGAATTATAGTCAGGTGGAGCTTATACTAGTCAGGGTGAGTTAGGGTGTTCGAATTAAGTCAAGGTGGCTTATCCTAGGTCAGGGTGGTGTCCAATACTAGTTAGGTGGTATCGAATACTAGTAGGTGTGTCCAATACTAGTCAGGTGGTGTCCATATACTAGTCAGGGTGGTATCGAATAATAGTCAGAGTGGAGCTTATCCTAGTCAGGGTGTGTCCAATAACTAGTCAGGGTGGTATCGAATTATAGTCAGAGTGGAGCTATCCTAGGTGGTGTCCAATACTAGTTAGGGTGGTATCGAATACTAGTTAGGGTGGTGTTACTAGTAGTGGTGGTGTCCCAATACTAGTTAGGGTGGTGTCCAATATGTCACTTATACTAGTCAGGGTGGATATAATATAATAGTCAGAGTGGCTTATCCTAGTCAGGGTGGTAGTCCAATACTAGGTTAGGGTGGTATCGAATTATAGTCAGAGTGGAGCTTATCCTAGTCAGGGTGGTGTCCAATACTAGTTAGGGTGGTATCGAATTATAGTCAGGTGGTTCCTAGTCAGGGTGTATCCAATACTAGTTCAGGGGTATGAATTATAGTCAGAGTGGAGCTTATCCTAGTCAGGGTGGTGTCCAATACTAGTCAGGGTGGTATCGAATATAGTCAGATGAGCTTATCCGTCAGGGTGGTGTCCAATACTAGTGTAGGGGTGGTATCGAATTATAGTCAGAGTGGAGCTTATCCTAGTCAGGGTGTGCCATACTAGTAGGTGGTGAATACTAGTTAGGTGGTATTAATAGTTAGGGTGGTGTAGTCAGGTGGTCCAACTAATAGTCAGGGTATCGAATTATAGTCAGAGTGGGCTTATCCTAGTCGGTGTACCAATACTAGTTATGGTATCGAATACATATTAGGGTGGTGTCCATACTAGTCAGGTGGTGTCCATACTAGTCAGGTGGTATCGAATTATAGTCAGAGTGGAGCTTATCCTAGTCAGGTGGTATCCAATACTAGGTGTATCGAATACTAGTTAGGGTGTGCCAATACTAGTCAGGTGGTGTCCAATACACAGGTGGTATCGAATTATAGTCAGAGTGGAGCTTATCCTCAGTCCAATACAGGTGGTATCGAATACTATTAGGGTGGTGTCCAATACTAGTCAGGGTGGTATCTAGAATCGAATATAGTCAGAGGAGCTTATCCTAGTCAGGGTGTATCCAAACTAGTATCGAATTAGGGTGGTGTCCAATACAGTCAGGTGTATCATTATAGTCAGAGTGGAGCTATCCTTCATCCTAGGGTGGTGTCCAATACTAGTTAGGGTGGTATCGATACTAGTTAGGGTGGTGTCCCAATACTAGTCAGGTGGTGTCCAATACTAGTTAGGTGGTATCGAATACTAGTTAGTGGTATCGAATCAATATCAAAGTGGTGTTGAGCTAATTCGTTTAAAACCGAAAAAGTTTTAAAACTAAAGCCTACAAGCTAACTACAATTAAAAAAGTGGTTACTTTCTCCCTCAGTACTCTAATCTCAATATAACAATCTATGTAAACTATAGATACATCTTGTATGCTGAAAATGTTAAACATCATTACAAAGAAAAGGAACATAATCCAGCTTTTATGACTTGACCTGTAAAATCACCACCTGTAGTTGGGTCACACGTCCCCAAGTTATAGTCGGTAGTCAATCGTTTTTTCGCTTAGCGGGGCAGTTAACGCTTAAATTTGCGTAAAATTTAATTCAATTGCTCAGAATTGCAGTTTCACGAGATTTAAAATGTTTCATGATGAGAAATAGGTTACCAGGGTGTACAAAGTTGTATGTAACGGGCAGCACACTAGATTAAATCTGTGCCAGGATTTAATTCTCTAGCACAAACGGAAGACTCGGCCACAATGAAGGCTGAATAGTTTAAAAAAATACAATTTTATAATCGAGTATTTCAATATGCAATTCTAACAAAGTGAGAAGAGCAAGAAACGACAAACTACTGGTATAGTGGCAACTCAATCCAACCAACTTAATATAAAATCGATTAATGTAAGAAAGAAATGCAGACTAAAATTAAGAAAACCTTATTGTAACAGAAACCTAGATCATAAATCCGATGGTCATTATGTGAAATTAGAATCACCTGATGACCCTAAGGCGGAGTGTTGCGAGTACAAGTCTCCGCCCAGCAACTTCAAATTAATAGATTTATTTTCGCAACAATCTGTTCTACATACCAATTCTTTACAAATTGCGAAACAAGAGAGTACCTCGTTCATAAAAAAATAGCTTAAAAAGTTTTAACAATTGTATTTGTTTGTAAATTTGTATGGATTTTTCAAAGAATATACAATACACATGGCTATACCATAGGTTGATCAAAACTATTGACGCTTTAGCCTAATCAGCTGCGCGCAGCATGATGTCAGTCACACAAGCTGATCACACCAACCTCTGATGCAGTCACACCAAGCTCAGTTTATGCTAATTTTGAAAATGTTTTTGCCCGTTATCTTTAAAACTCCAGGCAAATTGACATACAAATAAAAGTATAACTGTTTGGAATATAAAGGATCAACTACGAAAGACCTCTGTCCCTACTCCCTCCATAACCCCAACCTCATAAGCGCATTGTTTCTTTAACAATTCGCTTAAACCTGAGCAAAACTAGATTGGAGAGCAAGAAAGTCAGAATCTTGTTCCTAGTGAAATATTCAACTTTTGATTTTTCTCATTTTTTTAAATTTTAACTATCAGATTTGCTAAAAAAAAAAAGCGGTGTTAATAAACAATATAATATATATATATATATATATATAATATATATATATATAATTATATATATATATATATATATATATTGTCGTAATGTCGGACATCTTTAAGGAATTTTGGACACACCGTACTACTAGATAGGCGCTATTATCGATTTTTTTTCTAAACTAAAAATACCAACGTTACAGTATCAAATTTAGCATTTAACTAATTAAATTTGCAATTAAGGATGTTGCTAAAGAGTCTATGTTGAAAGAAACAAAGAAAATGTGAGCTCTCATTTAATCATAAACGAGTATTAAGTAAAATGTTATACTATGATTACAATTATGTTAATTTTCTTTGTTTTCCTAGGAGATATTGGAGGGAGATAAGTAGAGGTAATCACGGAACTACTTAGCTATATTGAATCTAGCTTTTTCATTACTCTAAACTTAGGTCTATTTTTTCTTATAGTTATTTTTTAAAAAAAGTATAACTATTAACCTAATGCAATACCCCATGAATTAATTTAAGTAACTCTGATAGTTTTGCTGAAGGAACTTACTACATTTTTTAGTAGTTTAGTACAGCAAACTATACTGTTTACCAATATCAAACTATTTGGTTTGATATTGGGTAACGACCTAATAGTTTAGATCAGCAATTACATTCAGCCATATGAATAAATAGAGTAGAAAAACCATCGGTCTGGCATTTTATTGCGGGTCTGAGCATCATGGTCAATCATCAAAATTTTCACATTTCCACAAAGTTTCTGTATTTAAAAATTATGAAAAAGTCTTAAATTAAAAATCGTAGCCAAAGAATTAGTTACTTTTGCAGGCAGAGAAGAATGTTTTATAGCTCATCCTAATTGAGACGAAAAAGAATAAATTGTAAATATAAATAAATACGACGTTCTGTTTTTAATTTCCTCAGAACGAGCGAAGCGTGTCAGATGTATTAACCCAATTCTTTGGATAAGTTCTATATTCTGAGGAAGGGTGAAGTGGCGACGATGAGCGCAAGGAATCCTAACAAATTTCTATGTACCCTGTTTCCGAGTTATTTCAATAACTTTCATAACTATTAGGCAAGAGAGACGGCAGCAAGACAAGGTCTAATATAGTTCAAGGATTTCATCTTTCTGCTGCCTCCCTTGAGTCTGACTTATAGCCCCCGCACTCCAAGGTCCTCCGACCAACTATCACCTCATTAAGGACCAGGACCTGTTCTCATTCTAGTCGTTTCTCAAAAACTTTACCTACTTTTCGATAGATCCTTGACAAGTCGGCAAACACAGTGTGGGGATAATCGTTCCCCTATTTCAATGTACAACTAATTTAAGTAATTGCAAGTCACATCCACTGCAAAACTAAAGAAACAACACTCTGGATCCAGAGCCTTGTTTCGGGTGCGAGATCCCTTAGAACCTCTCATCAAAGCCCTTCCTTAAATTAATATTACTTGCTAATATTAGATATTACATTCAGGTACTGACCTTGCTCGATGGATCTTAACATTAGTGATCTAACAAAACCCGTAGATATATTAGCCGTATTACAATAAAACTTAGTAAACATTTCCTCAACTAGATTATTTTTAAATATTTAACGATTTTTAAAAAAAAACGTATAAATAAAAATTGAAAGAGCTGATGATGAGATAAAACTTGGTAAATTTGTTAGACTTACATAGTGCTACAAGGGTTCCAAATTTCTCATCGATCCAATCATTTGTCCGTCTTTTATTATAATTTTTTTTTAAATTTTAGCTTAGACATTAATTACTGTTAACAACGCCAAGATAAAAGTAATTTCCAAATAACAACACAAGACCTAAAGATTGATTTTTTTTGCAAAGTTTCAACTTTTTAGCGTAAAAAAACTGGGAGATACGATAGTAACAAATAAACAACTTTTATTTGTTATAAATAAACTTTTAAACTTATTATTTTAAATAAAATAACTTTTAAACCCACTCAAGAGGTCTTATAAACACCTAAAACAAATAATTTAGTTGAAACCCCGGTTTGAGATTTTTAGGGAAAACACAATAATATTGCTGTACTCGTATTATAATTATTATTATTATTCCAATACTATAGCTAACTCTGAACTTTTTCTCCTTACATCGAATTCGTTACGCTCATCCACCCTGCTTCGGACTCGCTTGGCTCGTCCGTACTGAAATAAAACTTAGTGTACGTATTTATCACACGAAGGAATACACAATTGAAACTTAAATTTAATAAAAATTGAACTGATGCTGATAACGAGATAAAACTTAGCCCATATGTATGTCTTATATATGGCTACATGCGTGCCAAATCTCAATCCGATCCTATCATTTTTCCGCGCATTATAATTTTTTGAAATTTTTGTTGTCATTATTGCAGGTTAATGACGTCATAAATGTTTTCCCAACAGCATAACTAAAGTAGTAGACTAATTTTTGTACAAAGTTTCAACTCTCTAACATAAATACACTAGGAGCTACGATAATAACAGACACACACACACAAATACAGACAGACAACTTTGCAAAAACCACTCAGGAGGTCTTAATAACACATAAAACGGATAATTTCCGGTGACATCCCGGGTTCGGATTTTTTGCAAACACAATACTTTTCAAATATACCAACGGTATAAATGAGGAAAAGTAAAAATCGGGTACAGGGTAACTCGAAACTTTTTTTCATAACATCGGATTCGCTACGCTCATACTCGCTTCGCTCGTCCTCAGATAGTAAATAAGTTTGTTTCATTCCCAGCGGTCACCCATACAGGACTGACCACGCTCAATGCTGCTTAACTTTTACGATCCACCAAAAATCATGGATATACTTGTCATATTAAAACGTAACTTGGTGTACTTATTTAATACGTAAAGATTTATAATTACACCAAATTTCAAGTAAATTGGGTAACTTTCCGATTTTTCCACAATTTTTTAAATAACGTATACAAGTCATCCAATAAAACTTAAACTAATGCTGATAATGAGATGAATGGCACATATGTTAGTCTTATACATGTCTACAAGCGTGCTAAATTTCAATCTGATCGCAATATTTTTGCGCGTTTTATGATTTTTGTTTTAAATTTTTCTGTTAATAATTTTCTCTCAAATCAATTCTCTTGCATAAATACGCTGGAGCTATAATGATACCGACGCTCACACAAAGACCACTTTGCGAAAACCACTCAGGAGGCCTTAGAAACGCCTGAAACGGATAATTCCGGTTTTGATTTTTTTTAAACACAATACTTTTCCTATATACCTACGGTAGAAATGAGGAAAAGTAATAAGACAGTCATTTTAAATATCAGAATACGCTTTTCGTAAAAATTGAGATGGTATTTGACAGAATCCCCTTCAGCCGTTTGGATTCCCGTCTACAGTCTGCTTTGGTTTCTTTTACTCGATTTAGCACCCCAAAATATAAAAAATACGACACATTAATTTCATCTTTAAGAGAAGTTTAAGAAAACTACATTAGTTCTGGTTTATTGATTTACACACACACACACACCACACACACACACACACACACACACACACACACACACACACACACACACACACACATATATATATATATATATTATATATATATATATATCAACAAAATCTCAATATCTCATTTATTGATGTAATGTAAACAAAGTTTTTTCACTAATACATTTGACATTTGGCTTATATTGTGGCAATATGCCACTTATATAAACCTGTAATATGACAAACTGATAGAGTGCATCAACCATGTGACCGCAAAGCGGCCACAGGGAGGCGCCGACGTCACGGAGCGGCAAAGAGGCTTTGAATAGGAATATCATATATCCATCATGTTAATTGATAATAAACACAACATGTTTAAGATATCAAGGATTCGACACCACTATTGAAGGGAGTAACACATTGTTACACGAATACAATGTAAACCTCCTCGCAGGTAGACTAAGCTTGCATAACAACAGACTAATTGGCAACATCATGAAATTATTTAACAAATAACTAATTACGTGTTGGAGGCGACCTTTATCTCATGCTCACCTTGGTTTACCTATAAAATAATGTTTTCTTCTTAAAGAAAACAAGTATTATGTCACGGAGCCTGACTAACATAGAAGGAGTCAGATTATTTAGATCTAAATAAAACTATTCTTCTTGGAGGATAACTGAGAGTAGATTAGAGCAGAGAAATCGTTTATTATATACTGAGTATATATATTATATACTTAGTTTAAACTATAAAGCATAAAGACACTGGGAACTACGAAGATAGCATAGATACACATTTAGACAGAGAAGTTTATAAACCATTCAGGATGTTTAAAAACAGATAAAACAGGATAAATCCCAGGTTCGACACTTATCCTAAAACAATCCCTTTCTTACATACCTACAGATAAAAGCGTATTTCACGAAGCATAACTAAGATTAAAGCTCTTAGATTAGTTAAATTTACGTAAAACTATTTTTTTAGAAGGGTAAAGAAGGGATTTAAAAATCTTACTCAATACATTAAGTTTCATAATCTCCAGCAATAGGAGAGATAAGATTTGTAGAAGCTAAAATATAAATAAATAGAAGCTTATGTATTGTTATGTATCAGCTTATTCCCATAAGCTAATGAGTTGTTATGTATCTTACCACATATAAAGTTATTTTAGCTAGTCCGTATAAGCATAAGGAAGTTGTTATGTATCTTACGTAGTGTTATGTATCAGCTTATTTCCCATAAGCTAAGAAGTTGTTATGTATCTTACGTAGTGTTATGTATCAGCTTATTTCCCATAAGCTAAGAAGTGTTATGTATTAATAGTGTTATGTATCAGCTTATTTTCCCTAATTTACTCTTACGTATCAGCTTATTTCTTATGCTTATGTATCAGCTATTTCCCATAAGCTAATGAGTTGTTATGTATCTTACATAGTGTTATGTATCAGCTTATTTCCCATAAGCTAAGAGTTGTTATGTATCTACGTAGTGTTATGTTCAGCTTATTTCCATAGCTAATAGTTGTTATGTACTTATATAGTGTTTTATCAGCTTATTCCCAAGCCTTACATAGTGTTATGTATCAGCTTATTCCATAAGCTAAGAAGTTGTTATGTATCTTACGTAGTGTTATGTATCTTATTTCCCTTACATAGTGTTATGTATCAGCTTTTTCCCATAAGCTATGTATCTTAGTGTTATGTATGTAAGCCTTATATAGTGTTATGTATAAGCTTATTCTCATAAGCTTATGTTTATGTATCAGCTAATTTCCCATAAGTATATGTATTGTTATGTATCCGCTTATTTCCCATAAGCTTACATAGTGTTATGTATCAGCTAATTTCCTACTAGCTTATTTAGTGTTATGTATCAGCTGATTTCCCATAAGCTTATTTATTTTCTAGTATCAGCTTATTTCCTTTTGATTTTTTACTTTTCCGACCTATTAACTAATTTGTAATTTACAATACCTAACGACTTGACTGTAATACACATAAGATTAACAAAATAATAAAATCCTAACTTACTTTTGAACATTGATTACTTTTTTTAATCCACAATCAAAACTAAACAACCATGTTAAACTCCCCACTAATATCAAGAAAATAACGAATATTCCACACGAAGATTTAATTTAAAATTACGATTTCACACGATTAGAGACGAAAACGCACGAGAGTAATATTAGGAGGAACGTTGAACACATACTGGAGTAAGTTAGTCTGAAGGAACAGAGGTGGGAATACCCCACTTGAAGAAACAAGTGATCCGGGGGATCCCCTTTACTTTAATCCCAGCCAACCAGCCCCTGCCACCGTAATCATCCGCGAGGTGAAAGTAATCAACGTATTACGAATAAGTGCACCAAACACACAAAAACAAACCCGGGACTCGTAGGCGAATTTCAGGAAAAGTCGCTTATGAGGCTGTTTGGATGACGGAATTAGAGCAGGAGGTCTGCAGATTGATTCCACTTGATTTCCTATTTTCCAAAAAAATATATATTTTCTTTAAGTTTGTAAGCATATATATATATATATATATATATATATATATATATATATATATATATATATATATTATATATATATATATGTGTGTGTGTGTGTGTGTGTATGTGTGTGCACATATTTATGTGAAGTTTAAGCATATATATATATATATATATATATATATATATATATATATATATATATATATATATATATTATATATGTGTGTGTGTGTGTGTGTGTGAGCACATATTTATGTGAATTTAATCCTTAATTTAATTAAGCATTAAGCTTGAGATTTGTCAAATCGCCTCAATCGAAATAACTAGATACGTAATTAAAGACGTTATTTCTATTTTGTTAAGCATAAAGTTGTTCTTTAAATCTTCAGCTGTTCAAAAGATACGAGTCCTTACTCGTATCTTTGAATTTTGAAGACTTGAGAGTCGGTAAAATGTTTATTTATACGATATCTAAATGACCTGAAATTTTGAATTAAATAGGTTGAATATTGTTCAAGCAGTAGAGTTATAAAGTTAGGTTTTGTAAAATGGATGCTGAATAACCGGCACTTTTTTTAGTTTTAATGTAATAAAATAATCAAAAATAAATTATAAAAATTTATAATTTTATTTTCCAATAAATAATTTATGAAATAAAATAAAATATTTTTTAGATAATATAAAATTTTATTTTTTTTTTTTTATGGATGTATACTTTAATTTAAAATGGTCTTACTGTTTATAAACCGTTAAACTCAGGGGTCAATTATCTTATTAGAAATTAATAAATGTTTAGAACCCGACTGTCTATGACATGTCTATGGTGTTATAAGCCCACAATAATGATTCAGGAAAAAATCCCTTAACCTTGTAAGGGTATCGGATCTGGCTAAAATTAAATATGCATTTACAACTTAAGGATCTTTGATAAAGGGCATCGGTTTGGCATAAAACATAGTGAGCCTGTTAAAAAATAAAAAATAGAGAATAATCTATTAAAAAACTTATGTAAAAGAACTGCACATTATTGGTATAAACTGAGGATGTATAAACTTAATTTTAGACAAAAGTACCTTCACTTGAA
This sequence comes from Microvelia longipes, assembly GCA_018340805.1. Taxonomy (NCBI): domain Eukaryota; kingdom Metazoa; phylum Arthropoda; class Insecta; order Hemiptera; family Veliidae; genus Microvelia; species Microvelia longipes. The sequence continues at coordinate 64,474,194 of JACMZG010001911.1, forward strand.
TGGTTTCCTATTATAGGTTATAAACAAATAGTGAAAAATAATACACTTTATTCTGCTTGTTATCACTTCATGTTTTCAAATTTTTATTAAAAATTATAAAGGATGACCTTTTAAATGTTTTATTTGACCTTAAGTGTTAAACATATAGAAAGCATTGAATCTAAAATTAAAGTTGTCAATAAAGGCACATTTTATCAGTGGTCTTTTATTTATTCCTTCTTTAAAGAAATATACTTGTACACATCTTCCTTGGTTGCTTTCATACCAATGGTGTCATTAGCATAATTTTCTTTAAATATTTGCTAAAAACAAGATGTTATAATTTTTACTTATTTAGAAGTAGTCCCTTTCATTAGACCTCAGGTACTTCCCTAACAGGTTGTATAGGTTACCACGTGCTGCCTAAGTAAGGTGAAACATATAGCATCCTGACTGAGCCTGACTAGCCAGAACATTCTCAGCCATTCTGAACCCAACACATATTGTATGTCTTTCGATTCATTGGACGGCTGGACAAATGTAACCAGTAAGCTACCTTATGGGGAGGTTCTCAAGTTTCCACCACAAATAATTTTCGAAACATCCTATATTTTAGTAAGTTCTACAGCATACTAAATCCACAAATCGTATTAAGTACGCTAGTTAAATAGACTGTAAGAACAATACGGAGGGAATCCAGTCGGATACGTTAGCACTAGGGAGATAGGATCTAGATCGATACACAGTATATACCTTCAGAGACGATAGTATTTGAAATATAACCTTCTCGACAAACTAGTACTTTACTTAAATGTTTCCATTTTTCATAACTTTATTATTATGCAAAGAAATCTCAATTTAATTAAATATATGTTTTGTATAAAAATTCCTTATAACCTAAGAGAACCTTCACAATAAAATACACAATGTTTTGGAGGGTTCAGTTATGACATTATGTGACTCGATGGACTCACATTACCTTGTCTACATGAAGTGTTCAACACCTATAATTGTTTATGAGGTTGAATCCCGCAAATGTCTACACGGAAGGGTTAAACCTACAAATTATCAGTGTCGATATTGATCTTCAACACTGGGTTGAACATCCATCTACATAGAGTAAAATCAGTGTTGAAGATTAAACCTGGTGTTCAACACATCATGTAGACGAGGTAAATATAGTGCAAGAATTGGATCGTATTAAATGCGAATGGTTACAATCGCCTGTTAAAGATACTGCAGGTATGATACTGCAGGTATGATACTGCAGTATGATACTGCAGGTATGATACTGCAGTATGATACTGCAGGTATGATACTGCAGGTAAGCAGTACTTTGCAATGAGATCTTTCTTGAACAATATTTTAAAACCTTCTCACTTACTACGCTACATGCGCCATCTCTTAGCAGGACTTGTCTTCTTTCCTCCTCCCCTTTTACCGATCAAAGACCCACCTGGGTCCAACTAATCACGGGATTCTCAGTTGAATAAAAAGACAAGTCAATACTGATAGACATATAGTCACCCGTGGTGTAGTGGTTAAGGTACGCGGCCAATACACAGAATAAATGGACTTTAGTCATGGGTTCAATCCCAGCACGGCCTCTAGGATTTTTATGAGAGGGATAAAAATTCTGTGTACCACATCCTTCAGAAGGGACGTAAAGCCAGTGGTCTCGAGCCTCTGCGTTGTCAGGTACTCGTTAAAGATCCCTACCCTAAATGAAGCTGGGTATAGGCAAAATTTAGGCTCCTCATTGTAGATTCATTACAATACTATACTGTTTCTGCCTTGTAGTTTAAAGTGTGTGGAGGTTTGGTTTAACAGTGAGAGCACGTGTTGTTCCCAGTTTTCACTAGGCAATAAGAGTCAGTAAAAATATGTATGATTGCTTAAAAAGGCATGAGAGGAACCATAGAAATTCACAGCTCTTCTTTCTAGATTAGATGAATTATACCTGCACTTGAAATTAAAAGGAGTAGAACACCATCTTTGAGACCTGGCAAAGAGGGCCCAACAACGTGGCCTACTTGCCTGGTAGTTACTACCACTCCTCCGATATCAGGGCAATAAAAAGCAAGACTTTGTACAACGAGCAGGCTGGAATTTGATCAACTTTATCAGGTCAGAAATACAAAATTATCCAATAGTCCATCAGATTACATGCAATAAACCCAACTGTTGCTTTAGTAGACCAGACATTAAAAACAAAACTGGCAACAAAGTGAACTTAAAGTAAGCAATAAAAATTAAAATATCTTTTGAACCTTGAAAATTAATATAAATTAATAAAAAACTCACCTAATTAATTAAACTGGAAGATTTCACAAAAAGAAAACTACACAAAATGTACTGCACGTTTAATAAAACCGTCAGGTCACAAAGTTAACACAAATTAAATCACTATTAAGCAAACAAGTTTAAACGAAAATAATTAACAAAATAATTGATTTCACTAAAAATTCAAATTATGATAAATTCGCGAACTAAAGAAAAATTTAATGAAAATTTGAAGGATATCTATTTGTTCAAAAATGAAACACACATGAAGCGTTTCGAGGTATTAAATTAATATTTCGGACTTTTTTAAACCTGATAAATAAAAAATAATTGAATTCTTTCTTTTTTCAATTTTTTGGCGCCCCTCAAATGGAATTCTAGGGGGAGGGCTTCCCCTCTTAATATATTTGAATGGATGTGGCATTTCTCATTAACACTCTACAGCTCAAACAGCTGATTCAATTCCAATGGAAGCTGACATACAAATCAAGTCCTATAAGAACTGAGTGGATTAAATAAACGCCATGTTGGATTGGGGTTAATCCAACATGGCGTCGCTTAAATTTTTATATAACATCATAAAAAATATTTCTATTGAAGTATTTTGAATACATAGAGTCTGAACCACATCTGAGGCTTGCGCAGTTCTCTAGATATTAGTTTGACTGGATGTGAACATTTCTTGTTACGATGCTGGCTTATATACCAATATTATATGCTCCTATTAGATTACTTATAATATATAGGAAGAGAAGCCAGATTCCATGATTGGCAATTTGTTTCTATATGGATTTATTAATTTACTAGACGCTGTAGCGAGCCATTTGGTTAACACTTATATTATATTAGTTGTTTCAGCTAGCAGTGAGATAGGGATATAGTTATAAGATTCCAGTCCCCCCACCTCAACCACAAGCTCTTTCTATTCTACCCCTTCACATTTTACAGTTCTACCCTTATTCTATCTCGCAAAGCGACTTGTCTTTTATCATCTTAATTGATTAATATATTGATATTAATCAATTGATCATCGTGTTTGTCTAGTTCTCCAATTTATGCATGTTACGTATTTTTTTTTCTTTATGTATATAGTTAATAAATTTAAAGTAATTTAATTGAATAAAACTGAAATCAATTGTTTTGGTATCAATCAATCAATTGGTCAAGGGAAGTATTCCTTTGATCTATGGCCAATGATGTGTAAGTGTAGTGTGACAAAAAGGCCAGCCCTACTTTTCTATTTTGAAGTAGAATATTTAAGAATTCATTATTTGGGAGATTAATTATTGGGGGTAAAATGAGAATGGCCATTGCAAGTACAGTACCTACACAATACTCCTTAAATATATCCTGTTTCCTGAGTCCTGCTTCTGTTTCATATTTGATATCAAGATTTTACCCACACACACTTCAGTTATAAAAAAATACTAATAATAATACACAGAGAAATTTAATAATTTATTCATTTAGTAAACAATAATCAATACACAACTGATTTGTATAATAATTCATAAAAAAGGTAATAAAAAGTATAAATATATGATGTAGAAATAACTTATTACTAAAACTACGGCAACACCAAAGGAAAATAATAACAATTATTTTACATCCATTCAGAGGCGGGCAAGTACAAATAAACCAAATATTTTTTATTTTATCCAGGCAAAAAAGTGGAGTTATTTTATCTAAAATAACAGCAATTGGTCCGGGCAGGCTTGCACGGTTATTTCATGAAGATTTAAGATTTAGGTCTTCCGGTGGTGACCGCGTCAATGTAGATGAAGAATCCGACGTTTCGCTTCCACTGTGGGAAGCATCTTCAGGGATGTAGGACATCATGGCTAGAAACACAATGCTCTACAAAACTGAACTGAAGATGGAGACTAAGCGGGCCCCACCGGAAGACCTAAATCTTCATGACAATAACCGCGGAAGCCTACGCAGTTTATTATGAAGATTTAAGTCAATGTAGATGATAAATCTTATCTTTTGCTCAGCCGGAGGCATCTTCAGGGATGTAGGACATCATAGATTAACGCACAATGCTCTACAAAACTGGATTGTTTAGTTTTGTTCAGCACACGAGGAAGCAGGAAGACAGTTTCATTATCTACATTGAAGATCTTCATGAGAAGAGCTACATCTTCAGCCACCAATCTCTCTACAAAGAAAATGTTTTGTGGTGAGATGGTTGGTCTCGAACATCTTCATAGTGAAACACAGTTGATAACTCATCTAAGTTGACTTCACCACTAATATCTTAAACATTAGTAGTGAGATCAAAGTCAACACAAAGTTTGATTGTTTATCAAACAATCAAAGGATATTTTCATTTATCTTATTTCAATAATTACTTATAACCTATTAAAACTAAAATTTAACTGAAATACATAAATACATAATTTTTCATCATTCGATGCTTTTAAATTAGATTACATATATAATATTAACAATAAAAATAAAAATTAAGAATATTGTCTAAAATTTTTTATAGTAATTAAATTAAATAAATAAATTTAAAGCCAAACTGATATAAATAATAAAGATGTAAAACCAAAAGGATATATAAAAGTGGCTTCAAGAATTCAAAAATTGTTGAGACACTCTGCAATAGAATTTTCAAATTACTTAAATATCAGACATTATACATTACTTATAATGTCTGTTGTAGTTTGAGTTTGTATTAGCTGACAATATAATTCGGGTTGGGATAATATTGGTATATGAGAATAATTACTGGTGTTGACAAAGTATCATTGATAACTTAGTAAGTAAGGAAGTCAGCATACCAAGAAGTACCCTACTTAGTACCACTTGGGTAACAAGGACATTCTGGTAGAAAAACCTAGAAACTGGATAATTTCACATTTCAGCATAGCACTAAAATAAATTTGCCATAAAAACTAATTAAAAAATCCAGACAGTTTTACATAGGCAATTTATTATGTTTGTCTTAAGTTCACAATTATTGAGGATACACTAAAGTGCAAGAACTAGGATAACTAAAAACAAATATAAAAATTGCATACTTAATACATTTCAGAAGATAAATTGGTTGGTCTTCAAATTAACGTCAGCATTTTTTTACAGAAGATATAAAACAGAGGCCCAAAAACCTGGTGAAACATTGCAGATGCCCCAAAATAAAATCTTTAATAATATGGGGGAATATTCAAGGACTTTCAATAATCATCTCTACCTACAGTAAGTTGACTAGCATGAGTTTTTGCTCCTATTACCCAAATTAGGTAATTTTGTTACCACTTTTAGTAATATCAAAAAGTTAAATAGGAGCATACCATAATAGAGATAGTTTTGAAAGGAACATTGAAGGCTAACAAATTAGATACTAATATTGCCATATTCCTGAAGTTTTTATCATGAAAATACTTCTTGATGGACGTTTTAACAATCTATGCTGTATGTCTAACAAAAGATTGGTGTGAAAAAATTACCAGAGTGGTAACAAACTAATCATATTTAGTAATTTAAAAAAATATGGTAAATTTGAACTCACTTGAGTCTACTTACTAGAGGTTGAGTCCATTTTAGAAAGTTTAAGACCATTTTTTCCCTGTGTGTTTAAGATTTTCGTGATGGGGCATGTGACATTCTCCACTTAAGATAGTTACTTAAATTTTTTTTTAAATTCCAGAGACCAAAATAAAAAATTAATTAAAAAATTTAAAAAGACTGTAGATTACACACAAGGCTCAACGTAGTTACCAGGAAAGAGGCCAGTGATGCCGTCCATGACACCTTCCCACCAACCATCATCGTTTTTCTTCAAAACATAAATAACAGCATTCTCTTGAAAACTCAACTCGTCCTCTTTGTCAGCGTAGTAGTCATAAATAGCCACAACCTTCTCGATATAATTCTTTGGAACCCAGCCCGGAAGATCTATTTCATCAGTAACAATAGTTTGTAAATGAGCGGCTTCCATTTGTGCTTGAGCGGCTTGTGCTTTCATCTGAGCAGCTATTTGGTAACGCGAAACTAAATCTTGCTCCAGCGAGGCTACAGTAGGAGCAGGTGGCGGTGGAAGGGGAGGGGAGTTACATCTACTCAAATCATCAGTCATAGACGGAGGTGGAGGAGGCATCGTTTGATCAGCAAAATGTACACTGTTACCGTGTTGTTGAGGAATCGATTGCTGCTGCATTGTAGAGTTCTGAGGTAACGTGCTGTAACCAGCTCTGCGAGGATGTCCTATAGGAAAGTTGGGTGCATAATGACTCGGCACTTGTGGAGGGGCGACAGCTGGAGGTGTTCTATACTCTCTCGACCCTTTACTCAGTGAACCAGTGGATCTGATGACACTGGGAGGTGTAGGGGGTTTAGTCGTAGGTGCGGGACCTACACCTACAGTCGATCCAGTTCTATTTAATTTCACTCTGGAAGCAGAGACGGCACGGGCCCCGTGTCCCACATCATCTAACGCGTTAAAGTCAATTGGTTTCCTTTCATACTTTATAGGTTTCTCAGGATTGGCCGGAGCAATAATTTTGTACTGCCTAGAAGATGTTTTATTGGCTGTTAAAACACCTATTTCTCTTCTGGCAACTTTCTCTTTATGTATCATTACAGTCTGAGCAATATGATTCATTTGAGATTCCATTTCAGCTAACTGACCTGACTGCAAATCTAATAATTGTAAAAAATTATAAGCAAGAGTATTAATCTGGTAAGCAACGCTTGCTAATGATTGAGTAGTGTAATTCTTAGTTTCTTCTAAAGCACCTCTTTTGTTATCAGATTGGAAATAATTACCTTCGCAATACTCAGCCACTCTTTCCAAATTGTGATAACTGTCGGTTAGGTTGTTTTGGCAGTCGGGGATCTCGGTGTTGAGAAGGGCAGCTAACTCAGCCATGTTATCCGAGTCGCTGCCCAGCCCAGACTCCCTACTGGGGTCCATCATACCCATTCCGTACATTTTTTCTTTGAAAGAATTAATTTTTACAAAATTAAGTGACACTAGCTTCTCAAAAACACTTCAAAATAGTATAAAATATTAAAATTGTATTGAATAAAGCTTATAAAACAAGCCAAATCAGTAATACATAACTTCCATGTTTCCGTAACGTTTTCCTTTTGTAATCTTACCTAAACTCACTTTAAAGACTCTAGAACTTTTTAAACCGACTGATAACAAACCAAACAAGGAAAATTACCCAATTTACGAACTAAATTTAACTTATTAATTATTAAATCGTCATACAAATGCCGAGCTCTATAATTTAAAGAGAGTTTTGATAACAGTTGTTTTTAAAAATTTACATGTTTACCAACTTAAATACGTAAGAAAATGTTTTCTTGTAAAAACTAAACGAAGATCTGCTGATTCATAATCTCGAACGATTCCGTGGGAAGTAGCAAACGGTACTTGATTTATATTAATATTATTGTGTAATAAAAAGTCCCTTATTAGCGAATTTCCTTAGGAAAAGAAACGACAATGGGATAGACGTCATGGCGAGAGTCGGCAGTGTGTCCACATTTCGTTTCAGAGGTCCCTGATTACGAATTATCAGGAACCTCAGATGTGATGAAATTGTTACGACCTCAAAAGACCCCTATGATGCTGCATTGCTACAATAAGGGCACGCATTGTTCTTGATATGTGTAAAAAAAAAATCACTTTTTGTCTAACAGAGGTGCTGTTTTGTAGACTGGTGACATCCATATTATGTTATCTTTTCATTTAAATATATATTTTTTTATTTTAGCCCCCTGTGCATCTAATCGCCTCCAGTGAGGCGATATCGCGTGCATTGAAAACCACTGCTCCCAGTAACCAATTGGCTCCGAGCTGGTTATATAACGGAAATGCGCTAAAACCTTTCAGTGATTGAACATTAATTAACTCAGAATAAATTTCGTATATAAGATACTATCGAGTATCTTGATTTTAGCCTAATCCTGGATTCATTTAGGGTTAGGGACCTTTTGTGAGAACCTAACATTGCACAGGCTCGGAACTATGGGCCAAATAACTCTTTCAAACAAATGACACAAGTAGGGATTTACATCCTTGGCAAAAAAATCCTAGAGGCCCAGCTGGGATTGAACCAAGGCTGTCTGGGCAGCAGGCACGTGTCTTGACCATTACACCACATGGATTTTTGTGTCCTGCTCTTCACAGAACAATAGAAATTATGCAGTGGTGCCACTTCAATATAACAAATATTTTGATGATGTGAAGTCATTATAACATATCAAGTACAGAACTTTCCTTACTGTATCAGGTTTGCTGAGCTCTCCCTAACTTGGAATTCTACATCACTAAGTATATGATTCTCAGTATGGTCCCCAGAGGGGATGGATCAGTTTTAGTCCCAGCGATTATCCATTCTCCTTCACAAAAGTGATCCAAGAAAAATTGTAGACAAACAAACCAATTAAACGTTCCTGGTTGATAGTCCCTGGTTGCATATTTGTTTGTAATATAAAGGAATTCACTCATGCCAAATTTCAACTCTATTATTTTTAACATTTTTTTCAAAAACACAAACGGATTAGAAGTTTAAAATTTAACTAATCCTGATATTAGAATATGTTTGAAACAAGGGACTACATGCCAAATTTAAATAAAATTCAAACATATTGCTCCATAGAATTAATTTTGCTGAGTCATTAATAACAGTTAATTATAAGCCATAAAATAATTATTTCCCAACAAGCACAACTAGACCTAAAGATTGATTTTTGTAACAAGTTTCAAATATCTAGCATAAATATACTGGGAGTGACACTGTTAACAGATACACACACACATACAGACAACTTAGTAAAAACCACTCAAGAGGTCCCAGTTGAAATCCTAGTTTAGGATTTTTAAGTACCTTCGGTATACAAGAGGAAAAGGTAAACAGAAAACCAAATAAATTAAAAAACCAATAATAAATAAAAGAACAAATAATTATCTTTATTAATGGTACAATAATGCCTTTTTATCATTAAATTGTTTATTAATAATTAATTTTTATTTATCTTATTGCCAACAACATCAATTTATAGAAATGCTAAAAGAGAAGATGACAAAAAAATGTTTTTGATTTTTTCTTGTGTTTATGGGAGTTTTATAATATAATGCAATGTTTTTATTTTATATTTAGGGATTCACGTCATGATATTTATCTTCAAGGAAAATAGGTTGTAAACGGAGCAAGGGATAAGACTTTATGTAATGCAATCTTATTTACTATCAAATTAATTACATAAGGACTAGGGATATAACGGGCATTTATATATTTTAACTTCATACTTAATCACAGATTATATTATTTCATAATATGAATAAGATACAAGAGAGAATCAAATAAAAATATTGATTTTTATAGCTTTACCATTTCTTACGGAAAATATGGATTTTTTTTAGTTTCAATCAAATGAAAATAATCTATGAAATTTTGTAATCATTAATTTATTTGTTGTTATATTGTAAACAATAAAATTGTGTATTCAAAAATTCTAATTGAAAATGTATTAAAATATAATTAACACAGTTGGATAAAAAACACTAATAACATACTAAGGATAAATTCTAGAGGAGTGGTTTAGTTTAAGTGAGTCATTACGACTGTTTCTCAAAACGTTATAAGTGCCACTTTAACTTAAGCATGGGATTGAGTTGTGAAAATATATTTCTACTTCATACATACTTAATGTATTTAAAGAAAAAAAAACTAACCCTTATATCTTATTCATGTTACAGGAGGTTTGCGGAGATGAGGTCAAGGGTTGGATCTGGGGAGGATAAAGTATATTTTTCATATTTTTTAAAAAATATTATCACAGACTGATTTTCCTTTTTTTTACACTTTTTTAACATATTTAATTTTCTCTCTTTTTAAATTAAAAATCTCCCATATAATATATATTCATAATAATTATTATATTTTTAATTTATTATTATTTTATCATTGTTAGTTTTAATAAATACATTTCTAATATTTGATTCTATTTAATTTATATAAAATAAACAAGGTGGTAACATAAAAAACGGGAGAAAGAAAAAACAAATAAGAAAAATATAGAGTGAAAATATTAAGTTACATTAATAATTAGTAACATTAATTATTGTAATGGCATTGTTAAAAGATAAAAATGGACAACAGGAACCCAAATGGCAGGCTCTGAATCATTAATAGACCAAACACAATGAATGATTTATCTTACTAATCATATATTTGGCTTGGAGTAGTCATGTCAATGCTACAATTACATTATAACTCAAGTTTTCTAATATTATTCCTGGATAAATAAGTCATTCTTAACAATTCATGAAGATAAAGTTTCATATAATATAATAATCACTCTATAAAAATTTGAAACAAATTATTTGGCCGAATTTGTCATGATGCTGTCTTTGTTGTACAACCTATAATTTTTTAAGATAAAACCTAAAAACTACATTATTTTATAATTTATAAAAACAAATTTATTTAAATATGTTCTTTTTAACACAAAAAATAATTAAATGAGCTTTTAATCATTATAAAAAAAATCACAACCTAGTATTGTTGTTTAAAACAAAAGTTTTCTTGAAAATGTCTTTCCCATTGCTATGTAGCAAATAAAGCAAAAATGTCTTTATTAATTCTAAATTTTTCTTCAAACAAAATTTTTAATAGTATAAAATACATTTACTTTATTCTAGCAGCAAAGACAACACTGAAAGCAGCATATTTGCATCATGATATTTATTATAATTAAAATCAATTCATATTGTTTCCCTAAATAATTAGTTAAATTATAAAAAATAATATGTAAATAAAAAAAAGCTTTAATCTTCAAATAAGAGACAGGGAAGGCAAAATAGTGCAGCATATTAAACAAATAAGTTAAGAGGATCCTTATTTTAATAAATTCATTTTGTATAGAAATTATCAAAATTTAAGTCTGTTTTATTTGTTATTTGGCATAAATGATGGTCTAACATTATAAATGCATGAATATAGAGATGACTTGATAAATGCATTTTTCTAATATAAGGGTTCATGTATCGGTTCTTATAATATATCTTCAATAATGAACCTCTTTGAACAATATTTTTTTGTCCACTTTAGAAGTTAAAATACTAATAAAAGTTTTGTTAACATAGGGTTAGGTATGAAAATATTCTATCTGGAGAGTAAAACTTAAGTTTTTAAAGGAAATAAAGACAGTAACAAAGAGTTAAGTTTACCTCTAAGAAATTCACTACCAATTCTATAACACACTGGCTTTCAGAGTTTTTTAGAATTGTAGTAGTGAAAAAAAACCAATAGGCTAGATTAATTAAATTCACTCTTTTCTGTTATCCTAGTTCATACCTTTCCAGTTAACCTTACATACATACATTCATATATATATATATATATATATATATATATATATATATATATATATATATATATATATATATATATATATATATATATATATATATATATAATATATATATATATATATATATATAAATAAATATATATATATAAATATATTATATATATATATATATATATATATATATATATATATATATATATATATATATATAAAATATATATATATATATATATATATATATATAATATACGCAAACACAGGGTGTTTTCAAACAAAAAAATATATAATTAAAATTATTATAAATTATAGTGATTATAGATTATGATCAATGGAGTTTGAAACAAAGGAATTTAAATATTCTCTCAACTCTTGGAGAAAAAAATTGTAACTCTTTCATTAATATTAAATGATCCTTAATGCTAAATAATTTCCAATTCCTAATTCACACCCAAAAATTTAGAAATTAACTTGGTTTAACAATGTTAATTACTTACCATCTTAAATAAAAAACAAGCAATTTTCAAAAAGTAAATAAATTTTGCTCCTTCTTAGACCAATTAATATGTTCTGGCTTCAAAGATCAAAGAAAAATGATCCTCCAACATAGACTTTAACTAAGTTGGTAAAAAAAGGCTCAAGAATAATTTATTTTAATAACAAAAAATCAAACCAAAGTTAAACTAAAATTAATTCAAGATAAAAATTATATTTTTGTCATACCCCTCCCATTAAATCATATATACCCCCTCCCTTTGTATCATATACACCCCTCCCTTGATATCATATATACCACTAAATTATAAATTTTAACAAAAATTTATTAAATTCTTAATTTATTAAATTTATAAAGTTCCCCATTCATATAATAACAATGGAAATATTCAAATAAGCATCTAAAGACAAACAGCTTTACTCAATATTGTACCAATAATACATTTCCACGAGATACTAAACATTCAATTTATCTACGAGTCCATAGAGATATTATTACTAGAGAGGCCCAATTGATTAAATTTTATACACTGAAAAAGAAACCCGAACACCTTCGATTATTAATAATCAAATTATCAGTAAAAATTACAGATAATTATATAATACCAAATAAACACAAACAATGTTTGCAAAGCCAACAACTATTGACTAATTATAACCTTAACACATTCTTAAAGAAGGTTAATATGAGGTTAAACAGATCCTCTGAGATATTTTTTAAGTCTCTCCGTGTACTAAGATAAGGTATACACTCTCTAGATACATATCTCTATGAATAAGTCTGTGTTGTAAGCAAATCAAATAAAAATCAAACAAACAGAGCGTCAAACTAAGCATATCTGATTCATTTTATACTTTTCTTTATAATATATTACTTGAAAGACACAGTTACTTTAATAAATATTAAGTGACAATAAACTACATATTTTATACATTATTCTTTTTATTTTATGTCCAAAAAATTATTTCTTTTTAAATTATTTGACCCTGTATACTGTTATAATGGTTATTTAACACACCAATATATTTTTATTACATATCATATTTAGTTTATAAATATCATTTTTTTTGTAAAATATAATATATAAATAATTAAGTTTCTCCTTTTTGCAATAAATATTAGTTAGTATAAAAATTGTGAGCCCCCGAATTCATATAATTAATTTTAATTTTGGATGGTGGAGACTACAGGTTTTATATGGAAAAAATGATAAATTTATCTAGTTTTATAGATGTTTTCTATAATTTTTCATTATATTTTAAGATTATGTTTCGTATTCTATATTACACGGATTTAGAGAGACTTAGTTTGCAATTATTTTACATTCGTAAATCTTTCACTAACGGAAGTAATAAGTAGGAGAAAGATGAGCTGAGAAAAAATAAGGCTCAGATGATCGACAGGTGGTTCAACATAAAGCTAAGACAATCTACAGGTGGTTCAAAATCAGGCTGAGATGATCGACAGGTTGTTGATCAAAACCTTCGATAGCAAGACAGGGAGAAAACTCTCCTCATACTAGGTATACTTTTACTGCTATATCTCTAATAAGATTTGTCAGTTCTGTAGCAATTAATTCAGAACAATGGCTTTATAATAAATGCAAATCATTAATAAAAAAAGTCAGAAAAACCTTTTGTATTTATTCAAATAAAAAACAAGTACTTTAAAAAATTGAGTTTTGATAAATAAATTGATTCAAAATTGGATTGAAATATAAGCAAGCTTTCAAAGGAGAAATGAAGTAATGAGGTTGTTTAGCTTGTCAATTTTAATCACCTACTACCATAGGCAAAGTACTGAGCTGACTAGCTAGGTAAAAATAAGATATTTTTATATTATAGCCCCAGACTCCACTCAGCAGCTGACTAATAAGAGACATAACACAATTTAGTTTCAGGACAATAGATCTTTTAGTCTAAGCTAAAAAGAGACCTCCTCCGCCCTTCCCCTAAAAAATAATACAGTTAATTTTTATTATTTAAAGTTACAGAAAAAGTCAATTTTTTTCTTTTATTACTTATTCATTAATGAAAACAGTTTTAAATTAATAAATACATTTTTTTAAAAAATTGAATTGATAGTACAATTACAAAAATTTATAAAACTAGATAAATTAACACAAAAAACGTTTATACTTTTAAGTTGCTACTAAACTGTAACAATTACAGAATTGTATGTAAAAAATAAAGCAATATAATAAATGCAAATAAAATTTGTGTAAATCTACTAAGTTTTTATCTAATTGGTTAGAAAATCAAATGAAATGAGCACAAAATAGTTTCCTTTCAAATTTCTTACCAGGGAAAAATATAATGTAAGAATGTAAATCAAGTACATTGTCAAGATATTTAGTAAAAAGATATTTAAATGTGAGCTTTGAAAACAAGCTTAATTTCTCACCGAGTTTTATATAATTTTGCTGGAAGTAAAAAATAATGGACCAATGAACATGAATCCTATAATCATGATATCTTCATCAAGATAGTTTCAATAAAAAGTCAAATTTGTTGTATCTAAATTTACATCCTCCATGAATTTACTATAAGACATTTTTTATAAAGCTAAATTTTAAAGCAAAATTATTATTACGTTCTAACAATAATAATATTATAATTTTAGGGCATAGAAGTGGGAGGGGAACGTTGATCATGTTTTTGTAGGTTTATTATTAAAAAATTTCAAAATTAACAATAAATCAAACTAAATAATAATTAAAGTGCATATTTTACAATATTTTAATAGTCACTATAATGTACATTATGTTAATTTTTTAAACAAATATAATAATTTATTTAATCAAGTAGATTTTTCAAATCCCAATCATTTTTGTTAACTTATAAATGAATAAAAATGTAAGCTGAATATAAAAAAAACTAGCATTAAATAGCTAGCTAACCAGCAAGACAAGTTAAATAGCTTACCAGCAAGACAAGCTTATTAAATAGCTTACCAGCAAGACAAGCTTGTTAAAGAGCTTACCAGCAAGACAAGTTAAAGAGCTTACCAACAAGACAACTTATTAAAAGCTTACCAGCAGACAAGCTTATTAAATAGCTTACCTTTAAATAGCTTACCAGCAAGACAAGCTTATTAAATAGCTTACCAGCAAGACAAGCTTATTAATAGCTACCAGCAAGACAAGCCTTATTAAAATAGCTTACCATAGCAGCAAGACAAGCTTATTAATAGCTTACCAGCAAGACAAGCTTGTTAAAGCTTACCAGCAAGACAAGCTTATTAAATAGCTTACCAGCAAGACAAGCTTATTAAATAGCTTACCAGCAAGACAAGCTTATTAAATAGCTTACCAGCAAGACAAGCTTATTAAATAGCTTACCAGCAAGACAAACTTATTAAATAGCTTACCAGTAACAAGAGCTAATGAAATCGCTTACCAGCAAGACGAGCTTATTAAAGCTTATTAGTTTATTTTTTTCTGCATAGTTTATATAATATCTACATGAACATGAATCTAAAAACTAAGATATTATTTTCCAATGATTCATAACATTTATTTAATTGCATGCATAAATAATATAAAATAATAAGGGAGACAATATAATTAAAAAAAATAATTAAAGAGTCCAATTCAGTGGTCCCTTAATATTAAAAAAAATATAATTAATTAAATACTTGAATGTTAGCTTTTTTATCTTTTTCCAAAATGCATTATTGTCTCAAATGATCAGTACAAATTAAATTAAATAATAAAAAAAGTGATTATATTTATTTTTGTAAATATTTTTTACGTGCCCAAAAATATTTGTTTATAAAAGTTAAGCTAACACACACACATTTGTTTTAAAGATTTCATTACACAGACATTTATTTTGATAATTCCTACATTTTAATTAATTTCTAATTATTAAATTGCTTAATTAAAGTATAAATATTTAAGTATAAATTAATCAACAGTATAAGAATATTAAATAATTTATAAATTTTATATAGTTAAATTATAATTTTTTTTGGCACAAAAATTAAATGATAATAAAAATTTTGACACAATGGTTAAAAAAATTTAAGTATGCTTTTTAATCCTTTTAATAGTAGTAATATTCACATAATATATTAAAAAAATTAAATAAATGATGACTTTACAATGAAAACTCCATAAGTAGACCAATATACAAAGCATACTTAATTTTTATTAATTTTGACACAATAATTACTACTCACACTTATATTTTATTAGCTCTAAGAATAATTTATTAAATAAAATTTCTATTTAGTGAAAAAGAAGCGTGGAAATATAGTTGACGCTTTCTGATAAATGTGAAAGTTTTTTTTTATGATTTGATAATATGTATTTTAATTGTTTTTTATGAATTAAACATCTTGATGACAAACCCAAAAGAATAATAAGTCCCTTTTATCACATAATATTCAATTAATCCTCACAGCAAGAGCTCAAACCTCGCTTGATGAACCTTTTAGATATAATATAGATGCGACTGTGCACATCTTGCTGAGACTGAATCAGTCCTAAGAGGATTTGTTATAATTTAATATGATCAGGATTAGCCCATACAATAAACTAGACTTATACTTCAAGCAACATTGGTAGCTTGTACTACTTCTTTATGCTTTAATACCATAACAAACAGTGTTACCAAATACAAACTTATAGCTTGATTTTTTTATAGTAATATAAATCTACATTTATCAATTGATTTTGCTTATTCTTCAAGCTTCACTGGAGTTTGTATTAACAAGTACTACATCTCTATACCTTCATATGATTTAAAAAAACAATGTTACCAAATACAAACTTTTAGCTTGATTTTTTTATTGTAATATAAATATACTTTTATCAATTAATTTTACTTATGCTTCAAGCTTCACTGGATTTTGTATTCACAAGTACTACATCTCTATGCCTTCATATGATTTAAAAAAACAATGTTACCAAAAATAGAAAAAAACTTTTCACAATAAATTCAACTATACACGACAAGACTAAATAAAGAGCTAACAAACATTTAAATATAAATTTAAAGTTAAGAGTTTGTGATTCAAACGCTAAATTTGTCAAATTTTGTTTTCTTGTAAAAATTTATACCAACTACTGATTGTCTAATTCAAATAATAGTCTTCATAGTTTTTTTTACTTTTTTTGTTTCTAGAACTATACACAGATTTGTTTTTTGTTTTTATATAATAAGCAAATAATTACAATGAACCATTTTACTATATAAAATATTAAGATAAAAAAATATTTAAATTAAAAGTCAACAGAGATAAAAATGTATAGTAAATACTGAAGAAGTTTCCAACTAAAACTTTGAAGATAATTTTTACTTTCTCTTGTTTCTACCATATGTAAATAGGAAAAGTATTGTATAAGTTTAATAAATTTACAACAAAAAAAAAAAAAAAAAAAATAAAAATCAATTTTGAGTTGAAAAAAAAAATTTGTATTTGTATTTTTTTTTTTTTTTAAACAATTTTTAAATTGTTAGAAATGTTAAAAAATTTATGTTAGAAATTTTTATTCGCGCCAACGGACAAGCTTGGGCTTTTGTTGGCGAGTAGATCATTTGCTTTAAATATTGTGTGATTATTGTATTTATATTATAATGAAATAAATTGAATTAAATGTTTATATTGATTTATATAAACATTTATTTTGTAGAACTGGTTCTTTCAGGGTGGAAACAAGATAGTAACTCAAAGGTGCTGAAAATAATTTTACATAATTAAGTAATACTAATTATGTGAAAGCAAAAACTGATTATGTAATACTAGATATGCTTAAGATCTGATTTTGATAACGTATTACTAGATATGTTAAAATTATGAACTGATTTTGACAACAAGATATGTGTAAGTAAAAACAACTGATGAACCTGATTTATATTATGTAACATTAGATATGTGTAAGTAAAACTGATTACATAATGTAACATTGATATGTTTAAAATAAAAACTGATTACATAATGTAACATTAGATATGTGTGCACAAGTAAAAAAACTGATTTACATAGTAACATTAGATATGTTAAAATAAAAACTGATTTACATAATGTAACATTATATGTTAAGTAAAAAATGAACATTAATGATAAATGTTAAGTAAAAACTGATTTACATAATGTAACATTAGATATGTTAAAGTAAACACTGATTTTGATAATGTAACACAAGATATGTATAAGTAAAACCATAGATAAACAATATATATACATAGATGGTTAACTTCCTTTTATTTTAGCAACACATAATTGAAAAGTTAGTGTTTACGTTTTAGTTCAGAGCCTCATAAAGTTCTTTTGTTAACAAAATTAGGGACCCCATCACTTGGAGCAGCACCGTTGCTTTCCTCAATAAATGAAAATTGAACTTTTAACTATTTATAAGGAGACACATTTACTAACTAAAAGAACATCTGGTACTGGTACAAACAGATAAGTTGAGGAACAACATCCAAGTAGAAACTCTAAACTTTGGAGGTTCAAACCCAGCTCCGGATGATGTCTCTAATAAGGTTCTTCTTAAATCTAACATTTTATTTTTTCTAATTCAAACAAAATTTTTATAGAGCTTTTAGGAGATCACTTAGCCATTGTATTCCTATCATTCCAGTGCTGAATATTAGATAATAAAACATGATTACCCCCAAAAGCTCGTTGTTGGATAAATAAAAATATCTGACAGTTCTACACTTGCACCACTAGAGTGTACTACTAGTTCCTCAAGAATCATGTCATTTATTTTTCATTTGAAACTATTTAAGTTAACCATCAATACTAATATTATTTATCAATGACGGATCACCTCAAAATAAAATGATATAAAAGACTATGTTATACAATAATTTCTAATAACTAAAAGTTATACAATTGCAGTTAAGTAATTACAGTTGTCCTTTTAGAAATTATAAAATGATTTGTTATTTAATTGAATGTTACATGAAATCAAAAGAACATAATGATCCCATACAATACAGTCCCGATAAACATAACTATAATAAAATTAAGTACAGATCTATTCAATAAAATCTATTTAACAGAAGAAAAATCACAGCTAGGTCAAATAAAGTGATATTAATTACAGCATTAATATTGAGATATTATTACAAATACTTGTCTGGTTGTAATAAATTATAATTTTATACCAATATTTTGGTTTTAGTAAATTAATCAAGCTGAGCTAAAAAAATCAAATTTTGGCACAATAATGTGAGAACTTTAAAATGAGCTAATTTTGTCACAGTTTTAATAAAAAATACTGACAATATATTTCTTTCTATTTGGCACATTTTCTATCCTACGTGCAAACACATTTTTTACAGAGATTTCTTTAATTCATATGTAAAATTTATTTTTTTATTTTAATGAAATAATATAAATAAGTTGAATTTCTAAACACTTAGATGACTTAAATTTATGAACTTAAGAAATGAAAATTATTGGAGCATTTGATTGATAAAGAATTTTAGCATTACAAATAGCATTTCAAATGCATGCACAGAGCAAAGATTTTCAGTTAAAATAAATAAATGAAATAAATCAATTTCATATAAAAAAGGTTTTAGTTTAAGAACAGTAATTAAACCATATTTTTTATTAATTAATTTTTAAAAGAAGAAATTGTTCTATAAATATAGTGGAATGGAAGCAACAAGTGATTTTACAACCCTATATCAGGCTGTCAAAATGTCGGCCAATGTAAAAAGCCTTCAGCCCATCGGCTGCTCCTTAGTATAAGTACTCAGGGAGGCTTAGTGGCCCCGCATCTCACTAAGTGAACACTCTATGTTCAGTTAGTGAAGTTAACACTCCATGTTCAGTTAGTGGTGTTACCAGTTAGTGAGGTGAAAATTATTAGCAATGCTGACACTTGATTAAACTATTTATTGACACCATCAGTCCGTTTATCATGATGAGCCAACCATTTTTAAAAAAGTAGATTGGCTAAAACTCAGAGAAGTTTTTGTTGGGTGCCATTTAACTAGCTTAATTCGGTTCCACTACATCAAACAAAAAATTAAACCAATTTAAAAAAATACAAAGTGAGATACAACTATATTTAAAAATACAACCCTTTTTTTAAAAATTAATATTAAGAAATGTAATTATAAACTTTATTTATATCTAAAATTAAAAACAAATGTAGATATTAATTTTTTATACTGACTTTGAAATAAGATAAATGACTAAAACAGTAATCGAAATTTAAGTAGCAACACAATTTGGTGAATACGACACAATGCTCGAATGTCACAATGCAATGCTTGAATGTAACAACACAATGCATGAATGTGACAACACAATGCTTGAATGTGACAATGCAATAACCGTGTCCTATTCCTCACAGCAAGTGCTGTTGTTCTAATCAACTTGTGTACTGCACTAACAATTCAGTATCAACATTATAAAAACTTCAGCTTTAAATATTTCAATTTAAAATAATAATAAAATAACAAAAATTTCACAAACATGTTGCTGTTCATGATGCTAATATTAATATTAATACTTTTTTATTATTTACATTATATTATACTTATTACTGACTAATAAATAATTTACTTAAATCAAATTAACTCCACATAGAGTAGAATATTTTTGAAATTATTAAATTTTAATTTTTATATTAATTTGAATCCCAAAAATATAATTCTCGTAATAAGTGAAGAAAAAATTAAAAAAAAGTAAATTCATAATATTCTTGGTCTTTACATTAAATTATTTATTCATTAATAATTATATAACATTTAGTGCGCACAAAATTGCAATTATTATTAAAAATTATATTTATTTTGTATTTTCTTTAATTTAAATAGATTTATATATTTATGCACATATAAAAACTTTTGTCAAAAATATGATTATTTTATAGAACAAAGTATGACTTGGTTAATTTTATAAGTACTAAATAATAATAGCACTAAGTCAACTATATCAAAAAATAAATAAATAAAAATTTAGTTCCTTTAATTAACTACTGCACTTTTAAACTTTCACGCCAACATTTAAAAAAAATTAATATCAATCTACTTTTAAAATTAACAAGTAAATTTGCTCCATAAAAATAATAATTTTTTTGACACATCGCAATCCAAGCGCTGAACTTTAATGCCACCATACGCTAATAAATCTAATATCATTATCTTTAAAATATAATGTAATAAAAAACATAATAATTTTATACAAATACATACCTACTTACTTTTATTTATTTTTTACTTTTTTTATTTTTTTATGGACCCAAAAAGCTTAGATAATTTTATTTTTCTTGGCACTAGCGAATATTTTTTTAACAACTTGACAATACCTGCTCCAATATAACTAATAAATATACTTTTAAGTACAGTAATATTATTTAAAAAGATTTTTAAATCTTTTGTTATACGCTTTCATAATTATTTTATCATCAATACTCGTACATATAATGATAATTTAAATAAAAAATTGTATACTTGGAAATACTAAAAGGAAAATAAGTTATTATTAATACAACCTTTGAGATTAATTATTTAACAATTAAAGCAAAACACCTTAGTAAATATAATGATATGGATTAAGTTTAATTTGAAATGATGTTTATGATATTTCATTTAAAATTCAGATATGTAATTAAGATATGAAATAATCAAAATTAGATATGTAAATTAATATCCAGCTCACAATAAGCATCCTTTGTGTTCCTAGATAAGATACTACTATTAAAAAAAGCATAAAGCAAAATTAAACATACGACACAATAACAATATTGATAGTTAAAAACAACCATTAATTTTATTTAATAAGTTTAATTTTCAATTTAGTATTTCCAGAATATATATTTGAGAAAAATCAAGAATAATTTGAACTTAAATACTAAAAAAGAACTTTTTAAAAAAGTCATAAATTACAATTAAAAATAAATAATAACAAATCAAGCTTTTTTATTAAAAAAGCAAGAAAAACTAGTAAGAATTAAGTAAAATAAATAAAACAAAATATTATGAAGTGAAATGCGTAAGATAGATTTAAACAATCATACATGGTGTATATTAATTATCATACATTTATCAGTATTTAAGGTTGTATTCACAAAAATGACTCCTACCACCCAAATTAGTTCCCGCAAGAACTATTATAAGAAAATATTTTTTTTGGGAATTCTAGATTAACATTTTAGTCAAAAGAAATATTTTCAAAAATTTACCTAATTCAAGTTAAAATGATGTGTAAAAATAAATAATATTGCTGAGTCTATGGCTCATCCGGGAAAAACCCTGCGGGAACAAACTCAGGATGTAGGGATAAATGTTACTCTCAAAGTATTATTACAAGTTGGGAATAATTTATTACAACAAATGTTGTATAAACTAAGAACATAACCTGGGACGCACGCCTCCGTGGTGACAAAGCTCAGTATTCTTCAAAAACACCAAAGTATTTTTTAAATCTACCTCATAAAAGTTTAAAAAAGACAAAACAATAATATCATTTTTAAGCAAGTTTTTATGGAACATACTGCTTGCTTCAAAAGTGTGATACTTACAGAAATGAAAAGTATATTTTGAGCTAATTATACTTTTTATGAGATAAAGAACTTGGTAACTTTTAACAAAAAAAAAAAAGAATGATAAACAAAACATGAAAATGAAAGCAACAAAAAGAAAAAACAAAAACTATTTTGCTATGGCAAAGTATATAAATATAACTTTTAAGCCACAATAAATTTGAAAAAAAGTAAATTATTTTAATTATTGCAACATCACTTACCTAAAATAAAGAATTAAGTTAATTTATTTAATAAGTAAATTAATGAGCAAGTATCACTCACTTTGCACAATAACTTTTGACTAGTATACACAAATTAAAATTTTAAAAAAAATTGCAATTAAAAATATTCAAAATATAAATTAAATACTTAAAATTATTAAATTAGTCAATAAATAATAACATTATTTTTAAAAAATAAAGAATGATAGTTCAAAATATGTCTTTATTAAATTCATTAATCAAATAATTACCTGTCTTTTTTTTATAATTAAAAAATGAGTTTTTAAAGCCATTAAGTTTCTTATTATTTTTTCTCAATAATTCATTCATACCATCTGACATAAAAATGTTTTTTTTTTAACATATTTATTAGTATATACAAAATGGCAATAAAAACTCTTTTAATAAAAAATATAAACAAAAATTATTCTTATTTTCATAATAAATTATTTTAGTTAATAAATAACTAATGTATCGGAGCCTTGACAATGTGGTTGGGAGTCAGGTAATGATAACCTGGCATCGGCATCCCAGCAGTCTCCATCGAAATCCTAAAGAAAATCAAAATTAATACCGTAAATAAATAGGAATAGAGTATAAAATTGATATCATAAGGAGTAGACGGTGAACACATGTGAAAAGTTAAAAGTTTATTATCAGCATTAGTTTTTAATTTACCATACGGCATACATCACTTAATTTAAACACATCAAGTTTTTGACTAATACATATAGTATGCTGAAAATTTTAGAAAATCACACTAATTTTAGTTTTCTTTAAATAAGTGGTTCCCTGTGAGTCGTGTGCCAACCATAAAGAGAACATTTTTTTAAATCTGATAAAATTTTCTATAAAAACGAGAGTTTAATCATCAAAATCGAATGACTATAACTAAAGTTATGGCTCTTTCAAAAACAACAAAAAAATGGTTAAATTATGGTAATTTAAAGTCAGTGAATTTCTTTGTAAAAAGATTGACTTTTTGTTTATTTTTTTGGCCATTTAATAAATGTCATAACTTTGCAGCGAGGCGTGGAAGCCACGAAGCGACCAACGAGAGTTAGAGGGCCTTTTCTTATTGTATTAACATTTTGACTGTTCCCTCCATTCAAACTTTTACATTTTAATGATACTATAGGGATATATTGATGACAATGACTTTTATTTTATTAATTTATTAATAGCATCTCTTATTAACATATAGAGATAGCATCACTCTTTTTAAAATTTGCATCTTTAAGTTAATAAAATGATTTTGCCAAAAGGATCAGGTAGCAAAATATAGTTTGTTTTATGTAGTAAGAAGGAGTTTGGTGGGTGGGTAAAAATGCTTCTTAAACTTTAACAAAGCTAACAAAACTATAAAAATTCCTTAAATATGTTTTAAAAATAAAAATATAATAATTTAGCAAAATAATAATAAAAAAATAGAAAAAAATGTAAACCTACAATAAAAACTATCATAACATTAGGATAATTAAAAAATAAAAAAGGAACCATTTAAAAAAAATAGTTTCAAAGGTTAAAAAATGGATGAAAGGTTTCAAAATGGAATGAAACAATGTTACAGGTTTAAGTTGGTAAAACTGGTCAAAAGACAACCTTTCTATACATGTTCAACTTTGTTATTATATTAAAGCCAAAATTCTATAAACAATAATACACATCTCCGTTTCCTTGTGCAAAGAGAGCAGGTCTGTGTAAGCATTTAACCAAGTTAGGGTGTTAATCAGCAAGGAAACGGAAACCTCATTTCCTTAACAGATATTCTAACTAAAGTGTTTTTCATTGTACTTATCTCAGCAACAACACATAATTATTTAGTTCAAAGTGCAATAAACATAATAATGGCATGGCATGGGTTTCATGACAAAGGTTTTATTCTGTTCAAATAATATTCCTTGGCCAAATTAACTTTCTGACAGAGGAAAAAATTAATCATCTTTCTTATTATTCCTTTGTAAGAAACTTATTGACAAAGGAAAGAAAAATCAATCAATCAGAATATTTCTTTGTCAAATAAACTTATTAGTACAGAAAGATAAAATTTATCTACAAAGGAATATCAATAAACTTATACATTCCTTTTTAAAACAAACCTATTAAAAAAAATAATATCAACCGGCTTGTGAATACCCCAATCCTACAAGATCTGGTCAAACAAATTTATAGCACTAAAAACTAAATGATTTAAGCCAATACATTAGGAGTTTGTGACAAAAACACTCAAGTTAAATTAAAGTTGAAAACAAATTGTCTATTGTATAATAAATACAGTTCAACAGGTTGCATTTAGAAATGTTAGAATTTCCTGTAGGGAACAATACAAATTATAAGCCAAATTAAATGTTCCCTTGATCACTTTTAGAGTCAAGAGTCCATGGTTTTGAATAAACTTTTTTTATTAATATTATCAATCAAATTATCAATATTCCCACTTGTAGGCTTAACAAATCACATTAGTCCCCAAATTTTAATGGAATAAGGTGCTTTAATGAATTACCCGCCTCAATAGTTTTAGTTTCCACCCAAAACTTTTATAAAAAGCATTAAAAGATTGTTGCTTGAGAAAGCCTACTATAATGTTAACGAGTTTTTACCTGATAACTTAGTATTCCCACCTTAAATGTTTAGTGTTTCTTATGTTATGTAATGTTATGTTTTTATTTTTAATCAAGTTATGCTCTCTGTGTTTATGCAGTCTATGTAATAGACTGCAATATGTTTTTCTTGTTTTTTTTTTCATTTCATTGTAAAATTTTGGCAATTGAGAAATAAAGTAACCTCAAGTATGTAAATAAATAAATAACTTTGATTTAACCTGATATAATTTCAGATGATTATATCAGGTGGCCTAGAAACATCTGATGCTATAATTTAATGAGGAAACATGTAATGTAAGCATGTTGACTAAATCAAAAGCAACACTTCCTTTGAAGAGCTTGAAAGCTATGATGACATACACCAGCCAAGTCAATGGTAAGTATAAGTCATGGCAACTATGAAGTGGCAATTCTGAAAAGAGGTTTGAAACTCTGTGTACCATGTCAGAGGTACTTAGTGTACCATGTAAGAGCTGTTGCCATAACTTACAATTAACTCGTGTGTGTCAAGTAAACTTAAAAGTCATAGTTCTTTTAAGAGTTGCTTCTTTTTATAAAGACTTTGTAAATGCAACATTAAAAAAAAACTAAAGAAGGGGAAAATCAAAAATAAGGATTTCTCTGTTAAAAAATAGGAAGATAGAGGAAAAGTGATTCATATCTTACCGGAAAGAATTTGAAGGGGTGTGAAGACAATGTGAGGAAACTGTCTCAAAAACACTGGAACTGAAGGAAACGCATGGATTCATGGATTTTCACATGGATAGACAGGGAATCCATCTTGATTTGGTGAGAAATAATTTGCAATATGGTGGTTTTTAAAAAATAAAGGTTGGTTGTCGAAGGAAAGATTCATGAGGTTGGATTCTTCTGGCTCGGAGAACTTTTTGGATACATTTGTTAGAATAATATGGTTAACATAAATATAAAGAAGGGAATTCAAATCATTTTTTTGGAATAAAATTTTGGAAACAAATAAATTTAAAACAATGCTCTCAAATTAAAAAATAATATAAAGGAAACAATTTATAATATTTTAAAATGAAATGTCGGGAGACATTATAATGTAAAAGTCAAGCTGAAAACAAAGTAATGTTTATACAATTTAATACTATGTACCTGAAAAAACATTGTAATCATATAAAACAAATACATAAAATATTTTAAATGTTTTAACAGCATCAAATCATATAATAATAATAATAATTTATTTTTTTAGTAATACTTATGCAGCCAGAAGGATTTTGTTTAAAATTGCTTGGACTGATCCTCAGCATAGAATAACATTATGTTACAATAACAAGCACGTGTTTGTTATTGTAATTAAATTATCTAGTCTTATGTTAATGTATGTACTATATATCAAGTGCTTGCTGTAACATGTTTTCTGCCAAGTTAGCATTTATAACTAAAAGACAAGGCTTTAATTCCTAAAAAGTTTTCCATATAGGCTTATACTTTGTGTATATTTTTATACAAATTACAAAGATAATTTGCTTACTTAGATATGTTTGTCCATCATTAATTAGCATAAGAACAGGTTTAGTTTGTATCAGTAGACAGTTTGCTAAAATTGTATCAGTCCACTCTGCTTTGTCCAAGAGAAGGAATCACAATGAACCAATCCAATTCCTTCCTTGACAGAATTTTTGGGCTGTCATGTGGCCAACACCAAACCAAAATAAAGAATGAAATAGGGAAGAAAATTTAAATAAGTACAATGTATTAACTTTCACTGATGAGAGAGCTCTGACAAAGTACTCAACATACGATAACTACTTTGGCTAAAGTTACCCGAGCAGCACCTATTAATGTAGATGAAGAGTTCTTTCTTTATCTTTGTAATCACAATTGATCTTTTCTGGTGAATTTGGGACAAAGTTTGTTTTTGTTTTGTTTGATGTCAAAGAGTTTTTTAATGTTGTCAACATTGACATATAACAGTATGTTGTCAGCATTAAACAGTAATACCAATATAGTGGGTTCTCTACTGCTTTATAATATATTAGGAAACAAACAGAAATGGCAGGATGTCAGATGCAACAGGCATCTCCCTCCTCATGGCTTATTTATATTAAAGCTGATATAGTTTACAATTTGTGCCTGCAGCAACAAGCCCAGCATCTGCTTTTGTGACAGACGCTACTAGTACATAGATAATAGGTTATTGCCAACACACTAGCCAAGTTTCTTCCAGCGTAGTTACAATTATACACCTATATCATTGCCACATTGTTAATGATTTCTTCATTCAAAGCTTATTTAAACTTAATTATTAGTATTCGTAATTAACTCCTTTTCACGCAAACAACAGAATCAGTTACAGTATTAGTGAAAGATGAAAAATAATAAAGAGCTGAATCAACACACTATGGTATCTCAGGGAGGTAAACAATGTCATGATAATAAGAGGCTGAATCAACACACTATGGTATCTCAGGAGGTAAACAATGTCATGAATAATAAGAGCTGAATCAAAACACTATGGTATCTCAGGGAGGTAAACAATGTCATGAATAATAAAGAGCTGAATCAACACACTATGGTATCTCAGGGAGGTAACATGTCATGAATAATAAAGAGCTGAATAACACCACTATGGTAATCTCAGGGAGGTAAACAATGTCATGAATATAAAGAGCTGAATCAACACACTATGGTATCTCAGGGAGGTAAACAATGTCATGAATAATAAAGAGCTGAATCAACACACTATGGTATCTCAGGGAGGTAAACAATGTCATGAATAATAAAGAGCTGAATCAACACACTATGGTATCTCAGGAGGTAAACAAGTCTGAATCAACACAATGTCAGAATAATAAAGAGCTGAATCAACACACTATGTATCTCAGGGAGGTAAACAATGTCATGAATAAGCTGACAATGTCGCCACACTTTTAAACTATAACTAATCCATCGAACCAATCAAAACCAAGTATAAGTGTTCATCTTTCATTCCTTTTATTCATATTCCGTCATTTATAATTGATGACAAAGATATTTGTCGTATCTCCCCTAGACAGATGAAATTTCATCTGGTTCAAACCATTTCCCCCATACAAATAGAAGTAGTAAACATTAAACCAAGTCACTTAAAAATATCTTATCATTGAATAAACTTCATTGAAGTTTACAAACCAACGTAGTAAATCGATAAGCAAGTAAACTTTGGATTAGGGATAGGATACAAGGAAAAAATAAATCTATAAATATATTAAAAACCCCTAATAATTTTATAATCCATATAATTAAAAATAAAAATAATTACATTGTATAATATGTTAATTTAAATATTTTTGTCGTAAAATACACCATCATTTATTATGATACAAGCAAAAAAATAAAAATAAACATATCTTTAAAAATAAATAAATATATAGAGTAAGAAATAATAGAATTTCAGGATTCGGCAGCTTAGTTATTTGTTTAAGTTAATTTATTGTTTATAATTATTCCTTTCCAAGAGTCACAACAAATTGAACTCGGTAGAAGACCATTATTTTGGTACTCGTAACAAAAATAATAACAGCTCAGGATAATTTTGTAACTAATAAAATTTGACGCTGTCGTAAATAATAGAAAAGATAGTCAACACTTTTTCACACACATAGACACATTCCTATTTAACTATGCAGCATTTAAGTTTAGATTATAATATGTTACCATTTAAGATACTTTATCAAACACTAACACCTTAAACATTTGCTAACAAATGACACTTGTCCAATTGTTCAATCATTAAAATTAATCTTACTCTATATACTATTAAATATTAAAATAAGCGTAATTTTCAATTGAAAAATTCGCAAAAAAATATATAAACAATAATAAAAAACACATTAATTACTTTTTATTAATTATAAACTAATTTAATTTATGTCTTTAGAAGCTATAAACAAATAAAAAAATACGAGCTTTCATAAAACTCAAAAAATAAAATTTAATGTTATACTTATCAATTAAAAAAGAACTAATCATATTCATTAAAAATTTTATTATTTAAGACAATTATTTTATTTTCATATAATTTATTTATAGTGTAATAAATAATTTAAGTATTAAAAGATAAAGACTCCTTAATATTACACTCTTTTCAACCAAGTTAAGAAATAAATATTGATAAATGTATTAATAAAAGGGAAATTGATAAACAAATTAAAATCACGTCAAAGAAAAATTTACAAATTGATATACGGTATAAAATATACAAAATAAATAAATAATTTGATGGTTCGCTATATAGCATTAAAATTTTTGGGTAGCACTTTTTTTATAGACATCTCAATCTTTTATCTATCACGAGATGAGACAAGAGTTTTTCTCAAGAACTTTCATGATTTCATTTTAGTGCTAACAGAATTGTAAATTAAAATTTGTTTAAAATATAAAATAAAATCCTGTATGTTTACGCCATAAAATCAAACATACATGCATTAAAAACAATTATTATCATTTAAAAAAATATTTAAGTAAAATAACAAAGTTCAATTCAGATAAATAAAGAAATAAAATAGAGATGTCTTAATAAGTCATCACAGTAAAAAAATTAAAATGGGTTTCAATAAAACTAAAAAAAATATTAAAATTAAATAAAATATTGCTGCAGCTAACAAGTTTTGAATACACAATCAAAATTTTTAAATTAAGATAATTATTGGATATGAGTAGAAGTTATGATTAGAGTTATAAGAGAAGTTGATAAGTTAATAAATATTAAGTTACCCTGTTATTTATGTAAAACCTTAATAAAAGGTCAAAGATCAGAAGGGGCTCAAATAAAAGGGCATGCAGCAATGGAGTCTGAAATGAGATTATAAGAAATAAATACAGTATAAGAATATAATACTTGGAAATCTATAGAGACACAAGGTCTTAATAAGGTGCAAATTTGTTTCTGTCGTTTTTCATTTTGTTATCGTTGTAATTAGACGAATTACCGGGGGACCTCAATCTGGGTGTAAAGTTCGGTTTACGGTGAACACCGGTGGTTTGGATGGGACCTGTGGGACCCCCCGTGAGGCCACCAAGTAAATCCGTCAGTCCCGACAGAGCGGTGAGAGATGTCAAAGCGTTAAGAGACGTGAGAGCTCCTGGTTTGGTGAGTAGCTGCGCTAGAGGAAGCGCACTGGCCACGGGGCTCGAATTCGAATTATTGCTGTTGCCGTTACTGTTAGAGTTGGAATTGTTTGCACCAGAGTTGTTACTCGATCCTTCTAAATTAGCTTTCTGCAGCTCCACACTGTTAACAATACGTCTGACAAATATTGCCTTGCCTAGCACATGCTAATATTCATGATATCCTTGCTTCTCTATACATGCCCCCTTTGCAAAACCTTGCACTGTATCCATACAGAGCATTCCCATCCAATAAAAACCCTCTTAACAAAAACACTCCATTTATACAATACCAAGATCTCTTTGGTAGCTACAAATGACATTTATTTAAGAAAAGAACAAATGTATTGATACCCCCTAAGGGTACAGGGTTTTCGCCATTAACAAGTCAACAAATATTGCATAAACCAAATTACTTAGAATGTAAACAAATTAACTGCTTAACATAAACATAACTTATAGAGTCATTGTGTAAATAAAACAAACACTGATAATTGACAACTCTTCAAGGAGGTAGGGGAACCAGGTATAAGTATATATAGTCAGTACATGTCAATTAGTTAACGAGAAAATATTGGGTACGGGTACAGGGTCCCTGGGAACTTTGCTTCACCTCATCCCATTCACAATGCTCATCCTTAACTATCATGACATTTTTTTAAAATAGATGTCATAGAAACATTATTTCCCCGATTGGACAACTAGACCTAAAAACTGATTGAGAGCTACCATGATAACAGACACACACACACATACAAATTGATAAAAATAACACAGGAGGCCTTATAAACACCTGAAACGGATAATGCAGGGGAAATCTATATTTTGGATTATTACAATACATTTCCTATGTAAAGATACGACATAAACAAGGAAAATTAAAAATGTCACAGCCTTGACATGATTATGTCAACATGTCAGTTGATTATTTGTTTAATGTTCCTCTAACACAGGTTCTCACTTGCATTTGCATTGGATTAAACCTTTTTCAATTCTAATCCTATAAATAATGATATTGAATCATTTATTTGGTTTGTTAATATTGAAGTTAATTATTAATTTTAATTTTCAAGTTAACTTTAAAGTGAGTTATTTTTGAAAAGTTTTAGAACAAACAAATTGATATCACAGCCTTGGTTTTAGCTTAAAGCAGTTATTCAATAAACTAATCCCCCTGGTGTCAAAGGCTATTTTTTAAGGTTGCTAATTTGACAGTCCTTATTGACTGGTCAACCCAGTCAGTCGTCTCGGTGACAGAAGCAGATGCACGGTTTTTGTTAGCCAGCAATTTTAAAGTGGTAGCGGAAATGAGCTTAATAGTTTCCACACTCTGGCGGCATAAAGCTTTTTTCTTTTTATTGTATTAAATAAAATAAAAATAATAATAAGGGACAGTTAATAACAGCTGTTTTTTAATAACAGTTTAAATTATTTATTTTTCACATATTATCACCATCTATGTGATAAATGATTAAAAAAATATTAAGGCCAAATAAAAAATAATTAATTTAATGTTATGGTTTAGTTGAATTGTTGCCATTTTTTACCCTTAATTTGAAATTTGTGTCAGTGTTTTCAATGTTCATTAATTTTTTAATACAATTTTCATTTATTTTAAGAAACCACTCAAACAGATGTGAGTAACTAATTCCTTGTGTAGAGTGGAGTCTTTAAATGGGCATGCAACCTATATTACATAGGCTGTCAAAAGCTGAGAACCATAAACTAAAAACAGGTTGGGGTCTATGAGATAAAGGGAATGTTATTTCAAAGACCTACAACTGTTTTAAAATGACAGCTTAGTGCAACCTAATCCTAGTTCATGCAACATTTGTCCACCATTAATTGCATTTTTAATTTAATTTTAATATAACAAAAAGTGGCTGTTAATGTTAAGATTGCTTTAGAAGATGTGCTAAACTAACTGCAAGAGTTACAAAATATATTGAAATAATTAGGTCGAAACAATTCTCTTTTATACCTAATTATTAAATAAGAAAATAAAAAGTCGAGGCCTGAAGGGAGACAACAAATTAAAGGTTTAAATTTTGCAAAGGAAACAGCAAGGTAGGAACCAATACAAGGATATGTTCTATTGCAGGAATCAACATTTATAGGAACACCCAAGTCCAGGGAAACATTCAAAGGATCACCAATCAAATATTTATAGAAATTAATTGAACACGCGTGTTTTATATACTGTGACTCAACTATGAATGACTAAAGAAAAAAGCTCGAGGTGAGCTACATGTTACTTTAGATATTTTTACTACACAAATCAGGATAATACAAACAAGACAAGGGTGTGGCACTAAACTAAAGAAGGGAAATTCTTATGATAACCCATGTAACAAATTCAGACATGCGTAATCAGCTGATAGCAGCTTCAAAAATCACTATTAGAATAACAGTGCACGAGTCTTCTAAGATCTACTTTTTTCAAATTAAATTTTATTGGCAAAACTGTGGTATTGGACTGCCTTGGGAGAAAAGTAGGTACTTTGCTGCCGAGACAAATACAGTAAAATCTTTATTGTCAAGGTAATGAAATCATACTTTAATGGTTTTTTGAGGAAGTTAAGTATTTAATTTACTGCCACTTAAAAATGTTTCATATTGAATATGATCATTCAAAGTTTCCCTGAACTCATTAAGTACAAAGTAGAAATATACAAATCAAAGTCATATAAACTAACTTATTGCAAAATACATAACAGTAACTTACTCTTTAGTTAAGATAATAACATTTGAAAGACAACTATAAAACCAATTTTCATAGGGCATTATCAAAATTTAAAAAAATTAAAGAGAGCATTTTTAAAAACAAAAAAAGTAATTTGTAAAGACGGGATGATTTGGAGTGGAATATTTTAAATAATTAGCAGTAGAAACGACTCAGAGGAAAGTGTGCTCGGAGCTAGACATCACTTATCCCAGGGAATATTAATCAAAAGGAAGCTATTTAGAGCAAAGATGATGATTGTTTGGCAACAGGGGATGGGGGATGATTACATCAGATGTGTTAAAGGCAAGAACAACCTTACATTACTTATAGCATTGCTATTTTATTCAATACTTTAAATTTAATAAAATTAAAAAAAAAATATTTTCAAACAGTGTAAATAAAAAGAGATATTAGACGCGTCATGATCACCAACATTAAACTCTTAAAAATGAGGTTTAACATTTGGTCTCTCCTCCACACCCTTAGCAAGTCAACCACACTTAGCAAGCCGACCAGGCAAAAACAAACAAACATCGCCCCAACATAGAAATTTCATCAATGTTTTCTGTTTAATTTTTGTAACTCTATATCTCTGATATAGGCATGATTATGGCCAGCTAGGCCAAAACATCGCCACAATATCTTCTGGTTTTAAATATCCCAATTAAGGCTCATCAAATTAGAAATAACTACAAAGGGATTCACAACAACTTCAATGTTTTTGGCAATTTTGGCACACATAGATCAATGTTTTTGGTGACTTTGGCAATTTTGGCACAAATACAGTAATGATGTTACCACTTTTGCCAACCTTGAACAGTTGAATAGCATCATGTCAACTATATATATGCTTTGGAAACTTATATCGTCAGAACTTTAAAATCAATATCACTAATTTTCACAATGCTATCGTTCAACACACATCATAGATTTTTAACCAACAACCCCCTTTCCACTAATTTAAAACTTTATTAAGGAGAACTGGCTTTTGTTAATAATCACATTTAGAGTGCCATGGAGGCAGCCTGAGTCTCTCTTTTCAGGAATTGAAAGACAAAATAAATTGTCTTTTAAAATATAGAAATCTCGCCATGGCACTGTAGATGCCATTATTGCACAAGACATTGTTGGCGTTTATTTGTTGTAGAAAATTCTACTGCGCTTACAAAAGTTATAACTTATAAAAAGTCTTAAATAAAGTAAAGTTGAATAAACATTGATATTAGTTTTCCATAAGATAATTGCGGTTGGGTTATTTTAATTTGATTAAGACTCTTTTAGGAACTGTACCACAATTATATCGAAAAGGTTGTTCATACCTTAACTGAGTTACAAATTTAGGATTCAAAAGGATTTAAAAAATAATTTTGGATAAAAATGTGGAAGAGATTTACTGAAATCAAGGGGAGTTAAAATTTAAGAATAAGTTTAGGTAATGGAGAAGGGCGAGGAGTTGCATCTGGAATCAGCCCCACTGACACGACCAGAAACCTTCTAGACAGTGAGCTTGATACAGCTTATTTGTTACTTAAATGGTTATTATTTGTTTTAACAATGAGATTGTTAAGTTTTGTAGCAGAAGTAAAAACAGAAATAACTTTAAGGTTAATGTTGATCTCAATAAGAAGTCATACGTAAGTAGAATACACTATTCATAAACAATGATACAAATATGCTTTCCTTTTTGACATAGGATTGGTTGAAAGAAAACTAAGTACATACCTCATGTTGATAAGGTACTGTGCAAGAGCAACAGAATCAGGGTTACCAGTGATAGTTATTGTTCTATCAGTAGCGCCACCCTCTCTCTCTTCACAGTTACTAATACGAATCATAGCACCACTGATTTGTCTGAAATCAATAATGTTCAAATATTAGAACAACAATAATGACAACCAGAACAATTTGTTAATCCAGTCACTCTGTGGCTGAGAGTGACAGCATAAGAAGGAAGTACATAAAGAAGAAGAAATATACAATGATGATATAATAACTGTGTTATACAAAGCAACTTTCTTCTCTCAGTCTTTTATAAACAAATTTCTAATTAATTTTCATATAATATAATACACGTAGTATTCATGCAACTCATAATCCTTAATTTTCACTTTCTTGGTATTTCATTAATAACTTACACTGTGTAAGAGATAATATATATCATTAGCTAGGTTCAGTAAGGCTGTCTATTCTGCCTCAGCCTTCCCTCCCTACAAGATAAGACATTCAGTATTAGGAGATTCTTTGAGTACCTTTTTTTTAAATTCCAGGGGAAATAATTTCCTAGGTACTTAGACCTCGTATGTGGTCTGTAAATCCAGTGTACCTGTAAATTAGAGTACCTTAGAACCTTGACTACTTAACATTGGCAATATTTTAACTTGTGACAACATTACGTCATGGGTAGCAGTCACCACATACAGTTTCACCCCTCTGTGAAGATGGTACAGTGGACTGCTGTCAGGCAAGTGTAGTAATGCTAACTTGGGGCTGTAACTATTTTGAATATGTACTTTGTGCTTGTTTTTACTCTCTCACAAATATTTTTGATTAATATTAGTATCAGTTAGTTACCACCATAACACAGTGCTCAATATTTTATCATATGGGTAATTTATGGCCAGAACTAAGCTACCACAAGCTATTAAATCCAGTTAAGGTTATAGTTCAATTAGGTCATTGCAGGATAATCAATGACTACATTAAACAACATTTACTCTATAAAGCCTTACATATGTTTCTCAGCTTCTACTATTCCCCTTATCCGTAGGTCATATTATTAAAATTATTGTTTTATTATTTAACTTTTATTGTTTAGTTTGTTGGACTTGTTGTATTAATTTGGCACGTGCAGAATGTGAAGTAAAATCTAGTTTGGCTTTCTTCTCTGTGTCTCGGTCAGATTACCAAACCTTTCTTTGTTCTGCCATTGTTTTATTCAAAACAATAATAGTGGAACAAGAACACAGCAGTAGAGCTGTGACTCAACAAGTCTTTGCAGATGACAATACAAAATACAAATACTCGACTACTTCATTGCCAGCAAAAGATGAGAAAGAGAAACTATAAATGTAAGAAGGGAAGGGAAACTTTAATTTAATTGGAACAACATCAATATAAGTTTCATCTGAATAATAAAAGCGTTGATATTAAAAACAAACAAGACACAAAAATAAGAAATCAAAATTAAGTATTTCTCCAAAAAAATCAGGGTAGAACAATGTGGACTCATGCATCATGTTCTAAATCCCTAAAGATGCCCCCAACAGTGCAAGTTACATCTACATTGAAGTAGTCATCACCAAAAGACCTCTAGTTACCAAATATTTCAACACGTGCTATATGTCTCATGCTATATATGAGCCTCTAGACATTGGAATGAGTCTCCCCACTATCCAGACGTCCCCACTCCCTTAGATTAACCTCAACTACCATCTAGTTTTTATATCATTAGTATCCTCTCCGACACCCCAATGTTAAAAGACAATTTTTGTTTATAAAGATCATCTTTCCATAATTAATTTTCCTGTTTTTATTTACCATTAAACACTAAGGGATGGGTGAAATACCCATCCCTGTGTAGGGCATCTTATATATGAACTTAACAAACCAAACAATTCAGAGCACGAAAACTTGACTGGATCAAATAAAAATGACTAGTTAAAAAAATGAAACCAAAGAGGTAATAGCTCTTCCAGTTATAACTTAACAGGATATGTTAAGATATGCCAGGATAACTAAATGATTTTGTCAATAGGCTTTAAACTGTTAACAAACTTTTTAAAGGTATACTTCTTTTTAGAGTCCAGATAGATAAATTTCCAAAGATTCCAGAGTACTGAGTCTGGCTCCAAAGCCTTGCTGTATAGGATAAGCCTGTTTTCCTCTTTGTCAAATTTATGTTGTCTCAACACATGTTAAATGCTAAGCTGTGTTTAAATTTGTCTTTTTTTCTGGATCCCCTCAATACCTGGATCAGAGGTTGTTTATTTTTAACTAGCTTTATTTTTCTCACTCCTAAGTAATTTTAAGAGGCACCTCATAGACACACACACACATCCAACTATGTTTGTTTTAAGAGAAATTTTTCTTAAAAATATTCAAAAAAAAAAAATGAAACATGAGCAAAAGGAAACAGGGTGGCAAAATGTTTTACCTGATTTCAGCTATCTTGGTGCCTCCCTTGCCGATGATACATCCTATGAGATCATTAGGTACAGTCATCTCGTGAGTCTGCTGATTGGACGTTGGCTGGTTCCTGTTTGGTGTGTTGGTTCTCAACTGACTCCCGGCAAGGGCTGCCAACGCTAATACAAAAAACAATAACTCACAATTACTTTGATTAAGACTAAAAAAAACTTCCCTCTGTCAACTTTTTGCACAGAAGAGAAAGTACTTCTTCAGGTAGTTTCTTTAGAAATAAGCACATATTGAGCTTATTTTATAATAAATGATGATTGTTCATTTTATAATAATGAATCTTCTTAATAAATAAGATTCAGTTTAATCAAAGTATTTACTTTATCTTGACAATCAGCAATTAATCAACACGTTACAGTGGAGTAAGAAGAATATATGAGAGTAACCAGTTAAACAACTTTTATCCATCAACTTTTACCGAGTTTAGTATCAAATGATATGGCTTACATCTAACTCATTTAACTGTCAGCCTTGATGAGTTAGGCGTAACAAAACAGAGTGGGACATGACATTTTGTCGAGTCATCAATGATGACAAATGTCGAATGATGGAACAGTTCCCAGATGTAGCATTGCATTTTGCAAGTTACATGTCCAAGGTGTCTCTGGCACAATTTATATTGAGTCACAATTTCCTTTAGAAATACTTGCATATGGGAAGGGTGGCAAACCAGTGTTTTACAGCTGCTCTAATTAGTAGCGGGTCCACATTGTGATCAGTAAGGGTGGTTACCCAACCAGGAACTGATCCAACTCAATACATCCATGATCTAAGTAGAACCCGTCTGACTGGGTGACCCAAGATGATTTTATATATACAGGTAATGGAGTAATTGACATTTCCTACATGGTTTAACTAATCTTTATTAGATGTGAATCTTTACATCTAAAAATTGTCATTTTGGCAGTACAAAGTAAAAACACTAACCGGCAGGGTTGAGTCCTCCTGTGTTGGCATTGAGTCCTCCTAAACCCAGAGCAGCGAGTCCGGCCAGTGGGTTGGCTCCGACCTTACCTATCTGCTTACACACCATTACACAATAATATTAGCATCATCAAACACAACATCACAACACAAACAAAAATAATTATCGCATCCATTCAAATTTAACATATTAAAAACTTGTTCATTTAAACTAAGCTTTCACTGAGTTTTATTTTATAATTAATGAGGAAAACTATCCAAAAATGTATCAATTATTTATTTAGAATCATAAGACTCAATTTAATTCATGAAATTAAAGCAACTTCTGAAAACAAATTTAAAACTGATAAAAAACATTTTTTTTTATTTGAAGTCTGGCTTTAAATGGTGAGTCAGTAAAGAGCAATGAAACAAGGAAGACAGGAAACCTATTTATTTAAATCAAGTGTTGCATTGATAAAGAGCTCTTGCCACCAACGTAACCAGGCAATGTCAGAAATAAAACTCCGTCGCAAAGATCTTCAAGTTGGGCAAACTTTTTTGGAGTGCTTGGTTTCTTGCTAAAAAGAGTTGGATTTCTGCTTTATGCGAGGTGTTAGCAGTAACACATTGCATGGAGGTCAATTCTTCAAAAACCATTTCTATTTGCGCTTATTTATTTTTTTTTGGGTACAAATGATTACAAATTGTTAATCATAAAAATTACAACCCTACAATGGACATCCAGAGCATAGAGTTTTTTAATTAAAAATTCAGTTTATGCCAACCATTTAAATCACGAAGCACTTTTTCCAAGAAAATCCATAAAAATGACTTACAAGTCAAAATGTTACAAATAATACTTCAACACATAAACAAAAAAATTGACTGCTAAGCAAGAAATCAACTAATGCCAAGGCAATTTTATTGGCTTGGCTTGCGGACCTTACAGCGTCAAAATTATCAAGTTAAATAATATAAATACAAACTTATCACTGGTACTCTTTTAGTACTTTAAGAGGTTTTATCGACTCCCGACCAGTTTTATTCGACTCTGCACTAAAAAAAATATAGAAACTGATAATCTCTCAAGTTTTCTCTATCCCTTTCCATTGTTATTCCGGTTTTTTATCAGTGTTTAAATTTATTATTTTTAAAAGTGTTTAAAGTTTTAATTGATTCAGCAACCAAAATAAAACACAAATATAGAACTTTTCTAGGGTAAACATTTTTGACCCTCAATTTTTTTGCTGACTAATTTTTGCTAACCCAGCAAAGTTTGTATGTATTGTATTGTCAAAAAAGTCAAAGGGTTTTTTTTAGTTCATTAAATTTGTGACAAATCCATTTTTTACCATCAAAATTAATTCAATAGATCCAGAACATAAAATCACCAATTTACAGCCTAAAACACAATCATATTTGAACAACTCTAGAGTTGTTCTACACAGAGAGAATAGCACAGCTTTCATATATTATAGGGTTTTTAAGATGACTCTTTGACTATATCCATTAATAAATAAAATGAAAATATTATTTATTTCATTAGGATACAATTATATCAATCAATGCATCCATTGTAGAAATTATTTCCTTTCATTTTAAAGAATATCCCATTGTTTTGCCAACTGATCTGAATTGTTGCTCTGCACAGATAGAGAACATTTGTAGAGACCAGGATTGCCAAGGGGAAAGATCTGTCTAAATAAACACTTGTTTTATATAGGGCAATTAACTTCATTAATATGTTGCCCTTTATAATTTATGACACTCCAATAATATCTAGTCATTTAAAGCTATTATTACTATAAAATCCTTTTTAATTACAAACTAATTAATAATGAAGTTAAGATCAGATGTATAAACCAAATATTTAGGCTTGGTAGGTTCTTGATAAAACTTAATGAAATACTTCATGACAAAATATCAATAAGTTAATGTAAGATGATTGCAGCTACGTATGTGTCAGCTAATGTCTCAACTTAAGGGTGTAAACAAAACACATAATTAAAAAATGCATACTTTAAATTGACCTTAGATCATCAAGTTTGCTATCTTAGCGTGGTTTTACTTGATTATGTTTACAAGAGATATTACACAGATCTATCCTTATGAATCAAAAATTAAAATATCCCTGACATTATTTTAGGGTCATAAAGAACTAGTACAGGATAGTAGAAGGAAAATACAAAACACACAAATTGTTACTTGACAGTTAATGGTCGACTTTCATAAACCCTACATGTCCGGTTCTTTACAAAGTAGAAATAATTATTGCATATGTTTTAAATTATTATCAAAGAGCACACTCCTGGCTATAAAACAATGGCCATTTTTAAAATAAAAGTCATGGCTACGAAAAAAGAAGTTGGCAAATAAAACGATTTAAAAAAAAATTATTCTGTGACAAGTCCGTAGGAAGTCGGAGTGAATTAGTAGGGAATAACTAAATAGTAACTGTAACTCCAAACATAGATAGACGTAGAAAAATAAATTAATCATAATGTAGATAATACTTTACATATTTATTACAGTGAAAATACTTTTAATTGTTGTCTTTTAAATGTTACAAAATCAAGTTCTGAAACGGTCACCTTAAATGAATTTAATTTAAATTAGACAAAAGGATTTTAACAAAAAAACTGATGCAAATAAAAATAAATAACTTCAAAAAATAAACAACTGATCAGTAGGGTTGTTTAATTAAAAGATAAATCATTAACTGAAAGAAATTCTAACAGACAAATGGTTTTTTATAGTTTTCATACTAACTCATAAAAACTAGTTTCAAATTATACATAGACTAGCAGTACTATCTCCCCTCCCAATTCCCTGGCCAAATACAAAGTAGAATGGGCCTTGTTATCCAACTAAAAAAATTGTCTGGAGTTTATAGCATCATACTAAGGTTACAACAATAATTAGGCAAACAAAAACAAGTTTTTAAAAAATTACACGATTTTAACACTCAAGTTGGCCATAAGTTATATAAGCATAGTTGACAAATGTCCTTAATAATACTACATGGTGGTTAATAACAGCTAACCAGCTTTTTTTTTGGTTTTAGTATTCTCTAAGTTTGTTTGTCTGAAAATTCATCAGTTGATATAAGATCATAATATATCAATTTTAACAAAAACTAGTAAAGTTTTAAATAAATTTAGTAATACAGCCTGTTATCTGTAGCTAAATGATATTCTTAGCATTTAAATTCTGGGTAAACAACTCTGACAAGAGAAACAAAGAGGTAGGACTGTTGAAATTTATCTCAAGTATTGGTAGACCTCACACACAACATCTTAACACTGAATGCTTTTATGTTTTAAAGTTGACTTTTTAAATTTAGTTGAGATCAATTAAGGAAAGCAAGTGGTCTGGAATAAACAAGACTGGTTTTAAAATGAGATGACTCGACAGTATTCCGCAAATACAAGACACATTGCTATAGAAGAAACATCAGGTCAGGTATCAACTTAACATAATACTAGATCTTGACCAATATAACCAAGTTGAGATGAGTGCCCTGGGTGGAGGCATAGTCAAGTTCCATAAAAAAGACCTCATATCTGTTTTAATTTTTTTTTTAAAAGCATCTGTTTTATTGGTAATAGTAACCCATCCAAACACTGACCTCACTGGATGCTGCATCATCAACAATAACCATAACCTAGCCATACTGTAATACAACTGGATGGATAGACTTGACTTATTTATTAAAAAAAAAATTGAATTATTTTTGATTTTTTTGAAAACATACATCTTATTTAATACAAATTGAACTAATGCTGATAATGATGGAACTTAGCACATTCATTGGTCTTAAATACAACTACACGTGTGCTACATATCAAAGGGATCTAAACATTTTTCTGGGTTATTTGAACCATTAATTCTGTAAAAATATTTTTTGGATAGCACAACTAAACCTAAGGATATATTTTTGTACTAAGTTTCAACTCTTCAGCATGAACACACTGGGAACTATGATGATAACAGACAGGACAAATTGGTAAAAACTACACAGGAGGTCTTAAGAACATTCAGATGAAATCCTAGTTTTGGATTTTCAGTGCCGACACTAAAATCTACTTTACTATTCCAACATACGTGCGGCATAAATGAGGATAAGTACAAAGGTTTATATTGTTGGTGTTGCTATGGAGACATCATAATATTGTCTTACAGGATTTGTCAATATTCATAGAAATATTATTACTAGAGAGGCATGCAACGGCAACACCTACAATTTATATGTAAGCATATAAACTGTACAACGTTACAGTAATACTTAATTCACACAATGTTTTGTTTACAAATACAAAAAGAAACAGATAGCCCTAAAGATGTGTCAAGTCTCAACTAATATTGAGATACGGTATGTCCCTAAATATCTCTATTAAATATTCCATTCTGACTTATTGTTTAGATCTTTCACAATTAATTTTTTTGCCTACATGCTATATTTGTTGATCTGTAGTAATGTGATATTTCATGGATTTCCCAGCCAAGTCTATACAACCTGTTTGAACAAGCCATTTGAAACCTGATCCAATCAGAGCTAGACTACCGCAAGTAGTCAACTAAAATAACAAAACATCCTGTACTTTGTCGAGTCATCTAATACGAAAACCTTGTCACACTTTGAGTCCAAACCACTGCCGGCATAAGAATAAGAAGAGAACTGCTGGAAAGGTACTTACATGGAGAAGGGATGAGAAGGGGGTCCACATACACAGATCTTCATACATAACATCATATACCTGGTAATCTGTTTCCCAAACTACCTCAAATAGGCACAAGGCCTCGTTACAGTATTGATAACAATCAGTCAAGCCGCACAGACAATATTAATGCTCGACTGAGACTAACAATGTGTCTGTCACACATTTTCATCAAAGCTGGATGTTTCCAGAATTAAAGAAAGAATACAAATTTTATGAGGATATCCCTAGTAATTAAATAAGATCTAATATTGAACTCTTTTTGTATTTTTTTTTAAGTTTAAATTAGTGCATACTAGTTTGGCTAATAAAACATTAGCTTTTTAAGTAAAAATAAAATCATATATACAGAGTAATTAAATTAAATTAATAACCAGCAGGGAAACATCTTACCAGGCACACCTAAATAAAAAATCTATCAAAGAAAAAGGCAACAACATTTTTTTGTGGCTTGTTTTGGTTTTTGTGAACTTAACACTTTTACCTCAAGTTAACAGATTGAGCTAAAAACTGTAGAGTATCAAGAAGCATTCGGCACCATATTTGAGTTTAAAAAATAATAGTAATGCCAACTTCTTTTTAGAGACAAAAAGTTTGCTAGTTCTGAAACTGGCAGCACTGAATTATGATTTCTCAAGCTCTATTTTTTGTGAAAAATAAAAGTAATTGTT
Source organism: Microvelia longipes (assembly GCA_018340805.1). Lineage (NCBI taxonomy): Eukaryota > Metazoa > Arthropoda > Insecta > Hemiptera > Veliidae > Microvelia > Microvelia longipes. The sequence goes on from JACMZG010001911.1 coordinate 64,517,942, forward strand.
CCTTTAAAAAATGTCGGCACGGAGGCCTTCCTTATTATTATTATTATTATTCTTTATTGGTTAAGTGACTTAATAAATAAGTATATAACAAGTCAAATAATACACAAATAATTAAATAAAAAACATAACACACAACTACATAGCTAACAATATAAAAAAGCACAATACATAATATAGGATTATATTATGCAATAAAATCCTGCAATGAATAATATGCTTTTTCTATCAAATGGAAATATGCTTAGTCAATGGAAGGAAATATATTTATTAATGTGTAGACATCAGAATAACATTTGTTCAGAAACAAAGAAATGATTGAGACTAAATTACAATGAATCCAGTAATATTCATCACAGAATCCCTGACAAACTTCAAACAGGTATTTTATTACAGAACATATGATCAAATATTAACTCAACTTTTATTACTGCATTTGACTCTCTGATCATCTTATCTCCAACCCTGACACATTGTTTAGCACCAAAATGTTTGAAGTTCATAAAAAACCAAAACAATTTCAAAACATTTTTCTTGCCTTTTACCTGAGTCAGATAAACTTAAATACAGTTTGTCTTAAAAAGATAAATAACAGAGCTAAAAAGAATTTTTAGTAAAGAAATATTTTGTTTCTTACTAAGAGATAAATAAGACCTTAATACATAAACAAGGATAAAAACTTTAATACATATTTATATAGACCTTGAAAATATGGAACAGGGACCAAAAGGAATCAACCCCCCCCCTTCACTTGCATCCTTCAATTCTGTAAACCAAAACAAAAGGCTTTCGGCATTTTAGTCACTCCATGGTGTCGGAGCTGGAACCGCTCTGCCACATGTTGTTGTACTCTATCAGTTCATCATACTACTGATTTATATAAGCGGCATACTGCCATGATATAAGCGAATTTTCAAATGAATTAGTAAAAATACGTTATTTGTTTACATTCTGTCAATCAATGACATAATGTTTTTGTTTCACATATATACGTCAATCAATAAAACCGGAACTGATCCTGATAATACAATGAAACTTTGTATGTTTGTGAACCATAAATAGCAATAAACGTTTAAAAAAATTCAGCCCAATGTTAGCACTGTGAAGATTTGTGATTTTTTGAAATTTTTTTGGGGTTAATGAAGTCACACATATTTCATAAACAACAGGGTTCGGGACATTAACAAGGTTGATTTTTGTACTAAGTTTCATTTCCATCCAAGAAAGCTTTCGAGAGTTATCGTGTCCCATAGAAACATGTAGGACACAAAAATCTTGTAAATATTCTTGATCAGGGAAACTCCCCCCCCCCCCCATCCAAAAATCAACATCCTCCCTCAATAGCTCATTGAAACAAGCAAGTTTTAGCTCTTTGAAAATTCGTTAAAACCTGACACTCATCTTTCTGGAAGAAAATTAGCTAAAATGAGGGGACAAGTAGTAAGCCTCAAACTCTGAACTAAAGTAGTGAAATTGGACTCAAGTTATGGATTATTAGACAGATCTAAAAATGATTTTATTAGATTTGTTCATTGTAACCTTTGAAAAACATATTAACATATTAAAAACAATTTGTTTTGCTATTTTTCGTAATTGCTCTGTTTATTCAATACAGTCCAAAACCTGCTTTATAATATTTTTACTTCTTTATTAATGACCCGAAAATTATATCTTAATTTTTACTTTTCCTCACCTTCATACAGAAGGTATATAGAGGAAAAGTATTGGTTTCACCCAAAAAATTGTAACCCGACATTTCACTTGAATTATCCATTTTATTTTCAACCTTTGTTTAAATAATTTAATGATACTGGACACATTCAGTTGAATTGGTTGGTCAAAGTAGTAACAAGCACTTATTCAAATTAAAACTAAATCAAAATGTAATTTGAAGGTAAAAATACATTTATTTTGTAGGTAATGAGGTTTTTATAATAAGGGGTGGAGTGGTGGGGGGAGGGGCGATCCTGCTGGGCCTCCTGATTCCAAAAATATAAATTTTAAGGTCATTGCCTCAATAAATTGATTGAGACTGGTTTCCACTCAATTTTGTTCTTCTTAGGTCTCTTAATTTTTGAAACTTTATGGCTTTCACACCTGCTTCAAAATGAAAACCATAAATTAAAGGATAAAAAAATAATATTTTCAACATTTCTTTAGCAGTTATTTTTCCTAAACAGGACTAATGATCTTGTAACAGATTTTGATTAAATTGTCAGCTTTTGAAATTGATTCAAAATATAACCTTTACCAGGTAAGATAAGCCATCCAGACAATAAAATTTAAAAAAATATACTATAGTATGACCCAATGTTTATTAAATTATAATAAGGATGTTCGTTAAAAAAGTAAAAAAAAATAGTAATACAAAATAAAATATTAAGACAGCTATTATCCTTTTGAAACAACCTGCATAAAATAAGAAAATAAAATTAAAATTTGTTTAAATAAAAATAGAGGCAAATACCTCAATAAGAAATAGCTGTAACAGAGCTAAGTCACACCCCCTGGGTTATTTAGAAAAGGACAAAAATACTCTTCTTTTTGAATTTTGTTAAAAAAACAAACAAAAATTAGGGATATAAACTCCAAATCAATATCCCATTGTTATTACACTTAACACATATTGATGGGGTAAAAAAGAAAAAATTTAAAAGTTCGCAGGACAAATGAAAAAAACCAAAAAATCTGATCTCTCGACTTGGTACATAAAAAATAAAAACACAAAGATAAATTTTTAAAAAATACAACAAGGTGATAAAAAGACAAAGGACAATGATTAAAAATTCATAAAAAATAAATATAGAAGGCAAGCAAAGGAAGCCATGCTAAGTTTTGAAAATGAAATAAACAGTACAATAAACAGGAGTGACTTGAAATTAAAATATAACAGTGCACCAGTAACAGAGTATTAGTGGAAACAGAACATTATGGAATTATTAAGACTTAAGATTACAGTGTGTAGTAGTAGTGATAACAAGGGAGAGATGAGAACCACGTGTTATATATCTCCACGTCCTATATCTCTAGGACACATTATACATTGGTCTGGCTAAGCCAGTGGCTAAATAATGCAAGATATAATCACAGCACATTGGAGGCTGATCATTGATTTGACCTCACATCCATCAAGGTTCTCTAGATAGCTCTTATTTCAACTTAAAGTCTCACGTTAGACTTTAATTGCAGACTCAAATAATACTTGTACACAACATGACTTATTAACTTTAACTACTCTAATCAAGCAGTAAAGTTACCTCCTGCAGAGTAAGAGAGATTCAAGAGACATATCAGCCTCACTCTACCTCTATAGTAAGCATATGCAGTTATTATGAACTGGACTATGCTTTCCTCCAGTCTCACAGAACACGAATTAGAAGAAAACACAATGAGTTGGTTGCTTTTCAAACAAGCGTCTATAAACTTGCTTATTAGCAAGCCTGAAATTAGTGAGGCCTCCAAGTTGTAGACCACCCAAAATTCATTCAAGCTCTTGACAACTAGCTCTAACCTCATTTTGAGGAGAAGGTAACATCAGTAGGTCCACTTTTTATTGTGGGAACTTAGTGGCCTGGCTGAGATTTGAACCTAGAGTACCTAGAGGTATCCAGGGCTGACCTTATGCATGTTTGACCCTCTAAACAACTGAGCCATCAGTGAACCCTCATATTACAGTTTACCTTACTGTAATATAATATGACATAATTCAAATCGTTATACATTTCTTTTAAAGTTTAATACTAATATAATAAGTGATTAATCAAGGAAAAATATTTGTCTAAAAGCAAGAGCTGAAACCACCATTATTTACTGTTTTAAACCAAATGTTTCTGAAAACAAACTGAGTCTACTTATTCGTGGAGCATTTTATATACAGGGAAGGACATTTCAGAAGTACCAACATTAAATCCTTAAAAAGAGAGGGAAAACTTAGTCCCGGACTTGAGAAAATAGCGTCAATCCCCTGTAAGTTGATCCATGCGAGTTCAAATTTATAATTACTTTTTTGGTAACAATGACACAAATATGGTAATTTTGTCAACACTTTTGGTAACTTAGACAAATTAGGTTGTACCATAATACTGAATGTTTTGAAAACTCCATTAAGACATTTTATACTAATATCACCATATTCCGGAATACAGTTTTGTAAAAAAAATACTTGTAAGTTGTGGTTTTGAACATAAATGTGTAATGTGTCACACAATAGCTTGGTGACAAATGATTGGAGCATGGTAACATCAACATTTCTAAGAATTTAATTTACTTCCCAAAAAGAGATGTTTTAGTATTCTCTAATTTAACTTAGTAAAGGTAAAAATATTAGCATACCTGGGTATAAGTTACCATAATAACACTTATGAATTAGAACTGGCACGACTCAACTTACAGAGAGTAGAGACCATTGTTCCCACATATTTTTAAGGATTTAATGGCCGTGCGTCAGAAAAGTTCAATACTCACACACAATGTTTTGTAAATTATAGTGATTTTAGTTTTATTTAAATAAGCAGTTCCCTATTGGTTGGGTTCAAAGCTGTGAAACGTTTTTTAGGAGATAAAATTAAAAAAAAGATGTATTTGTCCATCAAAATCAGACAAATGCAACCAAACTTATAAACCTTACAAAACACTGAAAAACAGTTGGAATGGCAGGAAATGTCTATGAAGAGTCAACCACCATGTTCTATCTGTGCATTACAAACGTAGTGTTTCGGTAGAAGATATCACACTGTCATGAAAAAACAACCACCTTTTTACACAATTTTGTCCAGTACAAAAATTTTCTCTTCAAACTTGACAGACAACCACTTATTTAAAGAAAACCGAAACGAGTATGATTTTCAAAAATAACATAAAGTGCTCTACTCTGGGTAGGGAGACTATTTTTTCTTTATCCCCCTCAGCAACATTTGGTTAAAAGCAATACAATATGAGTCGTGTTTCTCAGATCTATACCAAACCTATTTCATACAAAGTCACTAAACTGCACATCCACAAATCATATTGAAATGTGTGGTGCAAGTTCAGTGATGGCTCATTATTTCTGGACCATGTTTTACTCATATTTTCATGGATATAATGTAAGTGTATCAGTTATTTCCACCTGATGTAAGAATGTTTTGAAGTAAATCGTAACTATATTAGTCATCTATCAGATGTTGTAGGATTTAGCATTAAAGCCAACACTAGATGAATTACGTACCAACCACTTCTCCCCCTTTAACCAACCAAACCATACGCATGCCTTTAGGGTTAATTTACACACAGAACTTTCACAAAAAATCAATTTTTATAAATAAATAACTCATTGTTTAGAAACTTATAACTAATAAATTTTAATTAAATTATAATTAAAAAGTTCTTATTTGTGGACTTGTTAAAACAATATATAATAAAAACAGATTAGTTACACAAAAAGTCCTTTTATTTTTTAATATATAATAATAACTAGCTTTCGACTAAAAATTAGTCATCATCAGAGTTTAACAAATATTAAAATATAAAATGAAAATACAATTATACAGACTACTTCATATTGCACCTTGGTATGTTTTGGTAAGCTATGTTTAAAAAACCGTTAAAAACTGTACATTGAAGAATTTTAAAAATATCAGTGTTACCAATAATATTAGTTGAAAAATTTTCATTTTATATTTTATATTTGTTAAACTCTGATGATGACTAATTTTTTAGTTTGAAAGCTTATTATTATTATATTAAAAAAATAAAAGGACTTTTTGTGTAACTAATCTGTTTTTATTAAATTATAACTTCATCAGACCCCAGAACAATTCAATCAGGAAATCTCTCATTGGGTCCAGACAATCTGCTTACTTAAAAAAGTGTATTGGTAAGGACTGGATAAATATGAAAGATTTTAGGTAAGAACTTCATACTCAATATACAAAAAACGATCACGTCTCTCCACAAAGGAATTTATTAAATAAAAGCAGAGCCGGCATTCGGCAATAATGCCATCAACAGTGCCGGTGAGTTGAGTGCAGGCGTCTAACAGACTATCTAAAGACTGAAGCCTGACTCGGGCTTGTCTGTTAGACGCCTGCACTCAACTCACCTGTTGATGGCATTATTGCTGAAAGTTGGCTCTGCTTTTATTTAATAAATTCCTTTGTGGAGAGACGTGTTGGTTTTTTGTATATTAATTTAGGTATTAAAAATATTATTTTAGTTCAGTTGCTTCTAAGTGATTGGTAAGTCTTAAATTGAAGTAAATCCTTAATTAATTAGAGTGGACACTTAATTATAAGAAATAAGACATCAAAATTACAAAATAAGGGCCGCTTTTTAACAAATTGTTCATTTAATTGTTTTGAGTTAATATAAATTTCTTTTTATTTTAAACAGACTTTTGAATTTATTTCCAACATGAAATTAAACTTATTGAAAAAAATAAAACTAAGTTGGAATCACAGCAAATTTTATATCTTCAGCTTTCATTGAGGAGGTTGAGCTCTGTGCTGAAGGGTTTTAGCCACCAGGGTTAAATTTGAGTTGAACCTCATCGCTAACTAACATGCAAACATGGTGTTTCTTTTTAATTTCCAGAACAAAGTGTTTTTAAACCACCAATTCAACCTTTCTTGTTAAAATACTCAAGAAAAATACACAATATTATAAACCATATAAAGAACCATTAAAAAATTAGAAATCCATGACAATAAAAAAGAACAATAATTAAATGAAATGTAAATATGATTAAAGTAAAATAATTAAAACAATTCACCAAGAAAATAAAAACAATCCAAGAAAAATAAATTAAATCTTATATGTTTGACATTAGATAGCATCTTTGCAAAATAATGAGATATATTAACAAAAAAAATCAGTGAAAACAGAAGTTTATAAATTAGTATAAGACGGGACAGAATTCTAAAACATTAAGTTTGGGTCAGAATAAGTAAAAAGAAAAATAAATATTTTGATAAAAAAATCACTCAAACTTTGTCATAGAATTCCGTCCATTCTAAATGAGCAAGACGATTGACTAAAGTAAAATTGCAAGAGACAAAAGTGATTTAACAAGAGCAGAGCCGACAGTTTATTTAAGGGCAGTGAAGCATTGAAACAAACTTTAATGTTACACCACCTTTTTAGTAAACAAGCACCAGGTTAGCACCTTCAGTGTGAGCATAGTATCAAGCTCACTCAATATAACACGTTTGACACGACTGTGTTGATTTTGGCTCAAACTGATAACACCATCAACATTGCTATCAACTCAAAACAACAAGGATTGTGGTGAAAATTGATAAAACTCCAAGAAAGTTGCTCCAAACCAATCAATTTAATGAAAATTATCAAATAGTTATGTGGAAAAATGATCTTAGCATTAAATTCTTCCAATAGACAGTTTTGATCAGCATAACAAAATTAATATTCTGTAAATTTTATCAGAATCCACCACGGACAATAATACAGTTGTCAAGCCATTTTTTACACTTAAAGAACGGTTTATAAACAAAAGTTTCAAAAAATTGAGAGAGCTTGAATTTGAATGATAAAATATTATAGATAAACCTTATCAGCTAAATAGTTGAAATGCAAAACAAATGTTTAAACAATGAAATATTTTCTAAAACAAAAGCAACAAGTGTCAAAGAAATAATAATAGAGCATAAATAAAGCAAATAAAAAAATATCAACTCAGTTGTAATAAAGAAGCAAAACAAAATCTAAAAGGGGGGAATTATTATATAAACATATTAAAAACTAATTTATAAATAATAAATAGACAGAAAAAATAAAAAAAATGAAAGAGACAAACTGAGTCGTAATAAATAATAAAAGAAGAAAGATAAAATAAATAAAATGACTAAGCTAAGAGATCAGAGGTGTTTGGTAAGGGGGGGCCAGAAGTAATGGTCAGATATTCCGTAGACTCCTTTCAAATGTTCAAATCATTGCATTCACTCTTTTATTATGAAATTAAGTTGTATTTTGTGTGAAAATTTGCTTGAATTAAACAGTCATTACTAGGTTTACTTAATATTTTATTTGAAAACTAACTGTTGAATATGGTTGCCTATAATTCAAGTTCAAAAATTGATAACCAATAATAAAATAAATTTTAAAATAACACTTGTCTGAAAAATAATAAATTTTTCATATTAACGGTTATTTTCAGTTTAGGTTTGCACTGTACAGAATATTATCGGTTATTTTTAGTTAAGGTTTGTATTGTGCAGAATATTAACGGTTATTTCAGTTTAGGTTTGCACTGCACAGAATATTTATTGTTAAAAATGTAAGAAACGGAGTGTATGCAATGATGAAGGTGAGGCAGGGGTGGGGGTAAGGAGTGGGATAAGCACATCGTCTCTGTACTTATAGATCAAAATCAAAACAAAAGATCAACTTGGTATTGTAAACAAAAACAAGGCAGTACAAATAGCAGTGATTCTCTGCAAGACCCTGGGACCTTCGAGTAGGCCCAAGAAAACAAGTCAACTAGTGGAAATGATTTCAAATTCAAAAATATTAAAAAGCATTTAATAGTCTTGAAAGGGTTGAATAATTCACAGATATGCCAGGTACCTAGTGTATATGACATAAGCAATTCAAATAGAAGCTATAGAGAGCCAAATTTGGACATACTCAATTCTAGTAAGGCTAACGCAATAATATTTTTGGCCTTGGATTCTATCTTGCTAAAAAAATATTAATAGTTAATTTTCTTCTAATAACACTGTATTCTTTTAAAGAAATACATTTAGTAAAACAATATTAGCATTGCTTTACAAAAATTTAAGTAAAACAAGTATCTTGTACTTCGTTCTCTCAAAAACTTTGAAAAATAAAAGCTTCATTTCATATAAAAGATTTATTGAAAAAAAAGAAGAGAATTTTCTTCTCAGATAATTGTGTTTCACAGTGATATCATGCACTTTTACCTGAAAAGCACAAGTTTTTCATTTTTGCTTTTTATCGATTTCTATTAAGTTTTTTTTTTAAATTACAGTCTTATTAAAAATTAAGAAATGATGATTTCATTTTTTTTTTAAATTTCCCCATTAAATTATTTCTGATGTTCTGAAGAGAAGCTCTCTGGAAAGAGAGTGTTGATAACAGACAAGTAAGGAGAAGCAATATATGTTGATGTCGTTGCTGTTTTTGTTTACATACCAAGAGGAGTTTTTCAGGGAGGGGGGGTGTGACTTACTTCATGGGCTGCAGCAGCTGCGGCGGCCGCAGCAGCAGCTATAGCTGGGTGAGTTAGATGTGCCGGGGGTAGTGCCGCCTGTAGGTGCTGTGCCTTGAGCATGGGATCCACGGCACCCGGTGGAGGCGCTAGCATGGCGCAAGGCGCCGGCGCCCACACACCGGGGCCAGGACCCAAACTACCCCCACCACTACCACAGCTACTTACTTCTCCGTGTGCTGGCACCGCATAGTTGCCTTGGATAGTGTAAGCTTGTCCTCCAGCTAGTATGAGAGGAGCAGCCACCTGTGGCTTCGGCCTGTAAGGGATTGTAGCTCCTTTAGGTGGAGACTGAAACAAAACAAACAATTATCATATAATATTTATAAAACAATAATCAAATTACACAATTTAATTTTTTTTAATTCTTGGAGAAATAATTGATAACAAGTTGAAGCTTGCATACTCATGTTATTTAACTGTTAGTTAATTTTAGTTTGTACTTAAACTTTAATTTAAACAATGAATTATTTTTCTTTCAAATCTTGCAGTTAAAATAATTCAGTATAGTACAGTCATTGAAGATGAAAATCGAGCCTTACCTCCGATTTGCTTGCCTATCAACCGATTTACCTGAAAATTTGGAATTAGGCTTATCTCACCCTTACCTTCAAAGGTGACACTGGCCCGTAGGGTGCTTTTTATTTTTAAGGGGTGAAAACCGACCCTATATTAAAAAATTCAGATTTAGGCATTTTAACTTGTTAAAACAAAATGTGTGACAATTATTATTATTACTTAACTTGATTATTATATACTGAACCATTTTTCAACCCTTAAATGATTTTACAACCCCCAAAAACGACTTTTAAAATAATAATACATTAAAATAATAAAAAATTACTTTTTTATAACTGAAAAATTATTTAAATGCAGAGTGAACATTGTTTCACGTTCTCCAACATCATTTGATATGTTTTACTCCTTTTCAACCCTTAAAAACTGTACAATTTTAAAAAACAAACCTCTATATTAAAAAATATTAAAAATTACTTTATGTATGACTGAAAATGATTTTAATATCGTTTCACATTCATTAAGATGAGTATTCATACTTTTAATTTTCAACCGTTTAACCATAAAATATTTAAAATAAAATATTGTCATACCATTTATTTTAACATAAAATATGTCACAATTTAATATATAGCACTTGTTTTATTCTAGTACATGAATTTAAATTGTTTAAAAGTTTTCAACACCCAAAAAACCATCCCTAATTTGCAAAATGTATTTTTTTAAAAATTAATTTTATGCCATTACTTAAATTAATCGGTTTTTAATGAAAATAATAAATTTATTATATATTATTTATTAAATGACATAAAAATAACTTTAGTACAAGAAATCAATGGATACAACTTTACAAAAATCATAAGTTCATTATTCAGCATCGGAGTCGCTATCGTGATCTTCTTGGTCAATTGGAGGGTTATTCTCGCAGTTGTCTTCACAGTATATATGTTTTACATATATATACGTATACATACATACATTTACGTTTATTTCACTCTGCTCTGAAAATTTTTGTGCTCCAAAAATTAAATTTTACCAAATTAAAAAAAAGCATTTCGTATTTTGACCATAACTCCTACAATTTTTAAGTTAGCGCAATCTACAAAAACTATTTTTGAAGGTAATTAAAAGAGCTACAAAATTTTTTATATTAACATATGGTGTAAAACCCATCGTTTTCAAATGGCGAAGGGTCAAAGGGCTAAAAATAGGTTGTCATTGTACTACCGCGTGCTCTTTGAACAGTCACATCTCAGTCAATTTTTAACTGACAGAAAAAATAAAAAACCAACATTTTTGTTAAAAAAATACCTAATTTTTTATCTCTTTAATTTTTTGCGTATCTTTCATTGTTTCTTTAAAATATCAAGAAAAAGGCATTTTTTGAAAAATTTGAAAAAAAATTATTTTCTTTAAATCGTAATTTTTTAGAAAATTATGCATTCCAAACCGGCTAAACCACTATGATCCCATTGATATCATCACATTAAAGTAATCTTCTGAACGGGATACGATTAATTTTTAATTTGGTGGAAATGGTGCTTACTAAACTCATACATGTTTTGTTTAAAAATTTTAATGTCCTTGGTTTTTATATGACAAATCACCGAATTTGCGTTCAAAAGACTTTTAACAGTGCTCATTTTAAAGGTCTTTTCAGGCACTATAAAAACCTCTCTATAGACATATTCGTAAAATACATCTGTTGCCTGCTAAATGGCTTTGAATACTCCGATATGAGTACGGACAAAAAAAACCGGATTCGACCTCCAATATCTCGCTAACTATTGCACTGAAAGTACTTTTGCAAAAAGGGATTTGTTTGTTTTTTTATCTACTACAATTTTGTTCCTTATAAAATTATCGCTAAAATGCTTAATTCTTGAGATATTGCCGAAAAATTGTTAAAAACGCGGGAAAATTCGGAGTTTTCAATCGCTAATAACACAAGTATTTTTATGAAAAACTTCATACTACATTTTTTTCTTTAAAAAAGTCAATTAATCGATTTCTGGTTTATTTTGACCGAAAAAATTTCCACCCTCGAGATGGGGTGGCAACACCCCCCAGGAAAAAAGCACCCTGTGGGTCAATGTCACCTTTCAAGTTAAGGTTGAGATAAAACTAATTCCAATTTTCAAGTCATTCCATCGATAGGCAAGCAAATCGGAGGTATTTGCTTCATTGACTGTACTAGTAACAAAGTCAGGTTATTTTGAGGAAAAGCTAACAAATGTTTAAGTTAACAGGCTTTTTTTAATCTGGCCTTGTTGACTTCAAGGCAATATTATGTCTATAAGAAGACAAATAATACAAAATTATTGACCAAACTATTTAAATAAGTTGAAAGTTATAAGGTCATGGTGAGAGAAAATAAAAACATAAAGTTGAGCTTTTGGCCTTAAAGAGGCTCTTTAAAGACATGGTGCATGAACCAACTTAGGTAATTTTTACAGAAATTTACAACAATATTAATAATCATTAACTAAATCACCCTTTACATATAACAGTCATTTAATACTTAAAATATCTCCCACACTCAGGTCTCCCTCGTGGGATTTCACAAGTTTTTTTATTATTATCTTTTCAATACATGTGCAAATAATTTGATTGTATAAATTGTAACTTTTATAACTAAAATTAAAAATATTCCTAATGTATTAAGATTTGTGTAATAAAAGCTTTAAATAAAAAAAACACTAATGGTTTAATTTTGTTTTTGCCTAATTTGGTTTAAACTTGGTATTATATAATGTATAATATAATTATAGTATTTATACAATGTAAAAATTCTAAAATTTTGCAATGTTAGCCCCCATTTTTGAACTAGATCTATGTTTAGAAGTAGGTGTCATTCATCAACAGAGCCCCAAAAGATGTTTCAGGCCTCTCAATGTAATTAGATAGGGTATGGTCCCTCTAGCAATATATCTCTATGGTAAAGAAGGATTAATTCACCACCAAAACCTCAATTTGAGTTCTTGTTTTATCTGACCACAATTTTTAAAAAAATATAAATCAGTTCCTACTAAATATTATTAGTATACTTTCAGACATGATTATGGGAGGAGAAGAAGGCCCAATATAGTTTGTTAACTTACAGATTTTCAAGTTTTTCCTCAAAAGTGCCCTTACTGTATTATAAAAATAATTAGGATTCAACTCAAAATAATGCTATGAAACAAGGAAGTTGTTTTTTACCTCAAGCATGACTTGGCATATGCTGAAGATACACTGTGTTATGGCATCACTGGTTCCTGTGATAGTAACGGCTCTTTCAGTCGAGTTAGGCAGCATGTCTGAAGCAACCTGAATGGAAGCTCCGGTCACCTCACGTATCTCTTTGATTTTGGAGCCACCCTTGCCTATGAGCGAGCCACACTGAGACGCTGGCACTATCAGTCTTAATGTTATCGGGGAGCGGGGTCCACCTGAATTGTGCATTTCTTGGAACTGATGCACAAACTGAAACAACAAATTACAAAGTACACAATGAAACAAATTAAATTGACAACTCAGGTTAGCCAATACACAATAAGAAACACAAAATATCCCTCCAAAATGACATGGTGGAGGTATTGAGTGACTTTCAGTAAATTTTCATAAAAAATGGCACTTATTCTTCCAAGAAAATGCAAATTGTTCCTTTATAAACTTAGAAAGAAAACTACATAAAATACATGGGGAGGGGAAAATTAATAGATTAATAAATATATTAAATACAATAAAAATAAATAATGAAAAGATAAAATAATTTATAAGAAAGTTACTATTTCTTTTAATATATTAATTCACCTATTTATTTTTCTCAATGTTTTATGTGGTTTGCCTTTTATGTATGAATTTAATTAACTTTTCATTTCGATAGTTTTGTTTAATTTATTCAATTGTAAATGGTTTGTTAGGTTTTGCACTGGTGATGGCCTCTGGTCAGGGAGAAAACGCTTTGCTAATGAAGTTATGCTTCGTAGATAGACTTCTTTTCTTTCATAATTTGACCAATCAAGTAGGTTTTTTTTTGGGGGGGGGGGCATATTAAATCTTATACATGGAAACATACATATTTCAACCTGAGAAAGACCATTTTAATCACATGGTATTGTCGACATCAATTAAATAGTAAGAGGAAAAAGCTGTGAGTGATACTAACATGTTATGAAAAATAAATTGTTATTCATCTTAGTAAATTTTCATCAAGTAATGATGCTTATGAGGTTGTTTGCAAGACAGCGGTGAAGGGAGGGATCCAATTTTAACCTCTATTCGTTGGAGCTTTGATAATGATAATAGTGATACTACTATCAATTACTACTACTTAAGGTCTTTTCATAAAAAAATAGATCTAAACAGTGCAAAACGAGCAACCTTTGTTGCAGGATAGGCTTTTGAAATGTTATAGATCATTACTAATGTATAAATTACCTCTTCAAACTTCTTGCATATTAAGGTGAAAGCTTTATATATGGACTGGGTGGGGCCTGTGACTGTGACAATACGCTCCGGGCAGGAGCCATCTGAGATGTTGATCTTTGCACCCGACTCCTCTCGGAATCTTTTTACTATTTCTCCTTTCTTACCGATGATACTACCAACTTCCTATAAGCAATTAATCACATTCATAAAATAATAATAATAATACAAATAGAATTAAGAAATGATGTACGCAAAACAAGTAAATAAGGGAAAATCAAGCAAATAAATAAATAAAATCAGGTAGAGTGAAGTTGGAGCACTGGGTGGGTCAAAGAGACAAAAGAATGGCACAGCACCATCCCTGCATTGATTCCTCTATTAACCAATGTAATTATTAATCTGAGTTTTATCTGCTGCCTATGTGACATGCTGCTAATTACACTCCCCAGGGAGGGAAATAGCATTTACAGAGAGAGTCAAAGAGACGGCATATAGAACATACAATGCAAGCAGTAGATAAATCATAGTGCTAATAAAATCTTAAATAAAAAGGAAGGCTGTTAATGAACAAGTACAAAACTTCTTGTTATTTTCTTCCATTATTGGTCTTTTAAGGAACAAACAGTCGTTAAAAATATGTCGTTATAAAATAATTCCCATTACAATTTCCAATAATTATATTTAATTTACTTATTTGTCAAAGAAGTTCATATCTTTGGAATAACAGGGTAAAGAAAAATGACAACTAATGTAAAAAGATGATTTGAAAATTCTAAAACTAATTATAATAATTACATTGTTGTGTTGGGTACCCAACTCATTCATTATGCATGCAGTCCAAGTTACCATTGGAATTAACTTCAAGTCATTTACAACTAAACATGATTCAATATTTGGGTGTAAATAAACACTCCGAAATAAAAATGTGTAAAAAGAAATTTAGGTGGAGGGTACCTTGAAACTTCTCCCCACCACTTCCGAGGGGAAATTCTGAGGTACCATGTACTTGATTTATTTATTTTTGAATAAAAAAAGATATTAATAAGGTTGTATTTACCGCAAGTTGAAGAAGCAATCGAAGAATCAGCTACCGTCGATACTTGCTGTTGGATATGAATATCCCTGGACCGGTTTCGGCATAACAACATCATCATATTGCAGGCGGGGCAATATCTTTAGAGGACTCGTTGTGCTCATTGAGACTAGAAGTTAATCACTGATATAACTTTATTAGTTGAAAGCTCGAGTGTTGCCCCGCCTGCTAATAATGGCGTTATGCCAAAACCGGTCCAGGGATATTTATATCCAACATCAAGTATTGACGGTAACTGATTCTTCGATTAAAAAAAGATATATTTAAGCAAGACTGATAAACTTAAGAGTCATTGCAATAACTTACTTGACTTAATTAGTGATTGTGGACTTAGCTTAATAGCTTCTTGATAAAATATTGTTACAAACAAAGGAGTGCTAAGAGGTAGGAGAGAGTGAGAGAGTTACCTTTCCTTGCATGATGAGTCTTATGGTGAGTGTGACATTGGGATCATCTATAACATTGCCGTCCTTCATCTCGTAAGATTTATTATAAACATCTCCTGTGGCAGCCATCTTTACAATGTATCGGTACTGGGTTGATAAGGTATCGGTGTGGAGGGGGGGAGGGGTGGAATAAAGGCGGAGAATTTCACACTAGGCTACAGGTTGATTCAGGATCTGCACACACTACAACACCAAAAAATAAAAACTTGTGTTAGTTATTGTTCGGTGCACCAATTTGGTTTATTTTGTAATCAGGAGGAGGGTAATGTAATACATACACAAAGTGGGCAAACTTCTCCATTGACTCATGAAAACATATCAGATGCAACAAGTTCAATCAGATGCTAGGTGGTTCAAAATAAAACAATTGGCCTTCCAGGACATACTACTAGTAACAGTTTGCACAACTTTTTCTTTTATTTTTAATAATAATTAATTAAAGGATGAAAATAATTTTAATTTTATTTTAAAAATACAAAAGGGTTATTTTAATACATCCTTTGGTTCTATATTTTTAATTATTTACAAGAAAAACAAAATGCAACTCCACCCAAAAAATAATTCGAGGCAACTTCCTTGAAGTCAAAATGTGAAATTCATGGTGCGAGGTAGGTTTTGATTTGGTTTCCCTACTTGGTCTATGTATTACTTTATCAAAGGTGGAAATTTAAAAGACAGTCTGAGAGGCAAAGAAAATGATAAATAATCAATTGATGCAATACTTTGACTTTTTAATACAACAAAAAGGCAGACCATCAACTCTGGTATTGCTTTGTTTAGTTAGATGTTATTAATAAAGACAGGGATGTGGAATAGCCAAAAGGTTTATGGTTTTCGACTGTTTAGCTCAAGTCGGCATGGGTAATGCCTTGCTAAGTTATCCTGTTAGTGTAGCCCTAGCTACTGATTTTGATGCATCATTAAAAACGACCAAGTTTGCGTTTGCTCCAATCTTTTGGAATTTTCAACAATGTTATATATAATATATATATATTATATATATATATATATATATATATATATATATATATATATATATATATGTGTGTGTGTGTGTGTGTGTGTGTGTATGTCCAAATTTAGAATCATTAATTTCAAGTCTATAGAAAAATGACCATCCTCCTCTATTTAACGATCTCTTAGCAGCTTACTTCATTTTTTTCAGATTCAAGATCTTTGATATAAAGCATTGAAGGAGAAAAAGTAATATGAGTAAAGCTGTGGGTTTAATTAAGTAACATTGTTTGACTTTTTCAAAATAGATAATTAAGAAATTCCAATATTTAATGAGTCAGCATGTTGGCCAGACCTACAACAACCACTACAAGTGTGGTTTTGCACCTCTACTGTAGGGTAGTGTTGCTTACGAGCTAGAAAATCTCACTGTACAAGGGCTCCTGGACTAGATAATAAAAGTAAATGTGAGGAGGCAATACCAGGGAATAGGCCATGTAGTTGGGCCCCTCTTATCAAGCCTGGCATTAACAGGCCTAGGTCTCATTACAGGGCCCCTCTTACCAACCCTAGTGACCTATTAACAGTCCCTGTTGTTGTGTCCCTCTTACAGACCCCGATTTCTTGCCTGCATACTAGATATAATTCTTCCTTCAATAATATTCATGGAATCAACCAAAACTATTCAGCTGTTGAGTCAATTTCAAAAACTAGATCACAATACAATATCATTTAAAATCCAATAAGCAGGCAAGTATTAAAACCATCATCATCAAGAACACGAAGGAAGGCAAGTACGGCAGGGGAATGAGTGCATATTATCTTTGTACAGGACGGTTAATAGAGTAGAAGTTAAATTCCATCTCAATAAACTAGACATCTCATATTCATCAAGAAATATTAACTTGTGATTTTTAATAATTTTAAATATGGACATCATTTTTCAGTGGTTTTCAAAACCAATAAAAACATGTTGAGTTGAAGTAGTCTAGGAAACATGTACATATGAAGTGCCTAGTTGTACAAAACTAAGTATCATTAATGTGCATGAAAACATTGCAATACGTGAAGTCAGGGCAGAGGTTCATTATTAGAGGGGGTTTGGTTCATACTGCTCTACATAGGAATGAGAGTTCACCAAATAAACCACATGTCGGTTATCTTTATTTAAAAAAATTAAATTGAAGTGAGCTGATGATTAAAACACATTAACTGTAAAACAAACAAAGTATAGAAAGTATTATATATATATATATAAATTATTATGTGAGCAAAAAAACTCCCAATCAGGATTTCACCTGAATTATCCGTTTCAGGTGTTTTTAAGACTTTGTGAGTATTTTTGACTAAGCTATCTGTCTTTGTGTTTTCATCGCTGCTCCCAATGTGTTTATGGTAGAATTGAAACTTGGCACAAAACTCAATCTCTACGCCTAGTCGTGCTTTTCAGGAAATACTTTTTTATAACGTCTTTAATGATTCAGTATGATCCAGTTACGTTGACACTTGGCACAAAGTGTATCCTGCCAAGCAATTAAGTTTCATTTCAATATGGTTTTTAATGAATCACTAATGATAAGCAGCATCGAGCATGGTCAATACCTGGATGAGTGACTGCTGGCAATAAACCTAATGTTTTTAGAATATAAATTAGGCAATTTCTATATTCTGAGTACAAGCATAGCAAATCAGATATGGAGAGGAAAAGTTCTGAGGTACCTCCAACCCCATTTTAAAGTCATAATATAAGGAAGCATTTAATGAGAGCAAATTAAGCAATTTGGCAGATAAGGTTGGTTAGCTTCATTTTGCACAGAGTAGAGCAGGGCAGAACTATATTAATAGGGTTTGAATAGGGGGTGGGGGGGGGAGGTATTTCATATAATGTAAGCAGTCATCTATAGGCTTACTAGGCCTATGCTTGATTGTTTTAAACAAGTATGCAGTTAAAAATATTAAAATTCTCAACATGATTGATAAAAAAACCATCAAAATATACCCATACTTTAAATTTAGTTGAATTCATTTGATTTGTTTGAGTTCAACAAAGAAGGTTTATTTCTAAATTTTATATCAATGAAAAACAAGATAATACACGAGATCTGATTTTTACACAAACCGAATCAAATATCAGTTCATAAAGCTAAGAGAATAGCATTCGATTCATATTGTTTATTCTTTGGAAAAGTACAAGTTTTAGAACAAAGCAACACACATAACATCATATCCAATTCCTGTTATCTTTATTGATAAAAATAAAATTGAAGAGAGCTGCTATGTAATAATTTAATTTGTTTTTCAAGTTATTACAATAGAATATCTAGCAAGACATTGACTTGAAACAAGTGTTTCAATCTGAAGCAGTGGCTAGGGCAACAGCTCTGATAAAAGAGTCATAACTTTTTACATCATTCCCAACATAAAGTTGCCTTATCATACTTAACTTGTGCATGTTGTCAAGACTTAAATTATAAGTACAGTAATAAAGCCCTTGTCACCAGTTAGTGCTGCCAATGTCAAGAGTAAAGTCCAGCTCACAGTTAACTATATAGTAATTTTTTACTATTTTGTTTTTGGAGCCAGCAAGTCTGAAACTGATCAACAGTCAACTGAAACTGATCAGTCTGTTGCTGACTTGCAACTGATCATGCAAGTCTGAATGTGTTTGCATGTGTAAGTATTATAAGTTTCCCAACTTGATTTATATATTACTTTAAGTATGAGACAGCTAATCAGCCATTTCAAAATGTTAAACATGGTAGTCATTCTTAAAGAGCAATAAAAATACCTTTCATGGTTGGACAAAGCACTCAGCATGCATTCAATATGGTTCAATTTATCATTTAAACAAATCCCGAGTGCACACACTCATTTCAAAGCAGAAAGCATTTGAGACTGCACTCAGATTGCCATGCCAGTTCTTGTAACTGCTATAGTCGGTTAAGAGTACATATAACAACCATAGAGATATATCACTAGAGAGGTTATACCCCACCTCAATACATGTACACACAGCCTATTTAACAGGTGATAGTATTCCATACGCATTTAAAACGATGAGGTTCTTGTACTGTATTTGTTTAGTAGATTGAGTGAGATTACATGATATCTGATCCCGCAAAATATCGCGTCTTTTATGGTAAAGGTTCACTTTAGGTTATAAGGAAGTTTAAAACAAAAAAATACATTCAATTAAATTAAACTCTTTGCATAATAGTTACACTAAAAAATACTATTACAAAAGTCATTTGATGAAAAACAGTAATAGTTAAGTAAAATAAAAGTTGGACCATAAGGATATCAGTTAAATACGATCATCTCTAAAGGTTAAAACAGCATATCAGGGGATCCATTTAGATTCTATCTCCCTGGTTCATACAGCTAATATTACTGTATTAAGATATCATACTGTTTAAGATCTGCGGATTTAGAAGTGTGCGTGAGCATACAAATTGAGAGGCTTGAAACATCTTCTCTTTTTGCTTTCAGCATATTGTTTGCTTGTATTGAGTTATTAACTGTATATTATACATAGTACTGCTTAATCAATTATATTAATAATAAAATGTGTTCAGGATCATTTTTGGACGTTTCGAAATTCAGCCGAAAGGGCCTCTAATATTTATATAGTTACAACTACTTACATTTATTGAGTCCCAAGAAATAAAGAGCAACAAATGGATGCCTTACAGAGTCTATTATCAGTGAATTTGGCTTCTCCTGAATTAATAATTCTACAATTTATCGAATATATTCAGAATCACTTACGAAATGGAAGAGGTCTCAAAAACCCAATCGAAACTTCAGAGTGCTGATCTTATCAATTTGAAATCTACTAGCGAGCTGATATGGATCTCACCAATATAAACATCTAAATCGATCTAATTTTCATCTTCGAATCCAAAAGGACTTCTATCTATTTACAGTTAAATAACAAGATATTTTAAAACAGGTTTATGAAGTGGAATTTCAACAAAAAAATCAGATCAACAAAATGGCCGTATGATTTCGAAATCTTGTTTACGTTTTTGATAATACGTCGACAAATTGAACCTTTTCAAAAGTTAAACTTTTACCTTTTAAAATACTTTTTATGTAAAAAAAAATTAATACATACGTTATTAATTAAATAAAGAGGGATGGGTGTTATGATGATGAAAGAAAATTTAACCTACCCGGCAGTCAAAAACACATTTTTCACAAAAACAGAAGACAATTTATAAGAAAAACACTGTAAGAAACCGTAAAACTCAACTTACCTAACGAAATATATAATCAAAGGGAAAAATTAAATAAAAATAAGGAATTAAAATAAACGGACAGGCACGAGGGATGGAGAGGGAGGGAAGGGAATAAATAAACTGAAAACTGGAGTAGAGACGCGGCTTGACTAACGGGAGAGATGCAACATGGACGACGCCCGGTCTCTGCGCAGTAGAGGGGCGCCCCGGGGCAACCCTGGGGGGGCTCCCTACAGTCCTGCCAACTTTAACCTGGATTCATGTAGTCGATTAAAATGCGCATTTTGGCGAGGGGCGAGGATGTTAAGTAAGCAAACATCGCTATCTTCAAGGTTAATTACTCATTTAATTAATTAACGACAAATTTTCGCGTGAGCGATGATACGCGGGGGTAAAGTTTCGCGGATACGCCAAGAATTTTTATTCGAGAATCTATTGGGGTAAGCACATAAAGACTTAGCATGACAAGCTCATAAATGACGATGTAAATGTAGATTAGGTTACTGATAGAAGTAGTTACAATTATTATTGGTAATTAATGGTTAGTATGTGTTAGTATTGGTTACCACACGTTCTGTTCCCAAATGTGATTGATTAGTTTTTACTATTCAATGACCTTTGGAGGGGGCACCGAAAAAGTAGTCCGATCACTTTTGATTGTTAATATAATAAAACTAAACAGTACGAAACTACAGTGATGCTTGAATTACTGTATAATACAACACTAACAATGTGTGTCAATCCTACAAACATTTAGTACGTTCACACACACTTTAGATCCGCGGATCGTATAGAGCACGATCTCTCAATACGGTAATATTAGCTGTATGAACCATGCGGAGAGGATCATCCGATCGCATACGCTAGAACTAGGGAGATGGATCAAAATGGATCCCCCGATACGCTGTCTTTTTGTGTGTGTACTTTTTGACATAGAGATATATTACTAAAGGGGCCCTATTGGTTGAATTTTGAAACATTGAAAAAGTAACCTGACCACATTCGACTATCATTATCATCAAATAAACAGAACAAAAAAACAGTAAATTATATAGTAGAATGTTTAAAATACAAATCTTAACACAAACAATCTGTGGGAAGCCTAAAACAATTGATTAATTATAACCTCAACTCCCTCTTGGAGGAGGTTTCAATGAGGTTACACAGAACCCCTGAGACCCCCACTAAAAATGTTTCAGGCCTCTCAATGTATTAAGATAGGCTATGCTCCCTCTAGTATATATCTCTATGCCTTTTGAGACGATCGTATTTAACGGATAACCTTCTCGTCGAACTTTTATTTCACATCTATATAACCGTTTTTGATCAAATAACTTTTGGAATATTATTTTTTTTAGTGTAACTTCATTATTGTGCCAAGAAATCACAATTTAATTAAATATATTTTTTGTTTTAAACTTCTTAACCAAAAAGTGAACCTTTACTATACAAGACGCCATGTTTTGCCGGGATCAGTTATCACTCGATCGACTAAACAAATACCCTGCAAGAACCGTAAAATAAGTTGACCGTATTGTATACGTATTCTATACGATCCGCGGATCTAGAGTGTGTGTGAACGTACTAATTGATTTTATAACCTTAACACATTTTAATTGGGTTACAATAAGTTTATACAGAGTCTCTGAGAGCCCCAAAAAGATGTTTCAAGCCTCTCTATGTATTGAGATAGGGAAAGCCCCCTCTAGAAATATATCTCTATGGCATAGTGCGTACGATTCACTGTGGGGCACGTGTTGTTTCTAGTTGAACCTAGAGAAACTTAGAGTAAAATCAGGGCTCTTCAGTGGATTACACCTAAAATACCTGTACTAGGACTCATAAGGTATAGAACACTATCTTCTATCTAAGGGAGTCATCAAAAAGGGTCCAACAACATGGCCTACTTGCTAGGTGGTCTATCACCTGTCCCAAATTACTATCACTAGCCCTCACCCAGATATTTTAAACACACATACACTCACACATACTGACAGAAAAATTAGTAAAACTACTCTAGAGTAGAGCTCTTAAACGGATAATTCAGTTAATATTTTTAATTATATCTACGGTATAAATAAAAAAATCAGGTACGGGGTACCTCGGAACTTTTCCTCATTACATCGGATTCCCTACGCTCATCCTCCCTGCTTCGGACTCGCTTTGCTCGTCCTCAGAAATACAGTTCACCATATTTATACTGCAACATGCCTTTGGATTCGCTTCGCTCGTCTTCAGATAGTAAATGCATCCGTATCATTCTCAGATGTCACCCATACAGCACTGACCAAGCTCAATGCTACTTAATTTTTATGATTCAACAAAAATCATAGCTATACTTGTCGTATTGAAACGAAACTTAGTGAACTTAAGTATTAGGTAACAATATACACTTGTACTATATTTTAATTGAGCCATTTTCCAAGCTTTTAAAAAACATACACAAGTCATTCAATAAAAATTGAACTAATGCTGGTAATAAGATGAAACTTGGCACATATGTTAGTCTTATACACAGCCACATGCGTGCCAAATCTCAATCTGACCGCATCATTTTTTCGCGTTTTATGGTTTTCCGAAATTTTTGCTGCGTCATTATTGCCGAGTTATGACGTCATAAAAATATTTTCCGAATAGCACAACTACAGCAATAGACTGATTTTAGTATACAATTTCAACTCTCTAGCATAAATACACTGGGCGCTACGATGATAACACACACACACAAACATACAGACAGATAACTTTGTGAAAACCACTCGAGAGGCCTTTAAAACATCTGAAACGAATAATTCCGGTGATATCCCGGTTTCGGTTTTTCGCAAACACAATACTTTTCCTATGTATATACGGTATAAATGAGGAAAAGTAATAGGAATGATTGTAATAAAACTTGAAATTGATGGACCCTAAAATAATCTAAAACTCATTTAATTGAATCAAATTTATAATATAAATAAATAAAATATCCCAGGTTTCCGAAAATTGAATAAAACAAATCAAATGAATGTTATGAAGCGACAAATTTTCCTATCACCGTACTCATTCACCATGTCACTAAATTTGATTTCTTCGTCATATTGATATCATCAATTATAAAAAAAATTAGAATAAAATAAAATGCATATAATAAAACAGAGAAGAAAAAAAAATCAATCTAAGTTGAAAAAAATTAATTATGCAAAGGGTGAAAACCCGAGAAAATCTTTTATTTATTCGCTCTTTTCAATATTTTATACATAATTAAACATCCTCTTGAAAATAGCAAAAACTGATTTTTTTTGTTAATTTTTTTTTTGTTAAAATAAATAAATATTAATAGCATGAATAAATAAAATGTTTTTACCAAGTTTATAAAGATGAAAATGTAAATAAATGAGGGAGTGACAATGCTGTAGGCTCGTAGCCAGCCAAAACTCGGGGGGGGGGGTAAATTCACACCTACAAGGGTAGGTATGTTCCACTATAATCTACTTCGTCAGAGGGGGTGAATTTTTTCTAAGGGGGGCGAGGTCCCTCTGGCCCTACACAACTATCTACCTTTACAACCTACCTATACAAGCACAAGACTTTCAGAACACCTTAAACGAACTTCCAGCAAGTTTTACGTACACCTTATCACAGAAACCAACGTGAACGCCCCGCATAAAACTTGTATAGTATATTACGGTGATAAAGGTCGTAAGTTGAACTTATTGGAAAACTTAGAGAAATTTAGAAGTCAGGACACTGTTGATGATCTTAATTTTTGAACGCCTGCCTTTAATTTTGAACCTCTGCTCAACGGTAATACATTTATATTTCATTTATTTATTTATATTTTATTTATTCATTTTATTTTATTTATTTATCAATCCATTTCTGTGATTTATCTGTTTGCTTTGGTATGATTTGTAATTTTATGTATAGGTTTTGTTTTGACATTTTTTGTCTTATTTGTTTAATAGGCACCGATGATGACCTCTTGTTCGATCGAAAGCGCTCTGCTTTATCGTAAATAAGTATCTTGAACTGTGAAGAGACTTTTTATTCTTTCGTCCTATACAACTAGTGAAGAAAAGGAAACTCTTTTCATAGCTGCGTGGATTTGCAGCCTGAGGAAAGCGAGGTATGTATCACCACACGACGCAATGCTAAGATGTTTTACTCGCATGTTGAGTAACACTTCATATACGATTTTAAAGTTTGAAAAATTGAAAAACAATAATAATGCAGGAGCCGGACCTGAAAATATGTGACTCATTTTGTACTACTTCAAATCAAATTATTCTTAAAATATACCTTAAATTATGAAGAAAAACATAATCTCCCTATCCAAAGTGGAGCTCTCTTATGAATGCACTCGCTCGAAAAATTAGAAAATGGCACAAATTTCAGTTTTCTTGCAATAAGTGGTTCCCTGTAGGTCGTGTGCAAAATATAAAGAAAACATTTTTTAAGCTGATGAATGTCTTATTAAAACGAGTTTTAATCATCAAAATTGGATGACTACAACCAAAGTTATGGCTCTTTTAAAAACACAAAAATGGTTAATTTTTGCAAAGTTAGCGAATTACTTTGAAAAATATTGGCTTTTTGTACATTTTGTTGGCCATTTAACCAATTTCATAACTATAGTTATAGTGATCCGATTTTAAAATCTGATTTTAGCAGCTTCAAAAAATGTACTCTTCATGTTTTGCCCACGACCTGCAGGAAACCAATTATAGCAAGAAACCTGGAAATTGTGGGATTTTCTAATATTTTGAGCGAGCGCACTCATATGAAGAGCTCCACTCTGGGTAGGCAGACTATGACTTTCCTTCATAATTTAAAGTATATTTTCAGAATATTTGGTTCGAAGTAAAAATGAGTGACATTTTTAGGGCTGGCTCGTGGACTATTAGTTAGGTAAGCGAATTCGATAAACCATAAGAACTCCGAAGGGTAACAAGTACTGATGAGAACAAACAAACTCGCTGATAACTAGTCACCGAGTTTGTTACTTACTTATTACTTACGGCACAAGGGTTGATTCCGGGGTATCCCGTACCCGATATTTTTGATTTGATAAAGAACCGGTGATTTAGTGTCAATAAACTCAACTAATGTCATAAAGAACTCGTCGCTTGCTAACTCTAAACATTCAAGTTAATAATTAGTTCTATTTCCACGTGTACACTTCTCTAATGGTTATATACTTAACTCTTTTTGTTCAACAATTAAAAAACATTTTATATAAAGTTACTTTACAAACTAAGCAAAAAATACTTGTTTTAAATCGTGAAATAATCGACGGGGTTAAACAATGCCAATTGGAAATCGGAAATAACAGGAAAAATAAAAAATAATGGAGAGAAAAAACGTTGAAGAGGGAAATGGTTGTATGTTTGCTAATCACAATCACTGATTAAAGTTTGTGCAAGAGTTAGGAGAGGGGGAGGGGAGGCGGATTCTCTCTAATTTCCGAAATTGCGTTTTACCGGCTGAATAAGTTAGACTGGGTACTTTTCGGTTGTTTTTACCTAAAAGTCTCTTCTCTTCGGATATTTTATTTAAAATCTGGAAAACTGGAAATTGCTTTCCAATGTTTTTCAACTCTTCCATTTTACATTCATTACGCACTAGTGTAAATTTCAGTTTTTTCTACATAAAAATGTACAATATTTTGTTTTAGGATTGTTTAAAAGTAAGCACTTTTAAATAGTAAAGTATCATTTAATTACGATGTAATCACCTATTGCATAGTCGTCACTGTAGGTTAATTACTTCGTTTTTGGAGCACCTGCTCCAATAAGTATGCAGGCGATTGACTGGTATCTTTATTTCTAAAATATAGAATTTCCAAGTGTTAATAAATATTTGACCATATCAAATTTTATTATATCAGTCTTACCAAATACATTTCTGTCTAGTTTGATCCTTATGCTTCCCTACTTAGGATCTCTGTAATAGGTAGGAGCAACATCATAATAAGAAAAAGTGTGAAACCTAATTGTTTTATCCAATGTTCACTTTTCGGAGCCAACAGATCCTCATAATATGGTCAGGAAGCTAAGTTCCATATTTGGCAGCTTGTTAATGATTAGATTCATCAAAAATTAGCTGCTTGATTAATTGAAAACTGATGAAGACTAATCTGCTGTTAACCTCAAACGGAATGATACGGGTTTTCGCCACAAATCTTCCCTAACCTGCTGTTAATCTCGAAAAATGTCTAAACACTCTCTCCTTCACTATAGGTGTTGCGAATTGTTGTATTATATTAAGGGGGACCGCGTTTGGATTTACAGATCGATATTTAGATTTAACATACTTTCAACGTTCATTGTTGCCAATTATATTTAGTTGTAAAAAAGATAAAATAAAATGTTTGTTCTCTAGTTAACCATCACCACGTTTTATGCCGTCTTTTTATTTTAATATTAATTACCTTTTTTATTTAGTTTTTGAGTATATGATAGCAAACAATAGGGGTTTTTATAAAAATTAATTGGTCGATGGGAAATGCTATGAAGAATTAAAGTCTTCAGAAATCAATAAATTAATATACTAATTTTACTAGAATGAATAAAATATTTCTTAATAATGCGACGAAAATCCATATAGTCATGGGCAGTCAGAGATCCCGACTTTATCAAATTGATACAGCTGCCTCTTAAGTACTGCCACGAATACAATTAACACCTGGAAAATAAGTGCAAATGTTTATATTTTATTATAATCGGTGTTTATTTGTAAAATTAACCTTGGTTCAATTTACCAAATCGAACCACCAAATTCGTTACTTAAAAATAAAAACAATTGAAATAAATTAAAAAAGAGCTATTCATCTAAATATTTTTTAGCGTCTGTGGAAGAAGAAGCCAAGCCGATAGTAATCTCATTAGTTATAAATCCTGCAAGAGAAACAGGATTAAGTAATAAAAATTTAAGGGAGTGTGAAGTAACACGACATTTAGGAGCCTAAATCGTCCCAAGCTTTCAATTTTAAATGACTGAATAATTTACATGGTTGTGAACAACATATTTGAATGATAAAGCACATTAAAGAATCGATAGTAAATGTTTCAATTTAGAACTTAATTTATTTCTATGCTGGTCTGGTTGGGTGGAGTAGTGACCTCTCGAGGTAGAGAATTGTCGGTTAAGTTAGTCTATAATTGTTTTAAGTGCTTATCATTATTCTATTGACTTAGGTTTCCAGAAACCAAATCTTAACCCTTTAACTTATAAATCCTTTTTGGGGTTTACCGTAGAGACCCCAACTTGGATCTAGCTCAATATTTATAAACTTAATCGTTGGATCTTATTTACTCTTCCACGCTTGGTTTTCTTATGAACAAAGTTTTTTAATTCTCTCCAAAATTACGCTCTAAAAGTGGGGGGTAATATTGTCTTTAATAGTATCACCACTGTTTAATTTAACCTCGGTTTTAACGCTGTAAATTTTCAAATTGAATGGAAATGTAAGAAATAAAATAAAAGGTAAAATTGTACTCCTAAATCTACGCTCTTTAATTATCACCTAAAAAGGAGAAATCGGATTAATTTTTTTACGCTTGAACCGTAAGGGCATTTTAGCGTTTCCACTCTCGCGAATACCATTCTACTGATAACCCCTCGAGTGCGTAGAGTTCACCGACTGCAACCTGGAAAGGCCTTGGTACTTGTACCCTCCCCTTTACGGGACTGCATCCGTGACTAGTTTACTGTTTTGTTTATTATACTTCTTTAGTTCCACTCGAGAAAGTAAAAGTAAAACAAAAGTAGGAAAAATAAGAGTAGAATTAAATAGAGGTTAGACAAATCTTAGTTTTGGATATTTCAGAACCAACTAAATATTGATTTAAAAGGTACAACAATATTCTAAATACATTTAAAAAAATAATGTTTTTCTATTATTTTAATGGTAGTTTCCTTTTTTCTTTAAAGAATATAGTGAAAGTATTAAACCAGTTTTTATTATTTTATTTTCAAATTATTTTATTTTTTCTTATAAATAAGAGTTAGTGAATTCACGGTATTTTTATTATCGCTGAATATTTGTTGTCAGTGCTCATGGGGTTCAGTTGGTGTTAAAAGTATCTGTCTTTATTATTAGTGACGCTAGAGAATGAGTTTTCTAAGGACACCCTTAAGTCAAAACCCGAGTACTCCTTTTTTTCAAAATTTAATGAGGGGAGGGAAGGACCCTTGTGCTCCGCGAATACTTGTAAGACTCGGTGCTCCTATTTTACATCATCTCACTTATTCCCTCACTACTTTTATCGCTCTTCCTCATTTTTCTCATTCATTCTTTTTCACTTCTCCTTTTTCTCTTTGAGTTTCTAGAGTTATAAAACCTAGACGGAAAGTCCTTCTGTTAGTTCTTGAAAAAATTATATCCAAAACCTTAATAAAGTTAGCTCTCGAGTTGAAAAAAAATGGTTCATCCTATTTATAAGATGCGGTAACGAAAACACGAGCGCAGGTTATTTCTTTATCTTTTGACCTATTTTTTTAGTTTACTTAGTAGTCATTATTTTTTAACGTCTAAAAATAAAGGATTTTTATGAACAAGCCATGGTCTGAATAACTCCTAGGGGTATGGAGTCTAAATCCCAGCTAGGGGTATGGAGTCTACATCCAGTCTAGGGTATGGAGTTTAAATCCAGTCTAGGGGATTATGGGTCTAAATCCAGTCTAGGGTATGGAGTCTACAACCCATACTAGGGGTATGGAGTGCTAAATCCAGTCTAGGGTATGAGTCTCTAAATCCAGTCTAGGGGGTATGGAGTCTTAACATCCCAGTCTAGGGGTAGGAGTCTAATCCCAGTCTAGGGGATATGGAGTCTACATCCGATGCTAGGTATTGGAGTCTGAATCCCAGTCTTAGGGGGATATTAGAGTCGTAATCCCGTCTAGGAGGTATGGGTCTAATCCAGTCTAAGGGGTATATGGAGTCTAAAATCCAGTCTAGGGGTAGGGGTCTAAAATCCAGTTAGGGGTATGGAGTCTAAATTCCAGTCTAGGGGTAATTATTGAGTCTAAATCCCGTCTAGGGGTATGGAGTCTAATCCAGTCTGAGGTATTGTGGTCTAAAATCCCAGTCTAGGGGTATGAGAGTCTGACATCCCAGTGCTAGGGGTATGGGAGTCTAATCCCAGTCTAGGGGTTATGGATCTAATCCAGTCTAGGGTATGGAGTCTATCCCAAGTCTAGGGGTATTGGAGTCTAATCCCCGTCTAGTTGATATGGAGTTCTAAATCGTCTAGGGTTGGCAGTCTAGATCCAGTGCTAGGGGTATGGAGTTACATTCCCGTCTAGGGTTGGGTTAAATCCCGTTTAGGGTTGGAGTCTGAATCCAGTCTGCGGGTTATGGGATACACCAGTTGGGTATGGAGTCTAAATCCAAGTCTAGGGTATGGAGTCTTAATCCAGATCTAGGGGTATGGAGTCTAAATCCAGTCTAGGGGTATGGAGTCTAAATCCAGTCTGGGGTATGGAGTATAAAATCCGCAGTCCTAGAGGTATGGCAGTCTAATGCCAGTTAGGAGTATGGAGTTAAATCCAGTCTAGGGTTTGGGTCTAATCCCAGTCGTAGGGTATGGAGCATACATCCCAGTATAGGGGTATGGAGTCTAATCCCAGTCTAGGGGTATGGAGTCTAATCCCGTCCTAGGGTTATGGAGTCTAATCCCAGTTAGGGGTATGGAGTCTAAAATCCCAAGTCTAGGGTATGGATTCTACATCCAGTCTAGGGTATGGAGTTAATCCCAGTTAGGGTTTATGGAGTCTAAATCAGTTAGGGGTTATGGGTCTAAATCCAGTCTAGGCGGTGAGTCTACATCAGTCTAGGGGTATGGAGTGCTACTCAGTTGAGGGGATGTGGAGTCCTAATCCCAGTTGGGTATGGAGTCTAAATTCCCAGTCTAGGGTATTGGAGTCTAATCTCAGTCTAGGGGTAGGAGTCTAATCCGTCTAGGGTATGGAGTTAATCCCAGTCTAGGGTGGAGTTAAGTCCCAGTCTGGGGGATGGAGGTCTAAAATCCAGTCTGAGGGGTATGGAGTCCTATTCCCGTCTAGGGGTATGGAGTCTACATTTCAGTTCTGGGGCTATGGAGTTAAATCAGTCTGAGGGTATGGAGTCTAAATCCAAGTCTAGGGGTTATGGAGTCTAAATCCCAGTTAGGGGTTGGGTCTAAATCCAGTCTAGGGTATGGAGTCTACATCCGTTAGGGTATGGAGTCTAATCCAGGTCTAGGGGTATGGGTTACATCCCAGTCTAGGGGTATCGAGTCTACACCAGTATAGGGCTTGGTAGTCTATCACAGTCTAGCGGTATGGATNCTACATCCCAGTACTAGGGGTATTGGAGTCTACATCCCAGTCTAGGAGGTGGACGTCTAAATCCAGTCCTAGTGGTACTGGGAGTCATAAAATCCCAGATCTGGAGAGATATAGAATCTACATCCGAAGACATAGGCGGTAATGAGGCAAAAATCCCAGTCTAGGGGTATGGAGTCTACATCCCAGTCTAGGGGTATATGGAGTCTAAATCCCAGTCTAGGGGTAATGGAGTCTACATCCCAGTCAGGGGTATGGAGTGTAATCCAGTTAGGGGTATGGAGTCTAAATCCCAGTCTAGGGTAGGAGGGTATGGGAGTCTCCCAAATCCCAGTCTAGGGGTATGGAGTTAAATCCCAGTCTAGGGTATGGAGTCTACAGTATCCAGTCTAGGGGTATGGAGTCTACATCCAGTCTAGGGGTATGGATCTAATCCCAGTGCTAGGGGTATGGAGTCTACATCCCAGTCCTAAGGGTAGGAGTCTAATCCCAGTCTAGGGGTATGGAGTCTACATCCAGTCTAGGGGTAATGGAGTCTAAATCCGCAGTCTAGGGGTATGCGGTCTAAAATCCCAGTCCTAGGGTATGAGTATGGTATGAGTCTTCAATCCCAGTCTAGGGTATGGAGTCTAAATCCCAAGTCCTAGGGTAGGAGGGGGTATGGAGTTAAATCCATTAGGGGTATGGTCTATCCGTCTAGGGTAAATCCCAGTCCTAGGGTATGGATCTAAAGTTATGGAGTCTAAATCCAGTCTAGGTTTAATTCTAGTCAGTCTAGGGTAAGATCAGTCATAGTCTAGGGTATGGAGTCTAAATCCCAGTCTAGGGGTATGGAGTCTACAGTTCCCAGTCTAGGGGTATGGGAGTCTAAGGGTAAATCCCAGTCTAGCTCTAACCAGTCTTAGGGGTATGGAGTCTAATCCCAGTCTAGGGATGGAGTCTAATCCCAGTCTAGGTATGAGTCTAAATCCCAGTCTAAGGGGTATGGAGTCTAAATCCCAGTCTAGGGGGAGTCTAAATCCCAGTCTAGGGTATGGTTACATCCCAGTCTAGGGGTATGGAGTCTAATCCCGTAGGGTATGGAGTCCCAGTCTAGGGGTATGGAGTCTAAATCCCAGTCTAGGGGTATGGAGTCTACATCCCAGTCTAGGGTATGGAGTCTAATCCCAGTCTAGGGGTATGAGAGTCTGGAAATCCCAGTCTAGGGGTATGGAGTCTAATCAGTCTAGGGGTATGGAGTCTAAATCAGGGTATGGAGTCTAAATCCCTAGTTAGGGGGGTATGGAGTCTACATCCCAGTCTAGGTCCCATAGGGGTATGGAGTCTAAATCCCAGTCTAGGGTATGGAGTCTAAATCCAGTCTAGGGTATGGAGTCTAGGTCTAGGGGTATGGAGTCTAAATCCCAGGGGTATGGAGTCTAAATCCCAGTCTAGGGTATGGAGTCTAAATCCCAGTCTAGGGGTTGGATCTACATCCCAGTCTAG
The DNA here is from genome assembly GCA_018340805.1 of Microvelia longipes. Classification (NCBI taxonomy): domain Eukaryota; kingdom Metazoa; phylum Arthropoda; class Insecta; order Hemiptera; family Veliidae; genus Microvelia; species Microvelia longipes. Next base: position 64,550,618 of record JACMZG010001911.1, read on the forward strand.
GTATGGAGTCTAAATCCCAGTCTAGGGGTATGGAGTCTAAATCCCAGTATTAGGGGTATGGAGAGTCTGGAGTCTAATCCCAGTCTAGGGGTATGGAGTCTAAATCCCAGTCTAGGGGTATGGTTAATCCCAGTCTAGGGTATGAGAGTCTGGAGTCTAAATCCCAGTCTAGGGGTATGGAGTCTAATCCCAGTCTAAATCCCAGTCTAGGGGTATGGAGTCTAGGGGTATGGAGTCTACATCCCAGTCTAGGGGTATGGAGTCTACATCCCAGTCTAGGGGTATGGAGTCTAAATCCCAGTCTAGGGGTATGGAGTCTAAATCCCAGTCTAGGGGTATGGAGTCTAATCCCAGTCTAAAGATCCCAGTCTAGGGGTATGGAGTCCATCCCAGTCTAGGGGTATGGAGTCTAAATCCCAGTCTAGGGGTATGGAGGTCTATATGGAGTCTAAATCCAGTCAGTCTAAATGGGGTATGGAGTCAATCCCAGTCTAGGGATGGAGTCTAAATCCCAGTCTAGGGTTATGGAGTCTAAATCCCAGTCAGTCTATCCCAGTCTAGGGTATGGAGTCTAAATCCCAGTCTAGGGGTATGGAGTCTAAATCCCAGTCTAGGGTATGGAGTCTAATCCCAGTCTAGGGTATGGAAGTCTCCCAGTCTAGGGGTATGGAGTCTAATCCCAGTCTAGGGGTATGGAGTCATCCCAGTCTAGGGTATGGAGTCTAAATCCCAGTCTAGGGGTATGGAGTCTAAATCCCAGTCTAGGGTATGGAGTCTAATCCCAGTCTAGGGTATGGAGTCTAAATCCCAGTCTAGGGGTATGGAGTCTAAATCCCAGTCTAGGGTATGGAGTCTACATCCCAGTCTAGGGTATGGAGTCCAGCTAGGGGTAGGAGTCTAAATCCCAGTCTAGGGTATGGAGTCTAAATCCCAGTCTAGGGTATGGAGTCTAAATCCCAGTCTAGGGGTATAGTCAAATCCAGTTAGGGGTATGGAGTCTATATGGAGTCTACATCCCAGTCTAGGGGTATGGAGTCTACATCCCAGTCTTTTTGTCAATTTATTTTTCACCATTTAATGCTGTTTTGATTTTTTTTTTTACTTTTATGACCCCGTTTAATAGAGGATTAAAACAAAGTAAGTTGTTTATTTATAAGTTATTTTTATAAGTCCTACATTTTTATAGCAATATTTTATTTTAAGTAGGGCTGTTTTTGACATTTTTATGGGTACATTTTCTTAGAAGGCGGGCGATCGCTAACATAGGTAGCTAATGTGATTTTTTATTATATCATTTGATACTACCGAGTTTTGCAAAACATGAATAGTTGACAAAGTGTAATTGTGCGAGAGACGCCTAGGTAATGTAACAAGCAAAATACAATGCTACATCTGGGAACTGTTCCATCATTCGACATTCGTCATCATTGATGGCTCGACATAATGTCATGTCCCACTCTGGTAAGTACTTCACATTATATTCTTCGGAATTAATTGAAGGTCAGAGTGAGTTCAGGCTCTGTCGGCGCCCTGATGAGTTAGACGTAACGAAACAGAGTGGGACATGACATTATGTCGAGCCATCAATGATTATGAATGTCGAATGATGGAACAGTTCGCAGATGTAGCATTGCTTCGTGCTTGTTACATTTCCTTGGTGTCTCTCGCACAATTATATTGTGGTTTTTTATTAGTTACCCTATAAATGACCAAATAGAGATTATCCGCTTCACTGAAATTATTTAGAAATTTGTGTTTGCCTTTGACTGTGGTAGAAGAACTATTTGAGAACTTTATTTTTTAATACTATAGAAGAAACACATTATAAATTATGCAAAACTTTCTATGAATTAACAAAGTTTGAGAAAAAGTGAAGTACTTATTCTATTAAGCTATAGTGGTAGGTGAGGAATAGTAAATAAACTGTTTACAATAAACCTTAAATAACTATTCTATTGAGATAGGAAAAAATTATACAAAGAAATACATCACATAAATAAAAAATAGAAAAAAAAATATCAAAGATAAAAGGAAAAAATTGTACTCGAGAGGAAAAGTGAGATAATATATAAAGAAAACTTTGATAGGCTTTCCCTGCTCAGTGTAGAAGTGAGTGGAAGGGTGTGCGTAATATGTAACATCAAAGCAATATGTAATGCCCAAGAAATAATTATTTATCTTGAAAACCCCTTATAGAAAAATAAATATTTTATAATGGTAAAAAAAGTGTTTTTCTTTTTTAGAGAAATAAGTTTCATCTGGACTTTTTATGAAGGAAAATAAAATTTACTCTTTATTTATACAAGGCATTATTATGCTTAATTTGTCTTATAAAATATTTAGTTATGAATACCTAATAAAGGTTTGATTTATTAAACATAGACGAGGTTGCTCCCAATTACAAAAGCTATAAAATTTACAATGTAAGGAAACATAAAGATTGATTAACTTTGCTTTATACAGTTTTCTTGCATATTTTAATGTAAGAATAAAGTAAAGTAACTACACGCTTTGCTAATAAATTTATCTTAGAAAATTATATTATTTTAATACGCAAGTCGAATTCATAGAGACTGTAATATGAGCTTAGAGTTAGGTCACTAACATGCTTTTGCCCATTTATATTCTGTTTTTGGTCGTGTTTCTTCTATCGCCTAAAAATATTAAGTGCACCGAATATTTTTGAACTAAATTACATTCTATAAGTTTACTCACCTTATTATTTTTTAAATTTGGTTGAATTTAGGTTACGTGGAAGCATGTTCTTTCGCTGAGCATAACAGATAGAAAAAATCTTACATTTTCATTACACATCGTCAAACTTTTTCATTTTCAAAAAGAATCGGGATGAAAACAAATTGAGAATGTATAGGTATTATAGAGACAGGCAAGTCTTCACATGTTAAAGTATTAGAAAAAAGTATTGATACGGCTTCTTTTTCAATACAACGGCAATCTTTAGATGCAGTCAATAGTAGAGCTGGGAGTGGAGGAGGTACTTGCGACTTACACAATTCTGATCCTCTTATGCTTCCTCCTCGGAGGGGTAGGAGTGTCTTACTATGACTTCAATACCAGTGTCAAGGAAAATTCACCTTATAAAGCAAAGGACAAGAGGAAATCTCTAACTTGTACTTCTTTTCAGTGTTGCCACTTTTATAAGAAAAAAATCTGACTTTATTTTACAACATAAAACCCCTAGAGTATAGAAGTATGACGAATAATAGTCAACTAAAACATAGAAAATCAGTTTCAGTATTAGAAATTCTAAATATTTAAGATAAAAAACTGTAAGAATCTTAATATTTAATTTTTTGTTGACGGCTGTTAGTTGTAACTTTAATTATTAGTAAAGTATATTTTTATGGCTGAGGCACCAAAGAATTTATTTCAAGTCTGCCAAAAAAAACTTTTTGCCTCTTTTAATGGTCACATTTTATTTTGATCTGGATATTTTTTGGTTTGGAATGGGTTGCAATTGGAACAATTACCTCCCTTTACGACACAAGATATTAGTTTTTTGTGGAGAGATAAATTTGATTAATTAAAAATATGTCATTTAATTGTGATTACTTTTTTAATAAAGGTTATTCATTTTTTTGGTAGGCTGTAAAGTAGGCACTTTACATCCTCAAAAAAGAAGGTGAAATGAGTTTTTTACCTTCTGCAACAGTTGTAGTTTTTTTACTGTCGGCGAATGTAAAAAACTGTGACTGGTGAAGTTCCTTAAATGGCCACTAGGAGGGCGCTAGTAGTTTACAACAAGGTTATGATAAAATTTTCCTTGTTCTTCTTTTGTTTATCAAATAAATAATCGAACGTTGATTTTAACGAAGTTTTACTTTTTTCGGAAAGAGAGTTATTAATTATCAATTATATATTAATAATTATAATTATCAAATCTGACAATAAAACTTAATTTACTTGTAAATGACTTGTAATTGATGAGACTGTGACGCACGAACCAGCGAGCAAGCATTGGACGCAAAGTATAAGGCAAGCAATGGATTTCGAACAAGAAATTAAAAATTTTAAAGGAAGTTTGGCGGTTTACGGAACCCCACACCCGAATATATGAATAATTATTTTCAACAAAAATGTCAATTAACCTTTTTACTTTTAATTATCCAATAATCCCACGCATCACATTTACGCTGTGTTTTATTCTATAGACATGTGTTTTATATGTTTTACAAATTTACAAAAAAAAAGTCCCGCTAGCTTGGTATTTATTCTCCACATAGCCTAATGGGTAAACATTTTGACTGCCTTTTCCACGAGTACATTTTTTTAGCCTTATTATTCACAGCTTACTTCTTTCTTTATAAAATGTTACATTAGGTTGATTAATTAGATATTGAGATCAGAGTTAGGTTTTCTACATTATTGCTCATACTATTAGGAAATGATCAATACATTTACTTCAAGTTTTCGGCTATAATAAATTTAATTTTAACATTTTTCGTTATGAAAAAATTAAGGCTCTTTAGAATAAATTTCTAACCTCTTCTTAGGGTAAATTACTAACTTTTTCTTTAGGTTAAGTTAGTAACCTTATTTCTTGATGAAAATTTTAACCTCTTCTATGAGTTTAAAATTAAATTGCTATCCTTTTTCTTTATAATAAGTTAATAACTTCTTATTTAGATTAAAGTACTAACCTCTTCTTTAGGTTAAATTAGCAATTTTAAATCTTTTTTTAGGTAAAGAGACTATGCTCATCTTTAAGTTAAGTTAGAAATATAGATTAGTAAATCTTTACATCAGATAATTAAATTATTCTTAAGTTTATGTACTTAATGTTATTCTTAAGTATGTGTCTTTCGTCTCACTTGTGCCCTAATTGTTAGGATTTATGAATTCTAGATTTTTTTAAATTATTGGCCATGTTTCTGAACCATATTAGATTTTACACTATGGTGCTATGGTAATTTTTTTATATTTTTTGCAATGTACGATTCTTTTAAAACGTATAATCAACTCTGACTACAAAATATTACAATTTAAGCTCATCTGACCGATGTCCTTTTTAAACTTATTCGAAGGAATTTCAAATGTCAGGACCAAACTAATTAAGGAGAGAAGAAGATAATCCAATACTCTTCTTCTTTAAGCCTTTCACAAACGTTAATCTACCTTTACCAAGTAAAGCAAACGTGAACACATACGTTAAAGCCATTACTAACATACTATATATGACAGAAAGCTGTCTGTATCCGTGTAATATGTGAGTCTAAATGTATATAGGGTTAAGAATACATTGATATACACATACACGGAGCACGTATAGAGAAAGGTCTTACTGCTCCCAAAAGGTTGCCTCAACAACCTCTAGAGGGCACTTTCACTACACAAAATTTACATTTTACTGAATCAGAGTGCCCTTTACTTGACTACGAGCCTTTTCTTATAAATTTATCACTGGTTATTTACCATAAATTAAACATTGTTATTCAGGCAAAGAATCCACTAAATTCAAGTTTAGAAAAAGGGTTTTCCGTATGTTATTTTAGGGTTTCCTTTTTTCTAAGGGAATTATTGGATTTTGTATGGTAAAATCTTCTCATATAACCCCCCTAAAGATTTTAGGCTACCTTGAGGCAACCCTTGGCTTTAGCACTCCATGACCTCTTTCATATTTAGTCGGGGTAACTGTTTAGTGAACCTAACAGGGCCTAAATACACTCGAATCTCAGCACATTTTATTTGGATTTTTTATAAAGAATTAAAACGTTTTCTTTTGTTGCTACATGCGAATTTTAACAATCACTAGAATCGAGCTAAAATATAACATTTCGTCTTTTCTTGTTTATTATATTATTCATCTCCAGAAGGAAGAAAAATGTAGTTTTCTTTCTCTTGTAAAAGGAGAATAATAATAAATAACTTTAAGGGAGAAAAGCAACTAGCGGGAGTAAAATAGCTTTGGTTGTCATGGCAAATATTTAACTTCCACTCCGCATTTCCTCTTTAGCTCAGTGGGTAGTGCCTTTAGCTCTTAACTTAAAGGTAACAAGTTCGATCCTCAATGAGGACTCACAATTTTAACTTTTATCAGTATATTTTATCACTAAATATGTTAAATAATATAAAACGTTTAATCGCTTTTGTTTTTACGTACAACTATATGGGAACAATATTTTAATATCTTGCAATAATTGTAACTAAATATAATATTCACATAATGTTGCGTAGGTATTTTAGTTTAATAGACTAAGTATTATTAAAACTAAGCATTGATATATATGCTGACCTCATATTTTACAGCATAACTAAGGAAACAGAAGTTAAGTTAAAAACATTTAACTTAAGAGGCCAACTATGTTAGGAATAACTTCCTGTCCAATAAATTAAAAGATTACATAAAGTATACTACGATTTTAAAACTTGCTGCTTGTTTTATACATTTTTTCCTCCTTGAGTTGAAAACTTAACATCTACGGGACAAATATTAAACATTGAATCAACCATGGTAGGAACAAATCTTCGCCCTTAGGGTTTAAATATTATGGTTTCGGTTTCTTCGGCTTTGGCCTCAGGAACTAACGTCACTGCGAAAATTCACTTTTTCCCCTAGGTAAGTTCATAACTATTTCTATCTTGCAATTGGTAGGAAAAGTGTGTGTAGTACCTTTACATTCTTCGGTATTTATATTCATACCTTCCACTTTAAATCGATATCCATACTATCGATATCTAAACAACGATATCTAGCTAAACTTACTGTTAGTAGTATTAATAGGCGAAGTTAGAACTGAAATTAGTGATATTTTATCATCTAAACTTGAATTTTATATAGTGTTTAACTAAATAAAATATAGTTAATATAGTTAATTTTCACTTTTACATTGTATACTAATTAAAGATAAATGTTTAAAAAAAGTTAATTTACTACATTTTATAATAAAAATAAATATTAAATTATAAATATAAACATTATAGTAAATAAAATTAGTATAATTTATATATATGTGAAAATAGCACTGCTTATTGCAAATAATATACTTTACTGATTCCTATACATTACTCGTGATACTGACACCTGTCAGTATCACGAGTAATGTATAATTTATGTATATATTAATTTTATAATTATATTAAATATTTAGAATTTTAGTTTTAAACTTCCGCATTGTAGTACTGACACTAAATAATAATAAAAAAGGTAATTTTGAAAATGAATTAGGAGGGAAGGAGATTTAAAAAAGCGTTACAATAAAACTCTGTGCGAGACGGGTATTTTACCAATTTTTTCTACCGGTGGTAATATTCGACCCCCTAGCCATATAAAAAAACTTGGGATTGGATTTATTCCCCACTCCTGATTCACTTTCCCCGGGTAGATTTACCAGAAAATTACCAAATTTCTCTTCCTATCCTCTATCCACAACACTGTCAAATATACGAGTATTTTATGCTTAAATCAAATTCTATTAAGAAGGAAGGAAAAAAAGTCTGGTTTAATCAATTTAAATGTTAAAATTGAACTTAAATAAAGGTTTGGTTTCATAAAGAGAAAGTCAGAGCAATCCTAAGTATAACAAGAATTGGGTGCCGGGTAACTCGCAACTTTTCCTTATCTTATGTTATTAGTTAAGCTCGTCCTCACCTCTTCGGACTCGCTTCGCTCGTCTTCAGAGTATGAAAATCATATTATATATATTACAGAACGTCTTAGGAATCAGTTCGCGTATCTTCATGTAGTTATAATATCAGTTTTGTTGCCATGGTCACCCATCCTCGTGCTGGTCTCACTAGATGCTGCTTTACTACTTGCCATAATGAAATGAAAGTTGACACTCTTGTTTAAAACATAAAGAGATTCACATGTGCTAAATTTCTCCTCCATTGGATGCTATTTTATTTGTAACAATTTCATAAAAGAAACATGCATGCAGTAAGATAAAAAACAGAGGTAATGCTGACAATCAAACGAAACTTGACAAATTTCTTGACCCTATATAGGATTTATTATGAAGTCCTAATAAAAATGTTCTAAAAATAAAAATTCTGCATGAGAAATTTACTGTAATCATAATGAGAGCTGTACTTCTCTTTATTTCTAGAACAATTCTATATCAAATATAGTTTGATAGAATATGATTGACTTTTAAATCGCCTGTATCCTGAACACGTTAACATGGAAAACATGTTATTTTATGGGTTTCTGTGTTTTACAGTAAAATGAGTGATTTTTGTTGTACTTTTGGTATTATTAGTACTGTTATATCTCTGGTGCTATTAAGCTAATTTTAATGGTAATAATTGATTTTTCGCACCAATTTAATTAATTAAAAAAATCCCTTTATCGTTTTCGATAAAAACTGATAGGAACGCCGCTATAGGGGAAAAAATAATTTGGGTCTATTTTCTGAACTTTAGTCCAGTTTTTAGTACCAGTTTCAGTATTTAGTTTAGGGCCCCGGGGAAAATATCTTCACATCTGAAATGACTGACCACTTATCATTATCCAGGATACCATGATATGCTTCTGACTCTTGGACTGTATGTAAACCATGATGAATTATGAAATTTAACGTTCGGCACTGAAATTTAATAGTATAGGGCCTTGAGGTAATTTTCAATAATTAGCAATGAATAACCCTTGCTTTCTATTATATCTTATATACTGATAAGCCTAATTTTGGGTTATATGTACACCAGCTTGGGCGCACAACATTAGCTTCGTTTACAACAGCGTAAAGTGTTACTTCCATAGAGAATAAACGAGCATCTACGTGTTTAATTACATAAGGTTTTCATCTCCCTCTAAATATAAAAGTATATAAACTCTTATCTTGAAGAATCAAAGCGATGTAATTAGTAAGGATTTAATAAAACCGCAAACCCTTTACAGTTTCAAAGGTAAGGGCTGTTTCAACTAAACATCCTAACTACTTAAAATACATTTTACTAATGATGAAAATTATTAAACAGAAAACAAGCAAAGTGTTACAAGCAAACTGATAAAGAATTTCTTACTTTAGTTTCTTTTTATTTTGAAAAAAAAAATCTTCGTTTATTTATTAAAAATATTAAGTTGTTATTTTTTATCTATTAAACTTGGTTAATAGGATCTTATGACGTCAGAAATAGTTTTTTCTATCTTTTAAAAGTTCAAGTCTGAAACCTGACACCCTAAAGTACTGCAAGTAAGCCTTGGATTTCCTGCAACATTTTACTTCCAAAAAGGATTCAAAAGTGACACAATCTCGGGGATAGGATAAATCTCCAACAAGTAAAACTCCCAGTTTCCCCAACTTTTACCCTCAACAAAGTAAAATCCTTTGCCAAATTTTCTTCCATGAAAACTTATAGAAAGAAAACCGCGCTAAAAACCACATCATCTTGTTAAAATCTTATCACTCCACGAGAAAATTCTTTTTTAGAGAAACATTTTCAGCGCCCTTATATCTTATTTCAAGAGAAGGTTTTAGTAATTGAAAAACTTTAACCGCATTGGTTAGTAGGGAAGTCTTAATTCTCGGCGTTATATTGCATTTTATTTAGTAGAAAATATAGTAAACAGTGCTACCAACATTTGTTACTTTCCTTAATTGATGTGGTTCTAAACCTTTATATTGTTTTATAACGAATTATCATTGGCATGCCTTACAATAACCCAAATCCCGTCTCAGATCTCCCAAAAAACGAAATAACTCTGTCAGGGGCGACAATTTTTCAGGGGGCAAGGCACCCCTGCCACCTCCCTAACTACGGCCCTGGCAACCCGTGTGATTCCCTTTGGAATGCCTGCTTCCTCACTCGACCATCCATTTCTTGCTCACATTTCGGTGAGCAAGAAGTTGTTTTAGATAAGTTGTACTAGGGTGATTTTGAAAAGATGCTCATATTTATGTATAGTGATTAAAATATTATAGGTTCGTTACCTTTGGAAATCTTGGAAAAGTTACCAGACCGTAGATCGAAATTTCATTACATTTCGTTTGTGACCAGGAAGCAATTACTTGCTTAGAGTTATATTAAATATTTGTATAAGTTAACATAGATTCAAATCATTTATACTGTGTATATAATTTAAATTTGTATTGAATTTTACTCAGTCATACATAATTTAAAACATACACAAATAAATAAATAAATACACACACACATTTGTGGGTTATTGACGTCACACTTATTACATGCACAATAGGGTTTGAGACATAAAAAAGATTGATTATCATGTCCCATAGAAACGTCTAAGGCACAAAAGGCTTGTACCTACATACGTATATATATATATATATATATATATATATATATATATATATATATATATATACGTACATATATACGTTTTTAATGCTTTTCTTTATTTTATTTTTAATGCTCTTGCTGAACAGTTGATTGTTTAACAGTTTTTGTGATTTTTTCATGGCTACATAAGTAACTTCACGATTCATGTAAGTTTTCTTTCTGTTTTTTTGCTCTTTTAATCTAGAAAATTGTTATCACTTGTTTTTTGTTCTTTTTTAATTTTCTTTACATCTTTGTTCATATTTTTATGTTATAGATGTCCTGAAGATGAACACATGAACTTTGTATTTGAAACGTCGAAATATGAAAAATTGAAGTTTTATTTTTAACCAAATCGAATCCCTGAGTTGAGTAGTTCTTGGAGTGTTGTTTGATATATATATATATATATATATATATATATATATATATAGATATATATATATATATATATATATATATATATATATATATATATATATATATTATATATATATATATATATATATATATATATATATATATATATATTATATATATATATATAATATATAATAATATATATATATATATATATATATATATATATATATATATATATATATATATATATATATATTATTCAAAATATTTATCAAATTATCGTTTAAATGGAATTACGCAAATGTTAAATTTAGGAAAATATATTTTCTTTTTAAATTCATAAACCGTGTTAAACATAATTCAATTTTTTCCACATAATAGCAAACCTGCGTTTTAACATTTATTCCCTGGCCACATCTCTGTCATTACAGGTTTTTTAATTAAGAATATATTTCTGCACATTCAACAGTTATTTTATTTAATTTCTCTTATATTTTTTTATAATCTTTTATAAATACAGCTTTAAAGAGGTTTTTTCTTAATTTAAACATTATCTATGTAATTAATTTTTACATTTTTTTCTTTCGTTATTCCTTTAGACCGGGGGTTTAATTGGATAAGCTTGCATTTCTCATACCTTAACATTTCGACCCACAAGCGCCGCGGCTAATTATATTCAATATTGTAATTAATAATTAAAAGTAGAAAACATGCACAAAGAAAAGTTTGTTGTAAAAAAGATAAAAGTTTTTTTAAGTAATTTATCTTAAAACCATTTTAAAAATAGATGGTAAAAACTTTTTAGCTAACAAAATTTTAATTTTTTTACTCCCTCAGAAAGTTAAATGGAAAAATTAAGAAAATATTAATATTTCCATACTTAAGTAGCGTGTAATTAAAACAAGTTTGGGTAACGCTCGTGCGAACTAAATTTACCTGCTTAGATATTCTTACATTCATTTACTTGCATTAATTATTCATGAAAGTTTTAAAACAAAAATCAAATTATCATTAAGAATATGTTCTTTAATTAATAAGTTGAAGTAATGTGTAAGGTAGAGAAAGGAACATGTATTGTACAGTGCTTGGTAACAGAGGTAATTTGTATGGTAATACTTGTAATCTGTAAGTAATAGTATTAGTGTGTAATAATACTGTAGTAAAGTGTATAATAATATTGGTAACTGTCTATGGTAATAGTAGTGATGTAAATAGTGATTGCAGTGATGTGTATGGTAATAGTAGTAATGTAAATAGTGAATGTAGTAATGTGTATGGTAATAGTAATAATGTAAAAAGTGATTGTAGTAATGTGTATGGTAATAGTATTGATTTGTACGGTAATAGTAGTATAGTGGATAGTAATATCGATAGTGATTGTTGTAATCTGTACGGTAATAGTGGTGATGTGGATAGTGATTGCAGTAATGTTTATGATAATAGTGGTGATGTGGATAGTGATTGTAGTAATGTGTATGTGGATAGTGATTGTAGTAATGGTGATAGTGGTGATGAGGATAGTGATTGTAGTACTGTGTATGGTAATAGTGGTGATGTGGATAATGATTTAGTAATGCGTATGGTAATAGTGGTGATGTGGATAGTGATATAAATATTGATTGTAGTATTGTAGTATGAGTAATAATAATAATTTTGAATAATAAAGTAATAATGGTGTATAAGTAAGAATAATTCAATAAGAAATATAAAGCGATTAAAATGTTGGAAACGTTAAAAAAAGCTCTACAACCTTATCACTCTCGGAGAAGGTTACAATTAGTTTACTGGTAATACTAGTCATGGTAGTAATAATACCATGACTGCAAACATGTGTTAAACCTACTGCTCTAATTGTTTCTCTCATATACCAGCGAGCAAATATCGAACAATAAAGCAACTAAAAATTGAATTTTATCTCACTAAAACATTAACCACACTTCCACTTCGTAATTGGTTTTCACAGTTTTTTTTTCAACAAATTTAACGAAGACCGGAAAAAAACCGAAGCATAAAAAGAGGGGGAAGGTCCTATAATTGGCTGTTGGTCGACACAGATTATATCCCGAAACGGCCTCCAAATTTAAATATATAAAGGTTCTTTTCATAAAAATAATCTGAAAATCGAAAAAATGGTTTTCATTGAAAGCATATCGGAAAGAAAAATTTTCATAATGTAATCAAAACATTTTCTTTTTTATCTGGAAGGATTTACATTTTTTTAATAAAAAATATAGATGTAGTTAGTTATAATAATTTTCAGAGCGTAATGGTAAATTTAAATGTTATTTTATGAAGAGATTTAAGAATTATTTGAGTAAAATACTTTTATGTCTTGCCATGATGTTACGAGTCCTTAATGAAGTGACTTGTTATTTTATAACCTTATTAAAATAAAGCTTATTATACAGACAGCTCTGTAAATAGCAGTTTAAGCTATTAACATATCGTCATATGTAGACGATATACTGGTTACTAGTAATGATCCAATCCATATAGACAAAGTTAAAAACGAGCTGTTTTCAAGATATGAAATGAAGGATCTTGGAGAACCAAAAGAATTTCTTGGTATAAAAATTGACTACAACCGTGAAGAGAGTGTGTTAACCATGTCTCAAGAACACTATGATAATAAACTTTTAGACAAATTCAATATGTCTGAATGCAAACCAATTAAAATACCTATGGATTCTAAATTTACATTTGATAATGAAAAAGAAGAAATTAACACAAACCTACCTTGTCATCAACTTATAGGAGGATTAATGTGGCTCATGTTAGGGTCTAGACCTGATCTCAGGTCTAAATATCTTGCCATGCTCGCAAAATTATGTGTACGAGGTATATGTTATTAGTTTGTTGGCAATGGTCAACCTTGACCACGCACCAGTCTAAGTGCTGACTACGTCCGATACTGCTTAGCTTAATCCGATAGACAAGTCCAACGGGTTAGATCAACTTATTATTTCATACTTTGAGACTTTCCTACTTAATGCTACAATAAACTACTATCAGATGCTTAAATTTCTGAGGCATAAGAGAAATACTTCTTATACCCTCTTTAAGTAGCATCTTAAATAAGTCATTAGTAACTCATTCCTCTTCAGCTACAGAAAACTATCAGCATACCATATCCGGCCGATGCAAGTCCAACAGACACCGTTTTTACCGGGATTCGAACCCTAGGCGGAAGTCATTGCTGTTTAGCGAGAAGATAAAAAGTAAAGGGTCCTTTCGGCTATTCTACATTCAACCTACAACAACTTTTTTACAGAAAGTTAATAAATAAATATTACTGTCGTAGGGATTGTTCGGTTCATCTGGTAATTCACCTGTGCGACACAGGCGAGTCGCACCCACTTTACTCAAAGAAATAATTAAAAGTGTAAAAACTCTTGCATCTGACACTATTAAAAAACTGAGAGCATATCCTAAGAACCTCCAATACCAGAATCAAGTGGTTATAAGACCACGACTACTAAGGTAAATAGGTAACTGTTTATAATATAATAGTCTCAATCTAGTGTCTTTTTAATCACCAAGTGTCCCTAGTCACGAGCAAAGCCTCTAGAGTTAGTCTAGTCTCGAGCAAAGCCTCTGGAGTTGGTCTAGTCTCGAGCAAAGCCTCTGGATGTTGCCTAGTCACGAGCAAAGCCTCTGGAGTTGGTCTAGTCTTGAGCCAAGTCTCTGGAGTTGGTCTAGTCTCGAGCCAAGCCTCTGTAGTTGGTCTAGTCTCGAGCAAAGCCTCTGTAGAATGCCTAGTCACGAGCTAAGCCTCTGGAGTTGGTCTAGTCTCGAGCCAAGCCTCTGTAGTTGGTCTAGTCTCGAGCAAAGCCTCTAGAGGTTACCTAGTCTCGAGCCAAGTCTTTGGAGTTGGTCTAGTCACGAGCTAAGCCTCTGGAGTTGGTCTAGTCTCGAGCCAAGCCTCTGTAGTTGTCTAGTCTCGAGCAAAGCCTTAGAGGTTACCTAGCCTCGAGCCAAGTCTTTGGAGGTTGGCATGTCTCGAGCCAAGCTCTGTAGTTGGTCTAGTCTCGAGCAAAGCCTCTGTAGGATGCCTAGTCACGAGCTAAGCCTCTGGAGTTGGTCTAGTCTCGAGCCAAGCCTCTGTAGTTGGTCTAGTCTCGAGCAAAGCCTCTAGAGGTTACCTAGTCACGAGCAAAGTCTCTGGAGTTGGTCTAGTCTCGAGCAAAGCCTCTGGAGGATGCCTAGTCACGAGCTAAGCCTCTGGAGTAGGTCTAGTCACGAGCCAAGTCTCTGGAGTTAGTCTAGTCTCGAGCCAAGCCTCTGTAGTTAGTCTAGTCTCGAGCCAAGCCTCTGTAGTTGGTCTAGTCTCGAGCCAAGCCTCTGTAGTTGGTCTAGTCTCGAGCAAAGCCTCTGAAGGTTGCCTAGTCACGAGCAAAGCCTCTGGAGATGGTCTTATTACGAGCAAAGCCTTAGAAGTTAGTATAGTCTCGAGCTAACTCTCTGGAGTTAGTCTAGTCTCAAGCCAAGCCTCTGTAGTTGGTCTAGTCTCGAGCAAAGCCTCTGGAGGTTGCCTAGTCACGAGCAAAGCCTCTGGAGATGGTCTTATTACGAGCAAAGCCTTAGAAGTTAGTATAGTCTCGAGCTTACTCTCTGGAGTTGGTCATGAGTCATGAGCTGGAAAGCCAGGTATTTATCTTAATTGGAACAACCACCTTTCGTGGCAGGTACCACTTCGTAGTTGGCTATATAGTTGGTAATTATTTAAGTAAAACTAACCAATTGTATGCTAGTAACTATTAGAGACACCAAGAATGCCAACTAATATACAATTAATGTATTAGTTGTGTGATATTTGTTACCTTGATGTAAAGACATAAATTTATCAATTGAAAAGCAGTTATCATTAGGACGATAAAACAAAAAGTGTTTTGGAGAGAAGAAACATCTCAAGAAAGTTGACGTTTCAAACTGATTACAAGTTAAACATAGATTAAGGACTTAAAGTTGGTACACCTGCCACTAGAGAGAACTCTCGTGGTAGAAATCAATACTACAAAAAACTTTTACATTGTTTTAACTTGAAGTGGCTTTACAATCACGTTCAAACAACACCTACACAAAACTGATTCATAGAATTATATTTTAACTTTTCATTTTAATAACTTTGACATCGGGCATCTCTGCTAAACAGGAGGGTTCATTCCACTAAATATGAAAATATATTTGATACTGGTATATGTTGAATTAATTCGAGACCGAATAATTTCGTAATTCCGAAAACTTGTTCTGGACATTTTTTTATATTGATTCTTCATTACTACATATCTAAATAATACGTCGTGATATCGATATATCTAAATAATAGTGCTATCGAAATAATTCACAGAAATATGGCCTTGGCTTTAAGGAATATACCTATCAAAGACACATCATGTTTATAATTTTAATTACGGTTATTTAAAGAAATGTGACCTGTATCTAAAGGCAGTTGATGCAGTTGGCAATTGTAAATTCTTATGGAAAAGGCAGTAACATAAGATATATTTTGATATCGAAATGCAATTGGCCGTGGTACAGCCAAAGCATATTCATCGAAACGTCACCTCACTGCATTCTCTAGACTTTACGTCAACTCGGAGTTTTTACTCATTTACATGTTAGGATTTGTCTCCCTATCCCCTCTACCACAGTTTGTAAAAAGTATTTGCCAGTTTACTCGAATTTTAGTTCCAAACTTTTCGATTTTCGTCATAAAACTGTTATTTTAAAATTTAGGGGCTTATTTAAGGCATAAGAATCACAACTTAAAAAAAAAACTACAATTATAATAAGAATAATTGATATCATGATGTCGAAAAATACGTAAAATACGTCAAAAAATACGTAAAATACGTCGAAAAATACGTCGAAAAATACGTCGAAAAATATGTAAAATACGTCGAAAAATTCGTATAATGAATTATTAAGATTTCCTGCACAATCTTAAAGATTTCACCTAATTTTCTTTATAAATAATAATAACTAGTAATTAATTATAATATAATGGCGAAAAAGAGTTAATTGTATCTTATATATCTTAGTTTAATACCAGCATTCCTAATACTTCACCTTTCATTTCCGTATTAAAACCTGCCATATTCCGTTTATTAAAATGCACACAAAAGACACTCTTCAATTTTCCTCTGCAATTTTTCCCCTAACCCCGAGTTTTCTTTCTCACAAAAAATTATTTAAAAATGGCTGAAAATCTTTTGTTCAAACTTATGTATAAAATGTTGCGTCACAGTTCTCCAAAACAAAAGCTAAGATAATTCATTCATTTTTAAATTAAAATATTTTTAATGACGCTTGTTTCACTAAATTGTTGAAAGTAATTACTACACCAATACCAGGGTTGTATTTTGTCAACGAATATAATTTATACCAGTATTGCGTTGCATTAAAAGCTCACGTAAGAAATAAATAAAATATAGTAAATTATACGCTGAACACAAATTTTACATTTAGTTGCGAGACTGTTGCTTATATTTACATAAAAATATAAATACTAAAATCAAACTTCCCTTCACTAAAGTATAACACACGGCTGAAGTCACTTGACAGCGCGCCAAAAAATTAGGGAAGGAAACAATTCTATTGGTTTAGACCGACTGGGCTCCTTCCTCCTCCACTTCATGCCCACCTCAGGACAAAAAAATACCTTTTCCGTAAATAAAATCATAAAAAGGCAACACTGGTTGCAAACATTTGTAACCTCGCGTCGCTTTTATTTCCCTCATTGTTTATTTTGATTTGTTTGAGTTCGTTTCGTTTTTTCGTTTCATTTCAATCTGTTTCAGTTCAATCTGCGTATTGTGTCTTATTATTTCTATAATATGAAACAATACGCATTCAATTATAGAAACTTGACACAAAAAAGTGGTTGGTATTAGAAAAAAGTAAAATATAATTATCACGAGCAATGCATCATTCAAATTTATAACGTCATTTATTTAATCAAAGTATGCTGTTAATAATAAATAATTGTGCATTTTAATGCATATTGCAGTAAAAATAAGTAAAATAATCAGTAATTATAGCTGACGATTTAAATGAACTTTTGTCATAGAACTATTATGATCCATTGCATTACTTAATAAACAACTTTAATTTCACTTAATTGATACTTCCCGAACAAGGTTAAAGCAGCACTTAATTAATTAAGCAGAAATTAAGCAGTCAGTAAATTTAAAAGATACAACAATATTCCTACTTTAAAAGTAAATAAATAAATTTTTAAAAAAATATACGATATCAAATATAAACAAATAATAAAATTCAAAACTTAACCTGACTTACAGTGTTGTCAGAGTAGGGATTTTTTGTTGTTGTTCAAAAGATGGATATTTTTTGTTAAAAAAAAGGGTTGAAACTATAGTGGAATAGAATAACAAGTGATGCCACTCTCTTAAAATAGTAGTGCCAATAAGGCGCGGTCGAATATCCACGGCCTTCTAGAACATTGGATCACCAACAAACTTTTTTTATAACTTTTTTTTTTTCAAAATTTTCAGTAATTAGCAAGATTTGTGATAAATGAAGCCTATTTCCGTAATCTGCACGCTCTTTTGATTAATCTCAAAGAGTATTTACATTCACTCAACGATTTATTTTTAATCTAACTTGGTATATACATAACTACTGTTAGATGTCAATGTTAACAAATATGACATGTCAAAATATAACACAAAATATTGACGTCTAACAGTAGTTGTGTATGTACCAAGTTAGATTAAAAATAAATCGTTGAATGAATGTAAATACTCTTTGAGATTAACCAAAAGAGCGTGCAAATTACGGAAATAGGCTTCATTTATCACAAATTTTGCTAATTACTGAAAATTTTGAAAAAAAAGTTATAAAAAAAGTTTGTTGGTGAAGGCCATGTTCTAGAAGGCCGTGGATATTCGACCGCGCCTTATTTTCAAAAACGATTAATCGAGTTTTACTCGATATTTATACAAAAAATGGCTGACCGACTGTAAAATGACAGGATGTCGAAATATTTTTAAACAAATATGAAGTGTAATTTAGTAAATAATGTTACGCGCAATAGTTAAAAACACAGGGAAACAAGGAATAAAAAACAACATAACCTTCATCATAATAGGCAACAAGACATTTTTATAACCTCATCCGATTATGATAGTCGCTAAAGTAGCCCTAGCGGCCAACCTTTCTTCCTTTGACATTTTTCGATACATCGTAAGCCTGAAATACTTGAGAAAGATCACTTGTTATTCTATTCCACTATAGTTGAAAGCACTGAGATTTTGATGGAAATTAGATGCTCGCTTCGTTTTCTAAATTGCTTATTTTCATAATAAAAATATTAAAAAGGGTTTTCTTGGCCCGTAAGATTTCTAATATTAATATAATAAAAAGTTCCTTGCTATACATGCTGAATTACTAATGTTCATTATAAGCAAGTTGTGACACTAAACAGAGACTTATTTCGCTTGCTAAATCGCATGAATTAATACTGTAATTTGTGTAAAAGGGACTCGCTTTGCTCCCTAGATATTTAATGTAAATTTTAATTTAAGTTTAACAATGTAAATACTTTGATAAATATAAAATTTAGGTAATAGCATATCATACTACTAGGCTGTGTAATGATTTTTTTTAACATAATGACTTCATTTACTGGCGAGCGACGCGAGTCAGTAAAAGGAGCTGAAGTAAAAATTAATTTACAGCCATGTAGTGTTGCTATTTTTCTGAGGTAAAGAGTAATAATCTAGTGAATAAAATTTACCAAACACATTTATTGAGCGCTTCAATCGCTCAAGTTTTTAAGTCTGGTGGAGTGTAATCAACTCATCCCCACTTTTTAGTAAATCACTATTAATCGGTGTAAATATTACACTGATTGGCTATTTAAATATTAAATATTAATTATTTAAATAGTAAATTGTTGGCTATTTTAAAATTATTTATCTAGATAAATAATTTAAATATTTTATATATAATATAAATATAAAATAAAAATATAAATATACTATATTTTTTTACTCAGTAAGAACTGTCAATTGATATATGATTTGGTTTTGAGCTTCCTTTTTTTTAAAAAAAGTAAACCTATAAGGGACAACTATACAGCTCTGACATGTAGTTAGAACTACTTGATCTCCAAATTTTGTCAATATGGTCCACGTTTACGGGAATTATCACACCATGTACAGACAAACTCGTAATTAAATATCGAGCTATCTTGCCGTCTAGTGAGAACCTCACTTCAAAAATATTTTCTACTTACTGGTTCTTGATATATTTTAATGTACTTCGTGAATCTTTTCTTAACTATCTGCAACTCACCTGAAAAAAAAGTATTCGTGAGAATTAAATGGCCTGAATATATGGTTAGTAACAGTTACTACATGTTACATAAGGTGTTTGGTGACGGTTCCTTACACGTATAAAGTTAAAAGAACATGACGATTAAGTCGGGGGGGGGGGGGTGGTTAGAAGACCTCAGTCCTGAGATAAAGAAATGGAGTTCATATCAGATGAGGTTTATTTCGTCCTTGGAGAAGATCCAAGATGTCAAAGCTATAGAGTAATTTCTTTGCTCTTACAGGCATTTCCGCACCTTCTCTATATTTCTGTAGCTCTATTTGATAAGACCATCTTTTAATATCAGAACTGCACGTCTAATAAGTTTCCATTTATCAATCACCGCCGAATTTACATTGGATCCATGTTTGTGGAAAAATTGAGACTGTTGAATGTTTTAGGATAACAGCCACAATCGTGGTTAAACCACACGGCTACTTAACAATCTTTTTTTTAAATTTATTTATTGAATAATACAACAACAATTGTGATTGTTACAAGTATTAGAGATAGCACAGTTTTAATGGCTTTGGTAAGCTTGGAAGAGAAACAATCCAGTGATTGCACTCAGGCGGGAGTTGAAAATAGATAAATAAATAGTGATAATAATATCACTAAATGTAAAAATAGGAATTTTAAAAAATAGATTTGGAATAAATAAAATTATTAAAATTAATGAGTAATAATAATCTTTTTTAAATCTATAATAATCAACATTATTGCCGAGTAATGGAGAATTACTTTAATCGGTCAAATGAATGCTATTTAATGTTATCTGAAGTTAAGATTATTTTTACGGAACAAGAAGAAAACAAGACAGACTTGCCTCATCCTTGATAACAGTTTTTCTACTGGATGGAACCAATAACCTAATTATGACTAAACGATATTTAATACCACCGTCAAATTCAATTACAACCAAAAATTATCATTAAATCTAAAAATTATTTGTACTCATCAGTTTCTCCAAGTTGAAATCCCTCAAGCAATTAACCGTAATTGAGTAGAAAAAGAAAAAAAACTAATTAACCCTGTTATCTAATTTTCTGGAGAAAGTTAAGCGTTCTTTTTTTCCCCGAGAGTTTCTTTCTCCTTGATGAAATAAAATTATTTTTAGTCAATGTCTTGTAGTAGGGGTTTGGGGGCGGTAACGCTAGTGAAAGTAACTAAGTAACCTGAGTCGAAATATTTTTGCAAATTGCTACGAATTCTTTTGTTTGAAAATTCGTTGAAGAAAAACACTTTTTGAAACTAACTTTTTAAAAGTGTTATGAAACTTGAAGAAAAGATGTTTCTTTCATTTATCTTAGAAAGATGCGTGTCTTACCATTCTCCTTTCATTTAATTATCAAAATTAAAATGCGTTTTAGTTGTTTAAATTATATAAAATATTTATTCTAATATTTATTTTTGAAATACCGAATTCTGGAATTTTTAACTTTATTGTAGAACCTAGATGTTTGTAATAATATGAATATTATAGTAAGAAAGAGTCTTATCTAGTGAACAAAATTTTCATAACAATATTTGATAAACCACTTTGGCTTTCCCAGATATTGTCATGAAAGGCAAAATGTTCTGGTGGTGCCGTGTGTAGATGATGGATCTGACGTTTCGTTTCTACTGTGAGCGCCATCTTCAGGGATTTAGTACAACATAGTTGATATGTCATGACATCAGCGATGTCCTGCAGCTTTGAAGACGCTTCTCATAATGTAAGTGAAACGTCGCATTTATTATTCACATAAAGCGGTCACCGGAAGGATTTAACTTTCATGAACAACATTAGTTATTATTTCAAATATTGTATTAAAAAATTGCATCCTAGCTAATAAAATACATTCAAGGCAATCCTTGAATATGCTGCGCTATAAAATGCCAATAAAGAATAATGAACCAGGGGGACAGTGTTGAGTATGAGAAAAACTCTGTCTCCATTATTATGGGTGATTCTGAACCTCCAAATTTCAAATACAAGGTTTTATAAAATCTCATTAAGGGTTTACTGACACAAAGACAACAAAACATTCATTATTTTAAATGATACTTATTTTTTAAATTGATCGTAGATCACTAAGCGCCATGTTCAAAACCTTCTGATGTACCAGGACGCTTTATGTTCTGCAAGTTATTAGACTGTAGATCTTAGCTATTACTGAGTAATAAACTTCGTATCTATAAAGTCGTATTGACAACAGGATAGACCTATGGTCTTAAAGTGTGGGGTACCGCCAAGTCTTCCAACTCCAATTGTCTCCATATCCTAAAGACATATCTTCTTTAGGATATGTCTATGAACAGAGTTCTGTTCCTAGAGTTCAGGTTCTTCAGAAGGCTTGTTATGCTCGAGTGTTAGTTGAGAGTTGGATTACTACTTCTTCTGATGATGGCATTATGCCCAAATCAGTCTCGGGATATTTATTTCCAACAGTAAATATTTACAGTATATACTTTCTTAGGATACCCTCGTTGATACTAAAAAGTTTCCATTTGATGTATTAAATAATTAAAGTAATCGCCGCTCGTGATTTTCTTTGTAGAAAAATTTTCTTTATGCCTACTGTACTACGAAAGAAACAGGGCCTGTCATTTCAAAATAAACTCAGTAAGGCAGAGAGACGTTGATGCTCTATTTAATTCATAAGTTGCTTCGTGTAAGAGAAATTCGTAAATGATTCCGAGAGCCAGTGTTGTTTTCTTTGCCACGAGTAGATTGAGCTGCAAGTCACGGAGAGTTGAGTCAAGAGAAAGAAATATCCTAATTCTCAGTTCTCGAGGTATAAAAACTTTTACCCTCCAAAGGGCTTGTTTCTCTCGTGATGACGCCCCTCTCCCAACAACAACCTTTCTAAAGAAAGGTTACTGTTTTTGAGAGGTTAAAACTTGGTTAGAAATAAATATAACCTTCTGTGTTTCAGTTGTAAACTTTTACCCTTATTTCTTACGCACTTTTATCAAAGTGATTTTTACCTTTTACAGTTGTCTTGAAAAAGGTGAGCGCTCCAAAAATAGCCGGTCTTGTTATTTTTATTTATTTTTTGGCTGAATTGTTTTATATTTTTCTGCCTCGTATAACAATCAACAATGATCTAGATTTTTGTATAAAAACACAAATTAAAACACGAAGTAATGGGAAGAGTAAAATGGAAAACCACTGAATGTATTTTAAAGAAAGTGCGATATCAAAGCGAAAATACCTCTAATAGGTTATGAAAACAATTTAAAGCTACACAAATTGATTAATTGATTAAAGCGATCAAAAGATCGCTTTAATCAAAGCAAAACAGTAATGACTAAAAAGTCATTACTGTTTTGCTACGTCCTGTGATGTGAGGCAGGTATTGCATGAAATCTGGCGTCATCGTTATCATCAATCGTTCACTGTTAAGCACCTATGATTATCAATAATAAATGGTTTGTTCATTTAATTTCTTAGCTAAAAAACATATAACTTAAAGGATCGCACCAATATAAGTTCGTTTATAATTAAAAAGCTTAATTTTAAGTAGCTATAGAACTTTCACAACTATGTGTTTATATTTGACAGTATCTTAAGATATTATGTTGTACGTCGATAAAGAATGAAAATATATAAAGTAATCGGCCGACAAAGTTTGAAAATTTGAAAGTTAATATTTTCATCATGGTAGCTATTATCAAAGAAAAATTTAGTGGATTTATTTACCACTAACATTTGTTTACAATTTCAACACCATCAGACGAATTTTCCATTTTATATGAATTTTACCCAGCGAAATAGGTAACCGTGGTCTAAAAATATTATCTTTAGTCTGATATTTGTGTTAAGTTTTAACTGTTTAGCATGAACACATGCCAGGAGTTATGCGTGATTCCGACACACATACAGAATGACAGACTGCATTACGAAAACCACTTTAAACGCTATAAAAGTGCCTGAAAAGGATTATTATGGTAAAACCTCAGTTTATATATATATATATATATAATATATATATATAATATATAATATATATATATATATAATATATATATATAGTTAATAATATTAGATCGTGAAACGCTTTGTGGGGGACCTCCTCTAAACTGAAATAAGTCTTTGTTGTCATACATTTATCAATAACTACTTCATTTCTCTCATTATCGATTCAATTTACTAAAAAGAGCATATTCGTAGAGAGCACTTTACTAAAACAAGCTGCTGGATAAGCAACTTTTTAATTAGATTATTACTCAGCATATTTTCCCTACTAACAGAATCAAGATTAGAGTAGAGTTCTTTCATTACTGTACTAGTGTTGTATTCTAGCTATTAATTAGCTGCAAGCAATCCTTATTGTTGATAAAACACCTTCTTCATCAGATATCATCTCCAGCTCTGAGTAAGACAGGGTTTATTTAGATGCCAAATTGCGTAATCTGACATCATCTAGAAATATAATAGATTTCAAAAAAAAAATCTGATTTGCGTGAATACGTTCTTCGGCTTCATCACCTTTTTGTAACTTTTCTATTCTACCCCCACCGAATTGCTGAGTCATATTTTGGTAGTTTTTACTATTATGGTTAATAACCACCAACCGAATTGACCAGCAAGAAGCCAAATATATACCAAAGCTTATAAAGGTCTGTGTAAAAGCTAGTAAAATGGTTAGTTCACAGTTACTTTACGACTGATGCTAATTTGTAATACTTGCTTAGACATCTAAAATTGAAATATACCTAAAAAATAAAAATTTAGAGTACAGGGGGGAAGGAGATTAGATCAGACGCCATTTATTGAAGAAATGAAATTACAGTAATTTTACAATAACAAAATATGACAGTTTTGTTAAACATTAGTTTTATTTTTTTAAGTCTAACAGACGGCGGTGTTAATTAAATTTATTTTAGTTGTCTCTTATATTTATAGAGTTATAAAATGAAGTTAATAGAATATTGTTTTACGATTAATAATGATTTTTGGTGTGCTTTAATGTAAAAGAGAAAAAACACATAGATAAAGAAATAAAATTATGCTTGAATACATTTTGCTTAGTTGGACGCTAAACTGGATTCAGAAATTTTAAGATTAAAATTTGTTTCTACCAGGAAGAGAAAAAGTTAAAAAACAAGTTGTAGTACCTCAGAGTTTATTCTTACAATATCGGATTCTCTTCGCGTATTCTTATTACTCTGTAATCGCTTCGCTCGTCCTCACGATATGGAAATCGCCTGATATATATTTCAGTACGTCTTCAGATTCGCTTCGCGCGCCCTCTGATAGTAAAATCGTCCGTTTAGTTCCCATTTAGGTACTGACCTTGTTCGATGCTGCTTAATATAAAAGATCCTACAAAAACTGTAGATTCAAAAGCCGTATTGAAATGACACTTAGCAAAGTTATTTATTACATACAGGGATATACTTGTTCCGAATTTCAAACTTCAATTATTCTTTTGATGTTAAATAAATTTTTAATTGACATGGCAATGGCATTTAATAAAAATTGAATTAATGTTGATAATTAGATAAAACTTACGCGCCAAATTTCAAAGTGGTCAAAACATTTCTCTACGTTTTATGGATTTTTGAAATATTTGAGTCATTATTGATGGTTAAAGATGTCATGAAAAATTCTGAAAATCACAACTAGACTTAAAGATTGATTTTTGTACTAAGTCTTCCCTCTATCTATCAACTAGCATACATCTATCCCTCTAGCATACAAACACTGGAAGCTACAATGACAACAGACACACACACTCACAGACACACACAAACACCAACAAATAATTTGTAAAAATTACTTAGACGGTCTTAAATTCACTTCAAACGGATAATTCAGGTGAGTTGCCGGGTTCCAATCTTTTTACAAACACAATACTTTCCATATAAACGAGTACCAGTAGTAGAAATGAGAAACTGTAAAAATAGGAGGGGGAAGACACCAACTTTCTATAACTAATTTTAAATATTTTATATTTATTAGTTTTTAATACTTTTCAATTAAAACAAGTTAGACATATTTCATTCTTGGAAAAATGGTGGACAGTTTAAAAATTCTCCGTTGTCCGGTCTCTAACTATATAATCAGAGTGCGAACAACGCCTCAATATTGACACTCTAAGATGAAATAGACGAGTCCGTCTCTATCTAATAATTGCCTGTAATGTAATCTTATGGATGTGTTATATTTATATTGAATAGTTGTATCAATCTTATATAGTTATATTTTCAGTGACTTTTCATCAGAAATTTCTGTTTATTAGGTTGTTGGGGTAACAGGAATGTTGGCTGCTTTACTCGGAGATGAGAACGAAACCATTTCTTCATTCCTTTTTACTAAACAATCAAAAAAGTTCCAACTTAATTGTTGGAACTTTTTAAACTTAAAGTTTAAAAACAAAAATTTAAGTGACCACTTAGTAAAATTAAGTAATTTCATGAAATTAACACTTAATTTTAATTTTAAAATTAAATTAAGATATTAAATTCAGGATATTAAGGTATTTTGATTAATATATTAAAAAAATATTGCAAATCGTTGCATGACATCACTTCCACTTCAAGGGAATAATGATGTTAGAATTAAAAAAAAATGACTTAAAAGGGTATATATAATATACTTTAGTTGTTTTCATTGCGAAGACTCTGGACAGCTTGAAAGGCAAATATAATCCCCCTTCTGCCCCTAAATCCACCCCAGGCCGCCCTCCAAAAGGGCATCCTCTTTGGGAACATTTAACATAATATCATTGCATTCCCTCCCCCTCTCTCTTTTCTCCCCCTCCCTCTTTTTACAATTTTTTATCTTTTTCCAAATCAAAAGATATTTTCTCGTTTTTCCCTTATTTTTATTTATTTAACTTTTAAAAAAAAAATATCAAAGAAAATACCTCATATCTTATATTTTGCTTATTCCTATAAAAATATAAATGAATAAAAAATAAAATGAAAATTATTACATTTTTTGTCTATCTTTCAAAGAAAGTTATAAAATAATAACTCCGCTTAGACTTCAATTTTTAAGCTCTATTTAAAGTTTAATAAAAATAAACTTTTGAATTTACACTATACCGGGTCAGGGGATCCCTTTGGAGAAAACCCGCTTGAAAGATTTCACCGGGTGGCTAAAAAAATAGCATCCCTATATTGCCCTCAATTTTTACCAGTTTGAGTTATTGGGCTGAAGTTTTAAGAGTTTCTACATTGAAATTACATAAAGAACTCCATGGAGATTTAATTTATTAATGTATCAAAAATACATCATACTTGGTTTAACGATCACTAAGTTCAAATATTTTAATTTTTTAATAGTTTCCCTGCATACAACCTAACTTAGCCTCTCCTTAGCCTTAAACTTCTCATTTAGACGA
Organism: Microvelia longipes; assembly: GCA_018340805.1. Taxonomy (NCBI): domain Eukaryota; kingdom Metazoa; phylum Arthropoda; class Insecta; order Hemiptera; family Veliidae; genus Microvelia; species Microvelia longipes. Next base: position 64,577,893 of record JACMZG010001911.1, read on the forward strand.
GGACACCCGACAACTTCAGTTTTCTTAATTCACAAAGCATTGCTGACTGACTTAACATGAGTCGTCTTACTTAATCACTGTGTTTGCAGAGTAGCTCGGATTTAAAAAGATATGGAAAAATAATTTTGATTCTTATTAATAAAATCTGACAGATGTTAAAGAGATTACACCAGTGGGAAATTTTGATTTCCACATAGAAATGAAAATCTTGTGCCTGTCGTAGTTTAATTATTATTCAGAATCGCCAGGGCCGCATCTCGCTGAATATTATGAGTGAAATAAAAGTGGGTAGAAAATTTTTAATTAATTAATTATAAAATACTCTTAAGTTTTGCTTTTAATTTCATTATTTCTTTGAAAATATAACTAATTTAATTAAACTAATTGCAAGTTAGGATAAGCGTTCGTTAAACTTTGTAATTCTATTTGTTCAAAAGAAGTTCTCTTAAAGTAACTATTAAGATAATTTGCTAGATACTACATACTTGAAGGTGGAAAAATTATCCGGGTTATTCCGAGGCAGATGTTGTATTGAAACAGAAGATGTAAGGGTCGTAAGGAAACGTGACTGGAAACCATGTCACCATTAGAAGTCACTAACGGAATTTGTTGAGATTCCTCTCTGCAGGCCCTTAGAGAAAATGTTACTAAAGGGTCTGCATGTTTTCCGCCCGGATTCACCCGGACCCTACGAGATTAGAGTGGTTCTTTGAATCAAAGTTTTTTCAAGTTAAGTAACTTTAAAGCTTTGATATTCTGTCTTTACATTCTTTTTACATTGATATTATGATAACATGATACATTCCATTTTAAATTAAAGACCTGTCTACAATATATATTTGCTTTTCTTTCTCCTATAATTGAAGGAGGAAGTACAGTAATAGCAAAGAATGGGACACCTAAATTTTTATAAAATGTCTACGCTTTTCTATCTAAAATAGATACAATTTTGTGATTGTATGGTCTTGTAAACGCAGTACAGATCATACAATTTTGTGATTGTATGTATGTTTAGCACTGGTCTTGTAAACGCAGTACAGATCATACAATTTTGTGATTGTATGTATGTTTGGCACTGGTCTTGTAAACGCAGTACAGATCATACAATTTTGATTGTATGTGTTTAGCACTGGTCTTGTAAACGCAGTACAGATCATACAATTTTTTGATGTATTGTTTGTTACAGTCTTGTATGTATGTACGCACTGGTTTGTAAACAGTACAGATCATACAATTTTGTGATTGTATGTATGTTTGGCACTGGTCTTGTAACGCAGTACAGATCATAACAATTTTGTGATTGTATGTATGTTTAGCACTGGTCTTGTAAACGCAGTACAGATCATCCAATTTTGTGATTGTATGTAGGTTTGGCACTGGTCTTGTAAACGCAGTACAGATCATACAATTTTGTGATTGTATGTATGTTTAGCACTGGTCTTGTAAACGCAGTACAGATCATACAATTTAACTGATAAATAAATTAGTATAAAATTAGGATAAATTTATTAGTATAAGTTTATTGAAAATTAGTAAAAAAAACAAGCTCTATAAGAGAGGAACCTAATTAAATTTTAATGTAATCCCACATGGCATCTCATAATGGTGAACATTTTGAAAATTCAATAATCCCAACTATTCAAAACAGACCTGTACCATTCTTGTGGGCCAACTGTACCTGTGTTGTTACCTTTGCAGTTTTAAAGGTATCAAAGCTTTATTTCAAATGGCCCTGGTTTTTTTCTAATATTTGAATTAAATTTGAAACAGATAGGGATGTTTAGTTCCTGAATGAAGATAACTAATTAAGCGAAATTTTGAGTTATGAAACTATCAGTTTAGGTAGAGGTGTGTTACTCATTAAGTTTTCGCGATGTCCAAGCTTATCGCGATTGCCTAACTACCTGATACCGGCTTACAACCGATTACTTAAATGTTTGAATCTTCCGGTGATAACGGCGACAATGTAGATCATGGAATCGGATTCATCATCTACATTGACGGGGTCACCACCGGAAGACCTTAACCTGTAAGGTTATATTATCTTGACATGTGATGCTATGCATCACAGGTTAACATAACAAGCCGGTAGTTGAAAGGCTCTGACTCAGTGCCATGCTCCTGTGTATGTCTAATAATACTACTCTAGCCTTAGGTGTAATCTTACAGTCACCGTTTTAAAACATTATTTATGTACTTTTTATTTTCCATTGCTTAATGTGATATATAATAACGATAGAACCTAACACAGTGTGTAATTAACTGATTACATAAATATATCATAAAGTAATAATAATAGTCTATAGTAATAATAATAATGTAGGTAAAATAATGCCCCTTTAGAAGCTAGCTGCTAATCAGGAATAATCCCTGTAGGAACCACCTCAAGTGGTTGTGGCAGCCGTCACGCTCCGAGAATAGTCTAAAAATGGTGATCAATTATTTGACAAAATTTTATATATAAACTGAGAGTGTAACCTGGTACTCGAACTCCTGACCTCCGTGTTGTTAAAGGTCAGTATACTTATTCACGCTCTAACGGCCACGACCACGGAGGCGCTCAATAATGTTTTCTATCTAATAATCTGTACAAAGTAATTTCCTACATAGTTTGTATCATGTCCAATATCCAATTATTTCACCGCAACGTTCTTTAGAGGTTTAAATTTTCAATGACAAAGTCCCAACTGCAATTTGTTTAAAGATAACAGGGAAAGAAGTGAAAAATCAAACGACATGATAACATATGTTAACATTACATGACAGGACAGAAACATAAGGAACTTATTGGAGCGAGAGGTAAAACTTTTTACAGCGTAACCAAGCCAATTTGTGTCAATTGTCGATGAAACGACTTGTACATCTTACATTATCTACACAGCTGAGAGACGTTCCTGTTTATTCGTCAGTTCTTTTTCAGATATATATGTATATATAATATATATTCTTTATTTTGTTAGGTTATTTTGTTTATCTGCACAAAATAACTTACGCTTACGAAATAGATACGTAAAAAGAAATGCATCAAATGGTATAGGTAGATACGATGTCACTATTATAATTAAAAGGAATAGCTACATGAAAGAAATGTAAAATAGACAAAAGAGAAGTAAGTAATAACAAAGAGAAAGTAATAAAGGAAAGGAACAAGAAATGTTTGTATTTAATTCAAGAGTTTTACTCCTGTAGTGTGATAAAGGTGTTTAGCGTTAATTAGTAATTTATACCCAGCCAGGCTATTCCCACATTCACCATTAACAAACTTGACATCTCCTTATCACACATACTATTATATAGAAAGCAATTAGTTAAAACTAAACTTTGTTGCTATTGCTTAGAAATTAGACAAATGTATAAAAATATATGTGTTTGCTAAGTGTTGTCATCATGCTAATGCTCGACATACACGGATGTCGTCATGGCAATGATATGCTTACCTTGAGTCTTTTGTTTGAGATGAAACAACAACAAACATTGTATTCACACAGAGATCAAGTAATTGTCCCTGCTTACTTTTCTTTTGTTATTTATAACTTTTTACGAATTTTTAGAAGGAAAAATGTGTTTATGAGTTCATGGTCATAATGAGAAGGAGGTGGTCACTGATAATATATATATATATATATATATATATATATATATGCGTGTGTGTATGAACACATCTGTGTACGAGATTTTGTATCTTGTACTTAACGCGTTTTTGGACTACTTTATTCTACTTATTTATTTTATTCTACTTTATTAATGTCCTGAACCCAATTGTTTATGAAATATTTATGACGTCATTAAGCCACAATAATGACTCAGCAAACATTTCAAAAGTTCACAAATCTTCAAAAAGTTATTTGATCGGGGTGAAATTTAGCAGAAATATAGTAGAAATTTAGTAGAAATATAGTATTATTTATGCTAAATACAGAGTTTAATTGTATTATCAGCATTCAGATTTCTTCGTTTGACGTATAATATGTTAAGTAAACATATCAAGTTTATTTACTTTAAGTAGGCACTTTACATGCTCAAAAAATTATGTGAAATGCGTTTTTCACTGTCCCCGATAATTTCGTAGTTTTTACACTCGGTGAAAGTAAATGAGATTTTTACTGCCCAGGTGAAGTTCCTAAAATTTGCACTAGGTGAGCGCTAGTAGTTTACCACAAGGTTATAGTATTACCTTCCTTGTCATTCTTAGTCTTTTTCTGAATCAAATAAATAATCGAACTTTTTTTGTTAATAATGTGTTGTTTTTTTCGAAAAGTGAGTTATTAATTAACCATTATCAATTGCTATAATTATCATTGATAGCAGAGATTAAAAGATTAAAAATACGACGCCAGGAATAAAGCTTTTAACCCACGAGGCGATTAAAGGAAGTGTAGCGGCAAATTTGTATAGGTTACACTGTTTTTCCTCCTAATGGTTGTTTAGTTTTACAACGCCCAAAAAAATAAAAAAAGCATATACTACGCGACTATGAATGGCTTTTTTTTTACCTCGGCTCTTTTTACTGTCTCGCTCCGCTCGACAGTAAATATTGTCGCCACGTTAAAAAAAAATGTAACACAGTCTTGTAACATAATGTACCATACATTTAGGACTTTGCTGATATCACGGGAATATCAGTAAAGTCATAAAACTATCAATACGATAAACTGTTACTGAAGGACAACAATGAGGCCGCAATTAGGCCCTAAGGAGCGCATCGCTGCCTCTTTTTCTTATATCCTTTTAAAGGTATCTTGTCGTTTATCTAAAAGGTTAAAAATTTAGAGTAAATTTTTCAAAATAACCACTTCTGGTTGTTTCATTATCTATTTTCTTTAAAGTAAAAAGGGTTTTTACAAACTGTTTTCTGAAAAATGTTTCTTTTCAGTTTCTTCTTAACCCGAAGGGATTCATTAAAAGCAAAATAAATATTTAGAGAGCATCATCCGAAGGCATCCATCTCGTGCTCTCTTTTCCTTATCTCAGTCTTTTCTCTTAGTTTTCCTATCTCCATGAGAAATGAGAAAAACGTGAGTTTAATTTTCTTCTTTTTCTTCCAGTTCTACTTACTTTTAATTATTTTGAATAATACGCTGTTCTGCTACCCTTGAAAACATGACTACAATGATTTTATGTTGAGTTATTTTAAGAATGAGCTGTTTTTCTTTTTATGACAAAACAAGCTGCCAACTATGGAATTAGGTGTCCATGGTTTAATGCTTTGAACCAAACTTAGTTAGGCTTAAAGCAGTCAGTTTTTTTAAGAACACAGTGAGTTTATCCATGATGTCCTATATCTTTGAAGTAGCCTTCCACGCTAAAAGGCGAAACTTCGAATTCTTAATTTAAGTTGACACAGCACCACACACACATACATAAACACACACATACCCTATATATACACGTATGTATTGTATATACAAGCTTTTTTGATAATCAACTTGTTTATGTCTCGAACCCTATTGTTCATATGAAATAAGTTTGACGTCAATAATACACAAAAAAGATCCCACAAACATTTCAAAAAATCATAAATCTTGATATAGTGTTAATATTTGGCTGGAATTTTCCACACATATATTATGGTTGACAAACATATGAAGTTTCATTGTGTGATCAGTATTGCGGAGCGGCAAAGAGAGCCAAGTCCTTTTGTTGTTTTTTTAGTTCAAATTTTGATAAAACAAACGTTTGTTATAGAAAAAAAGATGTGCGAGAAGACTACAATGATTCATTTAATAAAACCTTACCATACTCTAAAAAGAGGTTATAACGAGGTTACAAAGGACTCAGGACAACGTTTCAAGTCATAGTATTTTTCTTTCTATGCACTGTATCTCTGTATTATAATGTAGGTACCTTTCTATGTAGGTACTGTCTTTTCTATAGTATAGTACTTCCATTTCTATGAACTATACCTCTGTAGTATTGTGCTTTCCTTTTTACTTAGAGAGACAAGTAGTTAAGTAAGACAACTGGTACGACTGCTTTACTTTTGTATGCTGACAGTTGCGTGTCCCATGTGATAGCATTATCTTATACCTCCATAGGCTGCTGTTCTGCTACATCTTAAGAAAAACCCATTTGAAAATCTTTGTTTTTAATCATTACTGTTATAGCTGACATATTAAAATAATGCTATTGAATTTAGCGTCATCGTTAAAGCTAAAGATGACTTATAAGGATGTGACGATGTTATAGCGTATGGAGATTTTAAGGAAGCTATTACCCCATTTTCCCCTAATGATGCTGAAATAGCTGGGGAATGTTACGAAGAAATGGGAATACGAGCTTTTCTCGAAAGCATCATAAGAAGTATTTAAGAGGGTAATTATTTTACACTCGAGTGGCTTTAAAGGGGGTATTTGTAACACTCTTTTCGACATAGATATTTTTTAGTATTTTAAATGTTTACATAATAATTTACGTAAATTATCGGACACTCGACCTATATTTAAAATTCTGAGTATGTCTAATCCTTAAAAAAATCACCGAAATGCAATTTTTCCTAAGCTAGCGAAGTGAGGTGATTATATTTAATCATTTAAAATTCAAAGTTAGTTTGGAAATCAATGGAAAACTATTCTATGCTTATTTTTACCTAGAAAATCCAATTTCAAAATATAAAATTTTCATCTATATTATAAGAAGGAAAAATCGTTTAGAACTTTCTTTAAGTTCATTTAAAATTTATAGACGACTGTGTAAATAAAAACTCCGAAAGAAAAAGAGGATAAAGAAGAAGGTATTTTTAATCTATTTACTTTTAAAGGTAAGAAGTTTCGAGTAGATGACTTAGATTTTTCTTTCTTTTGAGATTCGAGAAAATCTGAGGTTAAGAGAAAACAACTAGGTTTCCTCTTTCAAACGACGTTCAACATTGTATTAGACTATTAGGAAAATTTTGCTTTCCTTAACTCTAAATGACATGAAAAGCAATTTTAATTACAAATAAAGAATGACTTATAATTGTGCTTGATTCACCTAGGAAATGTCACAAGCAAAGTGCAATGCTACACGGGGAAACTGTTGTATCATTTGAGATTCGTCATTGTTGGTGGCTCGACATAATTTCATGTTACACTTGCTACATTCCTAGGTGTTTCTCACACAATTATATTGAGCCACATTTTTTTACTATTACTTACTTACTATTACTATTATTTCTTCTTTCTATTCCATGAGAAAGGGAAGTAATAATATTACACATCTATTCAATGTATGATTGGAACAACAGTATTACAAATTTGGCTAACTCACACGTTTTTAAGCCACCCTCCCCCATCCATAGTACTCGGTTTTACTGAAGTTGTAAGAAACTAGATTACTGAAATTATGTGAGACATTTGAAAGATATATCTACCACCTATAATCTAAGTTCAAAATTTTATCTGTGGGGTCCGCATGCCGGAAATTCCTTTAAAATACTTACTTTCATCCTGACTCAAAGTATTTTTTCACAGCCTGTGCCTTAAGTTACGAAGATCTTAACCAGGGGACTAAGATTTTGAGTACTTTAAGTGCTTACATCCATTCCGGACTAATCTTATTCTACTCAAAAACTTTAAAAACATCGAAAACGACACCCTTCTTCAATTTTGTTGTTTATCGACTATAATGTAAAATGTCCAGTTTTTTGCTTTCCCAGTTCCTTAAATGGTCAGATTGACTCTGGAATGGTTCTATTTGACATTGAGTCCCAAAACATTCTGATAATGACTCCCACTTTTCCGGATAATTTTCAAGATTTTCTGTATATTTACCAAATTTTTTGTAATCATTCAAAGTTTCAATGTTTTACTCCACTCGCCCCCATAAAAAACATTAAGAAATACTAGACCAAGAGCCCAGGGGTGTTTTGTTAATAAAAAGTGTAATGGCTGGGACCGGTCTTAATTTTTCGTAAATACCTTCCTGAACAAGGATCTGCAATTCTGCCGACTCGTATCGGATGGGTGTCCCAGGCAGAACGCACATTAGGGGTCACAGGTTCTGCCTGGGGACACCCATCCGATACGAGTCGGCAGAATTGCAGATCCTTGTTCAGGAAGGTATTTACGAAAAATTGAGACCGGTTCCAGCCATTACACTTTTTCTTAACAAAACACCCCTGGGCTCTTGGTCTATACGTTTTTCATGACAAATTTAATAATATTAATGATAATTTTACGCGTTCAGATTTTTTCTCTCTAAGGTTTGCTTGTACTGAATTTTATTTTACAATATTAATCCGATCGGAAGATAACATATTTACAACTATGAACCCATATTAGTTCGTTACAATTTATTCCTCCTAGGTATTTTTCTCAAGTAAGAAACCTTTACATTATACTTTATTTACTAAGTATAGTTTTCTTTTTTATCTCAGAATTTATCTTAAAATTTAATTAATGAAAACGATAAGAGCTTTTCTTGGAAAAGTTCTTTTTACGATTCACTTTTCTTTTTTTCTTCCGTTTTAAAAAGTTTTTATTTCTTAACTACCTATTACTTTACATCAGTGATGATCGGATGGCTTCTTTAGTTGTTTCGTATTACTGTAAACTACAGAAGACTTCTCTCGTTCCTTTTGACTAGTGTTTTTGTACTATTTTGTTTTTAGTGTCTTTTAAAAGAAACTAATGTATGTAACTTTTTTAATGTTTCTAAATATTTACTTTTCTTGTATGATTTTTTTATTTTTATAGAAAGAAAACCATTAAGGCATATGGGTTTTGCGCTCTCTGACGTACCATCATGTACTCGTACAAGTAGCATCTCAAGGTAACTTTCACTTATTCGTAGCTTTTTTATATCATTATAAAATGTATGATTGGTTTCAGTAAAATATTACGACAGATTAACTCACACTTTAAAATTTCATTTGTTTAAAATCCTATTTATTAGATACTCATCATAATGCTTAGGCACTTAAACATGTTGCGGTATTAAATTATTATTTTTATTCCACTATGAATACTCACGTTTAGCTATTGAGAGACTAAATATTACTTATAGCTACGAAAATATTTTTAATGGTTGGATTTTATCGAATAATATTTTTAAGTTCTATGTCTAAATTATAATTAATTTTATCTTGTTGTCCATCAAATTTGTTTTTCAGTTTTTTGACTGATGAGTGTCTTGCCAAGCAAGTACTTGTTTACTTAATTACTTTAAGTGATTAAGTAATTTGTTTTTATTGACAAATGATACGAGAAATATTTGTGTAATATCAAATTATATTTCATACACGAAAGGCAAATTTTAAAATAAAATTAGTAAAGTTTCTAAAATCATGAATGAGATTAAGGCCGTTCAAAGACATCTTCCTAACATTTCCCTAACATTTTCCTAACATTCTCCTTAAGGAACAAGGAGAATGTTAGGAAAATGTCTTTGAATACGAGCCTAAGTCTTCGAAAGGTTTTGGCCATCAATAAGAATACAGATTATATTTCTTATAAACCTACTTCCTCTTATAGACCAAGAGCCCAGGGGTGTTTTGTTAATAAAAAGTGTAATGGCTGGAACCAGTCTCAATTTTTCGTAAATACCTTCCTGTACAAGGATCTGCAATTCTGCCGACTCGTATCGGATGGGTGTCCCAGCCAGAACGCACTTTACAGGCCAAATTTACTACCCAAGGTAATAAAAAGTGTAATAGCTGGAAACGGGTTTAATTTTTCGTAAATATCTTCCTAAACAAGAATCTGCAATTCTGCCGACTCGTATCGGATTGGTGTCCCAGGCAGAACCTTTGACCCCTAAGTGCGTTCTGCCTGGGACACCATCCGATAAGAGTCGGCAGAATTGCAGATCCCTTGTTCAGGAAGGTATTTACGAAAAATTGAGACCGGTTCCAGCCATTACACTTTTTATTAACAAAACACCCCTGGGCTCTTGGTCCATTTTGCTTTTATTTTTTCTTATTTCATATTTATTATGCTTATTTTTATTCGATATTTATTATACTTATTTTTATTCGATATTTATTCTCATTTTCCTTCGATAATTAACATACTTCTTCTCAAAGAAATACTTCTAGGTTTTTATTACGTCTCTCTCCTCTGTTAGCACTTATCTATAAATTCAATAAATTGGATTTATCACAACTTTGTGTTTCATCTTCTACTTTTTCATTCCCTAACTAAAAAGAAAGAAATAAATGAAGTCAATTTCTGATAAAGAAAAAGCGAAGGCAGAAAATCAGGATAATTACAGAGAGTGGGGGGGGGGAGGGGGGAGCCAATGTCCTTGTGTAAGAGTCCTTAGTCCTTAATACCCCATTAAGAAGAGAAATGTAGCTGTAATTGGTTTTATTATTTTTTCTTCTTTTCTATCCTGAGGATTAAATAGAAAACTTGCTCCTTTAACAGCGCAGTTACTATTAACGTTTTCCCTATGTCTGTTATTAGAAAAACATTAATAGTTATCGAGGAAAAACTTTATCCTAATTAGTACAGCTTGCATCAACAGTTAGATAGTACAAGTTAGATAGTACATAACTCCAAGTAAGAACTTAAGTATAATAATGAATATAACTTAAATACATTTATTTAAAATATATACATTTTTTAACGCCAATTAATAAATGTATTTAAATAAGTGTTACTTTATGTATTATTTTAAATAAGTTTTTCAAAATATTATGGAAAAAGTATAAATAAATAATTATTGTAAATATGTATTACTAAGTAATATAGTGTAAGTAAATGAATTGATAAGTTAATTTGGAAAAAATATATATATCTAGGGGTAGTTACGAACCAATAAGACTCAGATCATGACATAAATTACCTGCTATCAAAAATTAGACAAACAGCAGGTGGAATTTCTGCTACTCCGGAATATGTGCAATATACAAGACTTAAAAAATTATATTTATTTTACCTAAGCACTGTCCTACTTACAGCATGATATAGTTACACATGCTTCAACTTGCCCCACCGCATTATAGCTTTTAATAATCTACCAAAATAACCTAATAAGAGTAATAACTAGAGCTATCAGATAAGATTCAGCAGCTACACAGTATGAAACATTATACATAAAACAACTCAACCAACTATATAACCATGATCTACTTTTAATGTTTAAAATGAATATGCACTTATTTTAAATAATTATCCATGGCAAAATTACCGGGCGGGGAAAATTATAGTCACAGTCCACAGTAGATTTAAGCTAGTAAGGGTTAAACAGACTGGCGTTACAATAATTTATTATATTAAACTGTACTTTATCTAAATAGTTAAATAAATTAAAATGTTAAATATCTAATTTAATTTCATTTAAATATCATTACTTATAAAATTTCATACAATGATTATTTATAAAAGTATAAACAATGAAATGAAAATGTCCAAGTTTTGGTAATGTTGATTTATGTGTAACAACCTGAGCAGTATTGTCACACAAGAGTCTAGCTCGCAACTGTGCACGGAGAAAAATATCAAAGAAATACGTTGTTATGACCCAGGTTTAGTCAAATATTCTCATATATTTAAACTTTTATTGCGGGTTTAACTCCTCATTCTATTTCTATAGAATAGTAATTTATTAACTTTTAATTTAAACTTATTAATATTTAATAAGTATAAATTAATTATTATATATACATGAATACTTTGTTTATTTGAATATTTTAAGATAGAAAGATCTATTTAAGAAGCTCTTTTACATTTTTTCTGTGATAATTATGTGAATTATAATTTCTGAAATTATTCTTAAAAAATTATGTGTATGATTAAATGTACACTGGTACCTATCGTTGATATATTGTAATATCCGGGTGGCTTATTAATATCTATACATAACAGACGACTTAAAACTATATTTTGATTAAAAGTAAATCCATATTACTGTTTGTTTTGTTTTTATTGGGCTTGAATTATGATGTTATTTAATTCCCAAGTATCACTACTTTGTATTTCTAAATAAACATGAGGCCCCTATTTACGGATATTATACTAAATACGGATATTATACTTCGTCTATTTTAGATCATACAATTTAAATACAAAAATGTCTGAATTTTCCCCAAAAAATAATTGCCATTTTGTATTGCACCAACAACAACTTCTTTTAAGCCTGACAGGATTTTATTACATTTTTACTTTTCTTCATTTATACCGTAGGATAGGAAAAGTATCGTGTTTGCAAAAAATCCGAAACCGGGATAAAACCGGAATTATCCGTTCCAGGCGTTTTTAAGGCCTCCTGAGTGATGTATGTGTGAGTGTGTGTGTGAGTGTGTGTTATCATCACCACGAAAAAAATAAATACACTGGGCACCACGCCCAGTGTATTTATGCTAGAGAGTTAGAATTTTGTACAAAAACCAGTCTACCGCTGTAGTTGTGCTGTATTAGTGGAGAATAATTTTTTATGACGTTCTAACCCGCAATAATGACTCAGCGAAAATTTCGAAAAATCATAAAACGCGGAAAACTTATGCGATTGGATTGAGATTTAGCACGCATGTGACAATATATAAGGCAACATATGTGTCAAGTTTCATCTCATTATCAACATTAGTTCATTTTTTATTGAATGACTTGAGTACGTTTTTTAAAAAAATGTAAAATTTAGGAAATGGTCAAATTGAGTTGAAATTTAGTACAAGTGTACATTGTTACTTAATAAATAAGTAGACTACGTTTCGTTTCAATACGACAAGTATATCTATGATTTTTGTTGTATCATAAAAATTAAGGAGCATTGAGCGTGGTCAATGCTGTATAGGTGACCGCTGAGAATGATACGGATGCATTTTTATATCTTAAGACGAGTAAAGCGAGTCCAAAGGCATGTTGCAGTATAATTTGGCGAACTGTATTTCTGAGGACGAGCGAAGCGAGTCCGAAGCTGGGAGGATAAGCGTATCGAATATGATGTAATGAGGAAAAGTTCCGAGGTACCCCATTTTTGTATTATATCCCATATTTTTATTTTTATATCCCAGGATTTTTTATATTATAAAGGAGGAATACACTCATATCAAATTTTAAGTTAATACAATAATTTCTATTTTTTAAAGTGTCTAATACAAATAATTAGCTGGAACTTGGCAGTTCCATCAGTTCAACTGGAAGTTTCAGTGGTTTGGTCTTATATAGGACTACATGCGTGACAAATTTCACTTGATCCAAACATTTTCTGTTTTTTATGCATTTGTAAAATGCATTATTGTCGGTAAAATTTGTTCATAAAATTAAATTATACGGATAGCAAAACAAGACATAAATGTATATTTTTCTACCAAATTCTTAACTCTCTAGTATAAGTAGAGTAAAGAGGATCAACAGTGATAATATAATAGACACACACACATACAGACAAACAACTTTGTAAAAACTACTCAGGAGGTCTTAAAAACAACTGAAATAGATGATATGGTTTCGCAACTTTTTTGCGTGTAAACTTTATTTACACCTACGGCATAAATGAGGAAAAGTCAAAATGGAGAAATAATGTAATGGGGTTGAAATACATTTCAACTCATACTTGTACCAATTGGTACAAATATAAATATACCAAAATTCGTTTCAATACGGCAAAAATATCTACGGGCTTTGTTAGATCATAAAAGTTTAGCAGCATCAGTGCCTGGATAGGTTACCGCTGGGAATAAAACTAATGTATTTACTATCTGAGGACGAGCAAAGCAAGTCCGAAGAAGTACTGAAATACATTTGTGTGAATTTTATATTTTGAGGACGAGCGAAGCGAGTCCAAATTAGAGAGGCTGAGCGTAGTGAATCCGAGGAAAAGTTCCGAGGTACCCCGTACCCGATTTTTAATGGATTTAAAGTGACTCAGAAATGAATAAGTTATTCTTAATGATAAAATTAATTATTATAAAGATCTTGAGTTCTTTTTAGCAAGTTTCTATTTCTTTTGAAGTTGTAATACTTAATTAAGTCTAACTCTATATTATAAATAAAATATTTGTCTGCTGAAATTATAACTTATGAATAATTTATGTACACAATTAAGGCTTAATATCTAATTAATTTATCAGTCAAACCGATGGTAACATGTATAAGTCATTAATACATTTGGCCCTTTATGTATCGATTTATATACATAGACACTGTATAGAGTGTCTAAACAAAACAAATATTTTTATATAGGTACTCTACGTATTAAATTAATACAATAAATAATTTAATAGATTAAACTCGCATTGCAAGTTTAAATAAACTCTAACATTTACATTAAACCTGGGTCAAAACATAATATTTTTTTCCGTGCACAGTTGCGGGCTAGACTCTTGTTATTGTCACAACTTGATGCTTCATTTTGACGAGTTTTCAAAGAAAATGCGCATACTTATCAGATAGATTGTACACTGCATGGTATAGCATTATTAACAGCTATTTGAAGCTCAGTTAGTGCTTGTGTTCAGCGCATTTTCTTTAAATAAATCTGAAAATAAGACATCAAGTTGTGTCGCTACTGCTCAGGTTTTTAAAAGTAGAGCGAAAACTCAAAAAGATCATTTGAAAGAATACTCGCACAGCCTGCGGACCTCCGCGCCAGAATTATTTAGAAGTTATAAACTAAAATACTGTAGATAAAACGATAAAAAAATAGCACCGGGACCAAGATTCGAACATGGGAGCCCTAGCTTTACGCTTTGAATTCAGCACCACAAATAACATAGAAATCGTCTCCCTACTCGAAAATTATTTTTACCGACCATTATTTTGATTTCTTGTAACCTGCTATGATTTTTTCATAGATAGGTCGGATCGACTTATACGATATTGCATATAATATAGTCTCGTTTAAAAAATATATTTTTAGTTTTAAAAGCAAACGGCCTGTGCTTCTTAATTATTTTGTATTGGATAGGGAAGTATAGTATCATACTTGGCAGCTTGCTTCAAATAAAACTGTATGAAGAATAGCAGAGCAAAATGCAGCTCTAAAAAGGAAATTGAGAACTGGCTTTTAATAACTTTCAGATTGCTCAAGATCTTTTAACCGAAAACTTAGAGTTGAGGGAAACTCGAAGCATATTTTCTCCAACTTTTCACGAGACTAGTTAATAGTTGCTATTTTGAATTCAAAACAGTGAAGAGGATGAAGAACTAGTGGAGAGGAGAGGGGGGGGGGGGGTGAGTGGAAAGTAAAGCGAGAAGTCGTGTAAGTTCAGGGGGGGGGGGGTCGCCCTCCATCTTGTATTCACAAAAGCTTATTATAAGCGACTCCCTGTAATAGTCTTTGCAGGGAAATGAGCTTAAATATGACTTTATAGTTTTAAGTCAACAACACTTTTAAAACTTAATTTTAAACTTGTTATTAGAGAAAGTTTTGCTGCTCAATTAATTACTGCTATAGTAAGCACGGTATAGCCTTTAATAGATTTTATTGACCATTTAGCTCTATAAAATAGTTATTTATGTTAAGGGAGGAAACAATGTTATTTCCTGGAGCAGTAAGTTTTTCCTACGGCGAAAACCGAGGGAAACATTGCGTTTAACTCTCCAGGCGAAGCCGAGGTTTTTATACATTTACGTCCTGAGGCAGAGTTGAAGGAGCTATGAAAATAAACTGACGAGGCGAAGCCGTAGTAGGTAATTATTACAAGGGGAAAATAGTTATTTAGTCCGGAGGTTCATAAAAGATTATGTAACGAGACGCGTTGACGTAATAATATCAATTAATATTATATTCTTATTTCTATACGTTTTGTTGAATTTTATTTACAATTACGTTTTTTAAAATGATAAATCTTTATTTCTACAATATATTTCTAATTAGGTTTTTTCTATAACTTTTAGGGATGCCACCTCCCAAAAAAGTGCTCTAAACTAAACTACTACTTATAGTCTAAAACGGGTTTTTACACCATATTGTTTTTGGTCGGCACCTTCTTATAAATTTAAGGGACGTCGTCAAGAAATGCACCTTCTTATAGGATATTAGAGGGCTCCAACACCCTGTATGGAAATAGTATATTATGCTACTAGGCAGCAAAATGGAATTTTGCAGACGAGTTTTATAAATTTGCCCCCGAGCCGAAGGCGAGGGCGGGCTATGGAAATTACCTGCAGAGGCGTAAGCCGAGGCAGGTACGAGGCGAATTACTGCCTGCTTAATTAGGTATTGCGAATTACCTGCAGAGGCGTAAGCCGAGGCAGGTAATTAATTGCACGAGTCTGCAATGTTTCCTTTGCTGCATAGTAGCATATACTATTTTATCTACTAACGGCAGAAAAAAATACACAAGAGATTATTTTAAATACTTGCTGCGAGATTTTACTGGCAGTAAAGACTGCTTTGAAGTAGATGCAACGCTGACAATATCAGGTGGAGTGTGGTCCAATAACTCGTCAATGTCAACAATGTTTGTATCTTTATTCACTTCACTGTTGTTCTCACTCATTATGTTTTAGTAACTTAACTTTAGTTTACAGATTTAGTTTTTGATAACGTTCTATTTTTGTAACTTTATATACTTAAACTAAATATAACAACATGAAATACAAAATCTGACGACTTAAACATTAAAAATCTGTCGATTCATAAACAGCTGGTAAATAATTTAATTTAATGCCAAAATTATCAGTGTTGCCAATTTGTTTCCAAAACATTATATATTATTAGATAAACAAATGTTAAATGTTAAACATTTAATAATAATATCGTAATTTTAAGTTACAATAAAGAAAGTTACATACTAGAAACAAGCTAGAATAAATCATAGTTTACAAAATAAAACAATACCGAAATTCACGCAATAATTTGTAAAATAATAACCTCCGCTCATTCATTTTTGCCTAGGGAGTTTTGACTTGTTTACCATGTTATTTAAATGAGCCATAACTCCCTAGTACTTTTTTCATTACCAAAACATTTTGCGTACTGTTTTGAATCATTTTGGGTACTGTTTTAAAATATTTCCCGTATTGTTTGACAGTGTAGGTAAAATGACATTTTGCAGCTTAAAAACAGTCAAGTAATGGCTAATTTTGCTGCCGTGAGTGGATAAACACTTTTACTACCTAAAAACAAGTCATTAAACTTTATTAATACTGGCAGCTTATTTACTGCCGGCTGGATATTTTATCCCTGACTGTCGGTACTACTAATGATATTTAATATAATTTTTTAATTATATGATTTATATTAATTCTAATAATAAATATCTTTGGTTAACCTAAATAAAAGTAATTAAAAAGCAGAGGAGACATAACCTACTATGCTTCTATGTATCTAGCAGGTAAACCTACTCAAATGTAAATTAGCCAATAAATCAAAGACATGTGCACTGCCTTGTGAGCATACGCATGTGTGTACATATGTAATGTGTTCTACTCTATGTGACTATTTTATTAACTATATACATAAGTTATATAATTAAATGTATTCTGCATAAATGAGGTCTCTTTGTTCTAAGAGATATTCCATAGTAAAGAGTTATGAGGTTTTGGTCATGATAAATAAAACAACATTTAAGCTTTCGACCGTATGATTAAGTCTTCATCAGAAAGTGTTTAATAACAAACTAAAGCCGTTAACAGAAAGAAACAGATAAGGTATCTAAACATAGCTAGCTGTGTATACTATCGAAGAATGAACTACAAACTAAACATCGATTTAGCCCCGGGGCTTAACATTAAGGTTGTTACTATAGAAAATAACTAAAGAATTATTTACAATTTTGACTAGTAATGAAAGGAATCAAGAATAAAATATTAAAATTTAACAAAACATAAACTAAAAATAAAATTTAACAATACTAGAGTTTAAGAAAAAAGGAAGTTAAGTTATAAAACCAATTAACTAAAATGGTTCGATAAGTTTCTATAAATATTACTTAAGTTATTGGTGTCAGTTATCTTATTGCAAGCTAAAGGTTGCAATAAGGTTGTAGTTAGGTTCCACTTCAGAATATAACAATTATCATAACCTAATTCATGATTATTGCTTTCATTACTAGTAAAAATGTTAAATAATTCTATAGTTATTTTCTATGGTTTTAACTTTAATGTTATGCCCCGGTGCTATCTTAAACTATCTTTGTTTAGTTTGTAGTTAATTCTTCGCTAGTATACACAGCTAGCTATGTTTAGATACCTTATCTGTTTCTTTCTGATAACGGCTTTAGTTTGTTATTAAACACTTGCTGATGAAGACCTAATCATACGGTCGAAAGCTTAAATGTTGTTTTATTTGTCATGACCAAAACCTCATAACTCTTTACTATATACCTAAATTTTACTAAGGAGGGCGCTCCTTGGAAAAAATAAATATAGATTACAGTTAGACGTTTGTATAAAGGTAAACAAGTTTTGTTTCTGGGAAATAATTTGGTAAAATTCTATGTAGGTATAACATTGTTATTTGAAATTCATGTTGTATAAAAATAAGGAAACATGATATGTTATAAATTTGTGCCGAAAATTGGGAAAAAGAGATTTTTAAATTGGACTTTAAGTAAAAATGTAACTAAATGGTTCCTACGTTTTGGAAAGAGAGATTTATTTTATATATTTTTATTTTTAATAAAATTGTGTTGGATTTAGTTGTAATAATTGATTTAATAGGTTTTACGAACATGTAATTGAAAGACAGAGGAATATCTGCCAGTGACATGAAAAGAAGCTTATCTCGGTAAGCTCATTTATAGAACTTGATGGAAAAGCTCTGAGGAAATTTAAAGGATATGAAGCGAGCGTAGCGGGATATTGTCTAGTCCTCGTTATTTTAGTCTTATACAGATCTTTATCTCATCTATGTCTCCTCTATATTCCTAAATCTTTTTGTAAGATCCATATTTATATTTCTTTATAACTTTGAAACTAAAGGAAATCTCCTCTTTTGAAATAACTTATTAGACTGTTTGTGAAACTTTGAAAAAGATGTTGTCTTATGGCTGCATTACTTTAGTTCTGATGTATGTTTTGATACAAATGCTTTTAAAACAAAAATAAGCTTAGAAGATTTGGGTTATACAGGGGGAAGGTTGTTTATATAAATATATATATATATATATATATACTATTACGATACGAAATATGCGATACTCCGTGATAGTACTATACGAAACTACTGTGTTCGTAAGGCTGTGTTCTCAGCCTAGGATGCACATTTATAATTATCTCTAATGTCATTTCCAAAACTCTGGAAACCTAATTTAAAGAATAGGTAATATTTTGTTGAAATTTCTTAGAGCGAGAAATATGAAATGAAGCCAATAATAACTTATAGAGCAAAAAATACCTTAATAATTTGATACAATAAAAACCATAACAGAACATGCCACATCAAGTTCTCCCCACAGAAGCTAAAATCTGCTCCAGACAAGTTTTTAAAAATATTAAAACGAAATGAGCCATACACTCATCTCATAAAATAAAATGGATTTAATATATCAAATAAACGAGCATTTCTTAGTCAGAGGAAAACTAAAATAAAAACACGACGCTTTTCATGAAAATTCTATTGTTATTATATCCTATTTTGAAAACTGTGCTTTCTATTAATAGGGACTGAATGGAACCACTGCCGTGTTAATCATGTGCTTATTTCTTTTATTAAGTGCTTGCCCGCATTTTAGAGCAGATTGTAGCGTTGTATTTTGCGTGTTACATCCGCCCCGTTTTTCTCCGTGTAGAGACCTCAAACTAATTTCCGCCCACCCCCATTTTCTTCGGATACTTAACCACACTATTCAGTTTATTTGAAATTTTAAGGGAGAAAAAGATAAAGATGGATACTAAATAATATAACAAGAAAGGTTAATATAAAGATTAATTTCAATCAGTCGTCATCGGGGTAATGGGATTTATTTATATAGAGACAAAATAAACTTCAACTTACCGTCGAACATAATATTTGGACATAATATACCACTATATATTATAATACATTCATAGATACACACACACACACACACACACCTAAGCTAGCTGATGATGACCCTCGCGCTCCATCACAGTGTCCTACCTATGTCAGCACAACTCTCAAAACCCTTCTATCTGTTCTGCAAAATCTGTTATCAGTGTTACTATCAATTTTACTGATTAGCTGCTTGTATCAGTTAATTTCTAGTTTCATTTTAGTACCATACTATTGTAAAAACTATCGAAAATAAATAAATTTGGTAAGAGGTCGACCAGTAAGATAAAAATATGATGAAAATTGCCATCACTTGCATTGTTTATAATAAGAATGAACGAAGTCAGTACAGTCAATAATAAATATTTTTCTTCATTTTTCATAGCTATATGTGTCGTGTGTTTTCTACACTATGATATATTTTTGTGAAGATTTTTTTTAAATTCTGTCATTGTTAGCCAGACTCAAAAATTACTGGTAGCTTCTTAGGTAGCCGATTTAAAAAATTCTTTTAGCCAGTTAATGAGATTAAGAATTTGTTGATAGTGTTCATCGTCTTGCTTTTGTCAATTTAGTTAGTCCAAACTTTTAGCTGGGTTGGAGATATAAGAAGAAATAGCACCCCCCTCCCAATTCCTAATTATAATGAAATGACGCATAGGCCCTTTAAAGGATATATCCTAAAAAGTAAGATTTTTAGGCAGAATTATTTGTATCTAAACTTTAAAATGAATTCTCACGTGTCGTAAGAATTAAAATCTTGCAACCACTAGAACGAATAGGCACAAAATAATATCTTTCTATAACTATGTGCTGAAGCGGAAAAGTTTTTATTTTAATGACTAAGTTCTACTAAGACACCTAAAGAAAATTAAATTAGTTAAATTAAAAAAGTTTTCCAACCAGGAAAAAATTATTAAAAGAAAGAAAGAAAAAACGAGTAGAAGTAATCTAAAGGTGAGAACTTGAAATTAACGAAGGTCCAGGGTGGAAAAACTTTGCCTCTTATCAGGGAATCAAATCCCCGAAGGTTCAACCTTCGTCTCAAAAATAACAATTAATACCTCACAATTTTCATTTTTCTTCAAGACAAGTAAAAATAGACAGGTGAAGAAACGCTGAATACGTCACTTTCCCAATTATTAACGTTTTATCCAAATTTTTTAATTGTTTTTGAAAAAAAAACATTAATGATTAGTTATTTTAATGTTTAAGTTGATTCCCGAGGCAAAAGCCGTAGAAATAATAGATGTTAAGTTTCGAGGTAGAGACGAAAGATTTTTATATTGGTTTCTGAGGCTTAGCCGAGGTAACCATGTATTTAACTTCTAAAGCGAAGCCGAGTGAATTGATAGTTGCTTAGGAAATTATGACGTTTTACTCAACAAGTATTTTACCTTTAGAAAGGAATTAAAACACAAATATTTAAAATGAAAAAAAAATTATTTGAAATTAATAACGCTTAAAAAATATTTATGCCAACTTTGCTTTTTAGTGATGTCAATTGATATCCACCAAATTTATTATCTATTATCACTCATAGAAATTTATTACTAGAGAGAGCATTTTAACTCCTTTGGAGACTTAAAACAGCTTTTGGGGCCGTCACGAGCACTATTTAACCTCATAAGAACCTTCTTCAAAACTGTGTCAAGGCTATAATGAGTCATTTTTTGACTTTTGTTTTGTATTATGGGCGATACTTTAAAATCTTTTGTGTTCAGGTTACTTTTCAATGATTTAAAAATCAACCGATAGGATCTCTCTAATAACAATATCTCTATGTTATCATTAATAATTTATTTAATAAAAATAGTTTGGATGGTGAAAGAAACTATTTCATTTATTTAACAACATAATTCACAAAAAGTTTACTAAAAATCTACTTGTTCAAATAAATAAGTCAAATCAAATAAATAAGTCAAAATTTGTAGAGATTGTAGAGTTTGTAAAATAAGAATGATTGAAAATGGTTCGTTTGAATTTAGTTGAGCATATTTTCATTCACGTATGCTCTGTATTAAAGAAAGGGGAGCAGCCCCCGTACCCAATAATATTTTTATTTTAAAAAAAAACTATCCGTACCATATAAACTATTTTCATTCCACTTAATCTTTTCTTAGTTCTTTAAAGGTCGTTAAAGCAAATTATGATGAGGGGGAGTTCAATTATATTAAGAACCACAATTATGACACTAGATATATTACTAACATCAATATTCCCACTTGTTGTAGGCTTAACAAATCACATCAGTCCCCAAATTTTAATGGAATAAGGTGTTTCAATAAATAGTTGGTAACCCGCTTCAATAGTTGAACATTCACCCAAAACATTAAAAGACAGCATTAAAATATTGTTGCTTGAGAAAGCCTACTATAATGTTAACCAGTTTTTAGCTGATAACTTAGTATTCCCACCCTAAATATAACTGTATCGTAAATAATACAGCAAGATTGAATTTTTAAAATTGTTTAAACTTAAACGATTATTATTAGAATAATAAATGAGCTTTGTGGCCGGACACCCTCCACACTACTTGAGTATTCCTCAATACTTTTTCAGTTACAAAACAAATAAGAAAAGACTTATTCAGTTTAACTTGTATTAAAACTAAACAAATTATCCAAGTTATAATTGAAGTTAAATTTCAAGTATATGAGAATATAATTATTTAGTAAAAGTTTTACCGGTTTTGTTTTGTTTTCCGATACAGTTTTCTATAATGAGATTAAATTGTAGGATTATGTGGAATAGTATTGGAAAAAGTTTTTCATTTAAGACATTTACCTCCTAGCAGTTTATAAACTATAAATTAGTAACAAACAAATGATCACAATCCAAACGTGTTGGAAAATCTATATGTACATGTAATATTGGTACACTAATAACTGAATGTACAAAAGTATTACTTGCGCGTCGGTAGCAAGTAGTTGCGCACTTAGTATGTTACCTTATTCATAAACTTAATTTATTTTGTTAGAATAAAACAAAACAATCTTTGACGTTGGTCCTTTAAATAAATCAATATAAACTTACCAGATAAATCTTACAGTTTAGAACAAAAACAAGAGAAAAAACCACAAACATAACGGTAAAAGGATTTAAAACAATAGACCATAAAAGATTATTGGTAATGTTACCAGGTGGACCCTCATAAGGCCCTAAAACCCTAATATTACGCCACACCCTGAAAGATAAAACCCTAAAACTACTCCATTAATCCTTTCAATCCGAAATCTTCTTGCACATTAATTTTCTCTTTCAGTTTAAGTGTTTCCCCCTTTTAAAATTGAATTAAATATGTAATAAATTGAATTACCTTGGTGCTAAGTTATATAGCGGAATATGATAGGAACTTGGGTTTCATTTTTCCAACATAATTTTAATGATTGTCTTACCTGGAACATAAGAATAAAACAAATGTTAAGCACTTATATATCATAAATTTATTTGATTTATTATAAGATTTAAAATTAGTCTTTAAAATAAATCCCATTCAACCGAAATGAATTTGGTAGAATGGATCAGCTCAACAAGATCTTTTAGTTAATAATAAAATTATATTTATTTATGTCCTTAATAAAAAGATACGAGGGGTTAAAATAGCCTCGAGATGCTTCCTGTAAAGGATGCTACACCAGTGACCGATAGACTTGGTATATATATATCTGTGTGTGTATGTTTATTGGAGATTTTCTGAGTTTTCATTGTTTACTGAATTGGCCTTAATTAATTTTTTTTCTAGAAGACAATAATCAATTATAACCATAAAACTAGGTTTTAATATTCAACATAAATATGTCTACCTATAAAACCTGGTGTATTTGATACAACAGGCAGTGGCGCCCCTACTTCTGAAGCAAAAACTTTTTAATTGGGACTTTATGAATTAAAACATTTAATTTGTCTGAATAAACTCCTGTTATTTACATTTTATTGGCTGGCAACACAAGCGTTAAGAAAATGTTTAAATAAAAGAGTAGCTATAATTTTATGACGTTAACAATTTTACTGTTTCGCAGTAAAAAGCAGGGCTGCAATAAAATCTTAAGCTCCTTTGCTCATCTTCATTCTAAATAGAGAACTAGAAGTTTTATTGCAATCATAAGTTGCAGCTAATATTTTCAGATGCAGTCTTTTTAAAGTTCAACAATTTTTAATCTAATTATTGTTAGCAAAAATTGTAAATCCTTGGTATTTAAAAATAAATTGTACTTAAAATGTTTGAAATAAGCATAAGTCGAGAAATTGTAGTTATTTATATTAATGTATATATTTTCATATACTAATATTAGAATATATATTATTATTTATTTAAAGTATGATGTAATAATAATAGTTTAAAAAAACAATTAATTATACATTATGTATATATTTTTATGAATGAATTCGTTCTGTTTTCATGGCCTAGTGAACTTCAACGCTATGAACTTAACTTGACTAGTAACTTATCTATGTACTTGTAACTTAACTAGTAACTTAACTTTGTACTTGTAACTCAACTTGACTAGTAACTTAACTTTGTACTTGTAACTTAACTTATCTAGTTACTGAACATTGTAAACGCTATGAAATTTTATTATAGACATTTTCATTTTTTCAGCTGAATTCTTGTCAGTATAAAAAATCAGTTAGGCGGTACTTCACCACATAGATTTGCTACTTCGCATCTTAACTATTCACATAGATCTCAACTACTTCGGACTCGCTTCGCTCGTCCTTATACTTAAAAAAATTAAATAATTTATCCTGTGAAACGTGGTAGTGGTAACTATTAAGCTCTAAGTGACTCGTTCTCAGTATAGAAAACTTCTTCTGTGATAATAAGATGAATCTAAACTGATTTTTTAATATTAAAGGATAATTACAACTAGGATTAATTCGTTATAAGTAATTAAGTGGATAAGCTCTGACATGTAATATGACGATGCAAGGAGTCTGCCCAGTGGCAGATCTTGCTGGCATGATTTAAACAAAGTATGATTACTTTTGATGTTACATTAAGGTTATAAGTCTCGATCTGCCTTGCCGAGTACCCTGCCCCCAAACGAGGACCAACCTTCATCCACGCTTATGTATTTTTCTATCAAAATACAAAAGTGTGGACATCTATGCCCTCTCGTCAGGGACACGTCATACAGAGCTAGACCGAATCTAAACTGAAGATATTTTTTATATCTTCAGTTTAGATTCACCTGCGGGGTCAATTTCAAATCAATCCAAACATCTTTTCGCGTTTTATTATTTTTTAAAAGCCATTTTAGAGTTAATATTGCAGGTTTACGAGGTCATATACAATATTTTCCGGGTAGCACAACTAGCTCTAGAGATTAATTTTTGTCTACCTGACATAGTAGATTAAGTTTCAACTGTTTAGCATAAATACAATGAACAGATACACACTAGCATACACACGCACAAACATACACACACCAGTGGATCTTAAAAAACACCTGAAATTGATAGTGAATGTAAAATCCCAGTTTTATATTTCAATGCAAATACAATACTTTCCTACATACGCACGGTATCAATGAGAAAAAGTAAAAATCACTAAAAACTTCTGTTTCCAGATAAGAAACTTTAACATCTATGAAATTTAAAATATCGTAAAAATGTTCAAGTTATATTTTAAAGATACCCAAGTTTTATGAGTTGACGCTATTTATGGGGTAATATAAATATCGTCAGTAGTAAAAACACGGCAAATGTTTTATTTGAAGAATTTTATAAAAACAAATTTTATTTATTCCAGTTTTTTGTATTTAATGTGATGCTATGAAAATTGAACATAATTATAGAAAACGGCAAGAACCTAGGATTAATAAATTTTGAAATAACGTTATAAAGTTTTTTATACAGCAAAGTAAAGAGTAAAGATGGGCATAATCTATCAGAGCAATAAAGTTGTTTTCCGAGGTGAAAGCCGAGAAAATTATAGATTTTAAGCCTCAAAGCAAAGCCAAGAGACTTAGGTGAAGCTTAAGAGAGATTTTTTGGTGTCAACGGAGGAGAAACAAGCTGGCTCTAAAGGAAAGGTGTAAAATCGTGCTGTATATCGATTTAAAGATCTTGAAGAACAGGAAAAGAAATATATGTCAGATGTGCAAAATTATCAACATATCTGATCATTTTTAAAAAGCGACCAATATGGCAAACTTAAAAGAAATAGATAAAGGGGCACATAGTTAAAAATCGGTTATGGGGTACCTCGTTACTTTTCCTCTACTCATTGGACTCGCTTCGCTCGTCTCAGAATATACATCTTGTTAATCAATTCTGCATCTCGTCTTTGCACTCGCTACGCTCGTCCACAGATATTATTTACATCCTTAAGATTCCAATCGGTCATATATCCAAGCACTGAACACGCTCGGTGCTGTTTAACTTTTATGATCCAAAAAGAAAAATCATGGATATACTTGTCATATTGAAACGAAATTTGGTGTACTTATTTATTACGTATAGATTATACAATTGTACCGAATTTCAACCCAATTGGATTATTTTTAATATTCATAAAAAAACGTACACAAGTCATTTGAAAACAATTGAACTAAAGCTGATAATGTGATGAAACTTATGTTAGTCTTATACATGGATACCTGCGTGCCAAATATCATAGTGATAGCAACATTTCCCTGCTTTTCATAATTTTTCAAAATATTTGCTGAGTCATTAGTGTAGGTTGATGAAGTCATAAGAAAATATTTTCGGAATATGTCAACTACATCTATAGAATAGTTTTTGTACAATGTTTCAACTCTCTAGCATAAGTACACTGGGAGCTACGATGATATCACTCACACACACATGCATACACATAACTTTAAAAAAAACTACTCAAGAGGTCTGAAAAAGATATGAAACGGATATTTCTGCTGGTATACTGTTTTCGGATGTTTTATAGTATATATAGTAGTATACATATATGGAGAAAGTATAAATATATAGAAAGAATATATTACCAACCAATGCGTTTCTGTTTTATGACAATATTAATTAACATTTGCCTTAAATTCACCCTAAAACAACCAAATAAATGTAAACCTTTAATTTCTTTGGTACTTTAAATAATATCAAATGTAATTGACTTTTGCAAATTCGAATCACGATCCTCATGGACACAGTATGTTTTTACAAACACTACTACGTGATGTAAACAATGTGCAACAAGTGGTCGACTATTATGTACTTTCAATAGTTAGGTTTATTCACGATGAAAAATACACTAAGTAAAATAATATTTTATAAAAGCTTTATCTAACAAGAGAGTTCATTGGTATTCAGTCCGTAGTCGTAGTCTCCTTGGATGGATGCAATAAATATTAAGCGGAAATCTTATAAGAGGAGAAATGATTTGACTTATATTGTGATTAACCTATCCATGTTTATTACGGGTTATATTTATCTGAGTCTTCCTTCGTGCAGCCGACATGTATATCGTATAAGCACTGGTTGCTGCATCGGAGGTCCGGGGTTCGTAGCCCAGATCTTAAGCAGTCATTCATTCATCTATATTTATCTGCTTAAGACATAGAGATATATAATAGAGGTAGTATAACTTATCTCAATACACTGAGAGGCCTGAAACATCGTTTTGGGGCTCTAAGGGGTCTCATTAAAACCTTCTTTAAGCGTGAGGTAAGGTTATTATAAATCAAAAAACGTTGTTGGGACCTTTATTTTAAATGGTTAAAGCTTTTGAGTAGGAATAGGTGCAAAATAATAAATAAAACTAATTTTGCCGAGCTTTCGATATAATTTTATCTTTTTCAAGGCTTAATATAATAAATAATAACAAAAAAAACAGTTACATGGCTGCTAACAAATAGAACGAATATGTTAAGCATTGAAAAAGATAAAATTACATCGAAAGCTCGGCAAAATTAGTTTATTTTATTATTTTGGACCTATTCCTCCTCATAAGCTTTAATAAGTTATTATAAATCAATTTTTCCGGCTTTCCGCACATTGTTTGTGTTTTGATTTGTATTTTTAACTTTCTTCTATATAAATTACTGTAATTTTGTAATGATTATTTGACTATATTTTTAGCGAAGATGGTCAGGTTACTTTTTCGATGTTTCGAAATTCAACCAATAGAGTAATAATAACCCCTCTAGTAATAATATCTCTATGGTTTAAGAGACTAAAATCTACATTTGTATTTCTATTTTAATTCGGGGGCTAAAAATGAGGAAAATGTCCTTATAATATTAGATTAGAATTATAAGTAATAAAAGACTGAACTTTGGTCTGAATGCTGTAGGTTTGATTCTCACGAGACTGTTAGCACTCATAGTGATCATTATTGATGTTTAGATCTCCGCAAAGACAATTATAATTTTTGAAGATTTAGGTCTTTCGGTGGTGATCGCGTCAATGTAGATGAAGAATCCGACGTTTCGCTTCCACTGTGGGAGGCATCTTCAGGGATGTAGGACATCATAGATAGAAACACAATGCTCTACAAAACTGAACTGAAGATGCAGACGAAAGAGGCCCTATTTATACCTGTCTCTGACCTTGTCTTCGAGGACGAAGATTATAGCCATGAGAAGGGATTCGACGGTCCAGTATGACGTTATCCACTTGAAGGTCGCGTAGGGGTGTCCTGTCTGGTTGATGAACTGGCTAATGGGGGATTTCCGTGGGATGACGTAATCGGTGGCTGGGTGCTGCGTGACGTAGTTGAAGGCTGAGATTGGCAAAGGGGAATATCTGAGACACGTAGTGAAGAGATAAGCGGTGTCCAAGTGTTGGAAATCTTCAACCCCGTGTCCCTGTTGATGTTATTCCTATGCTTAGCAATCTCTATAGCTTCCCTGACGAGCCTGTCTGTCAGGGAATTATAATTTTGCACGGCTTCTGCAGTATTTGTACTTTTCCTCATTCATACCGTAGATATATAGGAAAAGTATTGTGTTTGCAATAAGTTCGAAATCGGGATGTCACCAGAATTATCCAGACGTTTTTAAGGCCTCCTGAGTGGTTTTGACAAAGTTGACTGTCTGTATGAGTGTGTATGTGTGTGAGAGTGTGTATGTGTGTCTGTTGTCATCGTAGCTCCTAGAGTATTTATGCTAGAAAAATGAAACTTTGTACAAAAATCAGCCTACTGCTGTGTTTATAGGATGATATAATTTAAGCTGCATTGAGCGTGGTCAGGGCTGTATGAGTGACTGCTGAGAATGAAACGGATGCATTTACTATCTGATGACAAGCGAAGCGCATGGACATGCTGCAGTATAACTTTGGCGAATTATATATTCTGAGGACGAGTGAAGCGAGTCCAAAGCAGGGACGATGAGCGTAGCGAATCCGATGTGATGAGGAAAAGTTTCGAGGCATTTCTCACCCGATTTTTTACATTAAAAAGAATTGTGATCACCATTAATATCCGAAACCGATATTTTATTAAAATAATCTTTTCAGGAATTTTTTATGACGTTCTAAGTGATTATGCTTTCTGTCGGTACATGACATTTTGAGGACGATCGAAACGAGTTTAAAGTTATAACCCCCCCCCCCCCAGACATTAAACAATTGTTTTATTGTAAGGTATAGGGTAGCAAGACTGAATTTGTAGCACCCTAGACGTTAGTTTTCTTCTTTCTGTTTCGAGCTTAGCGAGGCCAAAGTAAGCCACCACAAGCATAAAGCGAACTTCACTATCTCAGGATGAGGGAATTTAGTTAGACGTTATGAGGAAAATCTTCAAGATACTTAAAAAGATTTCAGTTAACATCAATGTTTATTTCTGAAAAGATTCTGTAATTAGCTGTTATTACACCAGGGTGTACATTACCCCCACTAACTTTGCTTTTGATGGAGCTATAGCCAAAAAAATAATATCTGCCCTCACACCTTAAAAAGCTAACTTTTTTGGCAATTATTATTTTTTTTAATTATTCCATACCACGGTGTGCTTCAATTTGAAATTCAAAAGTTATCTTAAAAAAAGAAAAAAATACAGCAATTAACAACAACAAATTAATGTGTTTTGAAAATAAGCGATAATAGATAATAATACTGTTATTATTTGTCTAATCCCACCATATATTGAGGTATTAGTTATCAACGTGGGATGAAATTTTTAATTTTTGATTGTGCTCATTCTGAGCACAAAGAAAGGACACGAAGAAAACTTGATATTTTTTCACATCACATTGATTTATTTACCAGCTTTATAAAGAAAAATCATTTTTTATTCCGTTAATTTCAAATAATGTTTAAAAAAGTGGAGAGGAAAACTAGTATCTAAAATGTGTATTTAGTGAGAAAGGGCTGAGCTGACATTAAGCAGAAAGTTTTCATGTGTCAGTTAAAGCAGATTTCAGACAGATTAGCTACCTGACAGATTAGCAACGGATTATCTTGATAAGCTCCCTGTCTAGAACAGATTATTTATTCAGTCGTAGTGTTAGCATTACAATAAGCCAACTCCATGGAATTATACATCAGGTTAAGTATTTAAAAATTAAATCACTTTGTGAAAAGTTTTGGTGGAGGAAATTTTGGGAAAATTAATTTAATGTTAAACGTAACTTATGGTATTTTTGGTCATGAAATAGTATTTAAATTATAAATGGAAAATAAAGATTATATTAAATATAACAAAGTAGTAAGTAATATTTTATTGTTGCATAAATGTAGCAATTGATAAGCGATGGTGAGTCTGTAAATAAAACTGTATTATCTCTTTAGTAGTCGATATAAGTCTTGAGAATTTCTCTGTAGTTTCACATGATGGTTAAAAAACCAATCCAGTAATTGCAGGTGGGTTGGTGTTTTAAGTTATAAATTCCACAATTCTGAATATCCGGACGCCGGAAATTTTTTTACTGAAATGCATGCTTTCTTGCTCAACGATTTCCGTACTGAAATCGTTCCCATATTGATACTTCGCAAGTTTTTCCGCACTCATTTAAAGCTGTTTACGCATAACTGATGTAATATTTTTTCATTTTTTTCATTTTTAAAAAACCGAAAAAAATGTGTAACTAGTGAAAATGCTCGAGCCCTGGTAATATTTCAGAAATCGTAAACTTATACGAGATATGGATTGTTGAGGACCTCCTCTAGAATTACATTGTGGTTATGAGCAGAATAACAAATTATCACTGTTACCAAGATTTGAACCTAGTAACATTAGATTTAAATATTTAGAAAAAGTTGTATCACTCCGAACCACTTTTATTTGATTCAGAGCCTCATACGATTCATTATTACAAGTATTAGCGATTTTAAAAAAAATTTGGTTCAAGGAAATTTGCTACAAATGTGCTAGACAAGTATGTCTGGGAGCCAGGAGTAGGCAAGGCTGTGGGGGCAGGCGTTGGGGCAGGATTAGTTCCGTCTAAGATGCTTTGAGAAGCAGAATGATCTATGAGATAATCACGGTGGTCCTTTTCAGATGTGGGCGTATAAAATTTATCAGCTCTAAAAGAATTAGTACTTATATGCTCTCCCTCCCTCTATCTGCTTCTACTTGTTGCTCTCGGGCAAAGCATTATTATGAACCTATTCATTACAATTTTTTACACAAGACTTGGTTAGAATTTATCTACGCATGGGTTTTTATAGGTTTATATTTTTGTATTTATTCAACAAAACATCGACACGTAGAATTCAAGCTGTCAACTACGGAAGTAAGCTGACATGTCTTATAATTTAATAAAATTATAAAAAGACGGGTTATGTCAAGAAATATATGATATATACAGAAGACTATCCCATCCCAAAGTCATTTCACCGACGCTGGTCAATCTGAGAAGAAATCAGGCAGTTGGTACCCATGAAAAATGAAAACAACCTGCCCAACATAAACTATAAGCTTTCCTATCTAATTTTCAAGAGGCGACCTGTATTTTAAATTTTAAACCTTGAGAACTCTTCTCTTCTAGTCGCCAGAGTCATGGTTGCGGTATTTTTGTACTAGTAATATTTCAAACTACCATTAGAAATAAATTTAAAAAAAAATTGTAGATAAATTATTCAAGATGGCTCTCATTTTAAGGCGTCATGTAAAATTTCACCCATAGATTAAGTTCCCCCTTTCATTGGAAATTAAGTTGGAATGTTGACCTCAGTTTGCCTCCTCTTTAGTGGTCACAAAAGTGCTCATACATCTAAGATATGTGAAAATTCTATGAATTAAGTTTCACATTTCTCCCCATTACAATGCTTTACTCTCCTATTACAGGAGGTAGGGAAAGCAATGGTTTCTTAAATGATTAATAATTGAGAAATTAATTGAATTGTTAAAGTAATTTATAAAACAAATGGTATTTCTCATTTATTTATTTTTTCAATATTTTTGAACCAATAATTGAATTATAACATACGATAGAATATTGTCAAATGTACTGATATCACTAAATTAGAAATTCTTCATCAAGACCCAATCTTTGCTTCAATTAACTTAAATGTTGAAAGTGAGCAATTTATGACAATTGAGTGTTTTTGGTTTAATAAAAAATGATAAGTCGTTTTGATCGACTGTTTATTGATTAGTAATTATTTGTATCATAATATCGAAATATTTATTTGTTTCGCAACATTTCAAAATTAAAATTAGTTAAAAATACACCCTGTGACTCTAGTATTGGTAGTTGAATGACAAAGGATCTGTCAGATAGTCTAATTAGATTTGAGACTCGCTGAATTTACCTGGACGCTTGATTTAGATGATGGGTCTAACTATCGCCTAGTTGCTAGTGTTAGCTGATGGCTGTGTAGCGGTAGCGTGATGTGTGTGATTACAATAGAGAACTGGTATAGTCAAGTAGTTCAAATTTCTCCTATGATACTAATTGTAAATCCGTTTAAGCTATGTTGTAGACTTATTAACCCCCTGTATTGTAATCATAACATAGTAAAACGAGCAACCAAATATGAAACTAGGCTTTCCCGCGTATCTATTTTCTCAAATTTCATTTAACTTAGGCCGCTGCGCAAACAGAGAAACAGTTAAATGATAAATCTAGGCATTTAATTTTTACTATAAAAGTCATCTCTAGAGATTTACAACATCAAACAGTTCTTCATAGCGAAATAAACCCACCCTAAAAGTTTAAGTGCCGGATAAATTTGTCACCTGTTTATTTAAAATTATGGATAAAAACATTATCGTTACAAAATAGTCAGAGTACAGATAGTTTTTTGCTTGTAGTGCTCTTTAATAACTCGATGTCTGAATGAGAATGAGGAATTTTCTAATGGAGAAAGCGAAACGTTGGCTGTATTATCATTACCATACATCATGTATAACCAATTCCTGAAAACCGAATCAAATGTAACTGTTCTTAATTCATTGATCGTAGTCTTACACCTCAAATTAATTTTGAAATAAATCTATAAAATAGAAGTAATGGTTGTCTAAGGAAACATCACTCTATTTCCAGAAACACCATATCAATTTAAAACGTAAGTTTTCCAAAAAAGGGAAATTAAGTCTACATTTCCTAAAAAATTAAATTCAAAACACGCATTTTAAATTTTATAGCCGTGATTCATAAATGTTTTCGACAAAATAATGTATTTATCTTTACATCAATATAAATATTGTTATGTATATCTAGGGATCAATCTGTTTTTGATGTAAATCGGGCAAATTTTATGTAAATACCTGACTATTATTGACATTACGATACAAACAAACATATCATCTTTGAATAACACCTAATTTTAACTTTATATAAACTTTAAATCAATTTATTTTTTTTCAATACAAGTATGTATAAGTCTACATTATAAAATACATTGGGTAACATAAATATACAGTACGTTAAATACAGTCTGTAGAGTAAATATGTAGCCAAAAATAAAGTGTTCTAGAATTCCTACTTTTACCCTACTCAGGATTTGATTCTCTTGTTGATCTTTATTTTGTTATTTGGTCAATTTCATGGTCACGTTCACATCTTAACCATCTTTTTGTCTTCCTTTGCACCTCGAGTATTTTTTCATCTTTTTTAAACCTCAATTTAAGAGCGATAAAATATTTATAAAAAAACTATTAAATTCTCTATGTGATAAAATAAAAAGTATATGTCAATAACAATTACTGTAGTAATAAATATAGTAACACGATCCTGTTGTTTTACAAACACGACACCGAGGCTTTTATTGCTTTTATTTTTATTAAAATGTTATTATTAAACATTTATATACAAAGTCTTTTTAATTTATATTATACTTTTTTTTATAAAACTCCAGAATTTATTTGTAGAGTTAAAAAAAAAAACTTTTCCTGGAATATTTTATTTAAAAATCTAAAAGGACTAATTTATGAATAAAATTGTTTTTTTATTTTCAAGGAAATGAATTAAATTCTTACAGACGACGTACGTAAAGTAAATATTCATATTTTACGTACTTTAAATACTTCATATTTCCTTCTTTAATAAACGAAAAGGTTTCCAGTACGGCGCTGATCTTTACTAAATCTATAGTTGATGTCTTGAGCATATCCTCCTTGTTGATGGTTCACTTAATGAACACGAATATTGATGAAGGCTGCCAGTAAGACCTAATCAGTAGTTGGTCTTTTCTCTCACATAATGAGTTGTTATGTCAGTATCGTTGTCTAACAATACTGACAAGAACTTCTTTTACAGACAAGAACCAAATTTTGTTTGAATCGATTCCACCTGTATTCTTGAAAAGCATCCATCCATACACTAGAACACTGACATTCGATGAGAAAAGTGGGCGACTTAATTTTCCATCACAATGCTTTTACCTCCTAAGAGAAAGGAAAACAAAAATATAAATGGAACATTTCTTATTAATCTTTACATTTTAAAACCTTATACAAGTTTAAATAATGTTAAAATTTTACTATTATTCGTTTTAAGCTTTATAGTTTATTAACCGAGTCATCAAAGGAACAAACAAAATATTCTGTATAAAAGCACTCATTTAGAAGCAATGTAACATAGAAAACATCTACCTTATATTGAAACTATACCATGAATATAATAGCTAACATAGAAATCAGTTGGTATATCTCTAGATTGTAAACAATCTATGTAAAGTATACTATAGAGTTTTATGTTTACATAGAGTGGTCTAAAGCTAAACTAACAAGACTCCCTATGTTACCCTGTGTACATAATGATCTTTGACTATGTTACCTATGTTAGCTATAGGTCTTTACCTATGTCACTTTATTGCCTTTTACCTAAATTTGCTTTTTCCTATGTTGCCTTTTGTTCTATAGCCTCTAAACATATTTTACAAGCCTTATTCCTCGTAGAGTTTGAAATAGCTGAATATTCTTAAAGTAATTTCAGTTTTTTTTTATAAATGCTGTATCATGTTTACTTTTACTTATTTTATCTGGATTTAAGGAGTTTTGTTTTGTTCAAACGTTCGTAATAAATATTGGACAACGTATTAACCAATTAAATTAGAATCAAGCCAATCATATACGTCAAAGGCAATTTGCTAATATTGAAAGCAGACATTAAACAATTATTAATTTTGTTCACTATGGGAATTCACTCTGACACTGCAAGGAATAATTGTTCAAGATACCCCTGAAAGGTAACATGAAACCTGCTACATCTAGAAATTGTTCCAATATTGATTATTATTATTAGTTCAACATAATGTCACGTCTCGCTCGATGCCATTTTACGTCTCGACATCTCATTTTACGTCGATGCCAATTACGTCTAATTCGTCAGAGTGCAGATAGATCCTAAATTAGCTCTGACCTTCTCTCTGAACTCTGAAAACAAGAAATAGTACTGCTAATAATGCAGAGCTAACGTAGTGACACATAACACTATGCCACGACATAATCATGTTAATGATGTATGAGGCTAATTTTGTGCCCAATCAATAGAAGAGAATCTCGACTCTCCTATAAGTGCTTTAACTTTGACTAATAATAAGACCTGTAGTGCCACTGTAAAATAAACTTCTCTACAGTTGAAACCATAAAGTAGAAACATTTACATATGCTATAGAGGCCACTGTTGAGGGACAGGATGTTAGGATTTACATACCACGATTCAAAATTATAAACTTTTCTAAAAAATAGAGCTTATTTATTAAAATTAATTGTATAATAGCAAAGGTAAAAAAATTCAAAAAATACAAAAGCAATTGTTAATGTTTGCAAAGTCAGTCAAGTATATTCTATAGTTTGATCGGTAAACTGATTTAAGAGTAGTTCGGTCTTAGTTTTTTTAAATTAATTAAAAAAAAAACAGATAAATTTAAATTGAATCTAAGAGTGGTTTATTTTAACTTTAGCTCTCTGAAAGATCTCTCATCAGTCCAATTATTTGCTTTAACAAGCTAAAAAAATTCTAGGGTACGCAATACTTTATTTTTTTTATTTTAATGCATCAATTTAATAAAAAAAGAATAAAATATAACAATACAAATATAGGAATTACAAGGATTTAGAATATAGGGATAACATACTAACTTGATTTGCATTAAACATATTGCAATAATAAAAACATACAAATTTAAAATACTTTTGTAAAAGTAAAAAATAATATCTTATATTTTTTGAACTGTTTATTTTAACTGACTTAAAACTCATCATGGTAACTAAAATAACAACAAGCAGGAAAAAAAAGATGAGGAGCCAACTCGACTTAGTTATATAAACCTCCGTTTTGAACTATGTTTGCTATAACCATGGAGAGGTATGTTAGCTCCTATCTCGTAAAATCCATGGGGTCAGAAATTTCACTTCAATGCGTCTTCCCGTTTGTACAAGATTCTCAAATTGTTCATTATGCAACATGAAGGCTACCTCTCTTTTAGGGATGAAGTCTTACCGCTATTGAAAACCAGGTTTTTGTGACGTCATTAACCCGGTTTGCTGATTCAGCGCAATTTTCAAAAAATCTGCAAAATTCTGGGTTAATATTTTTTGCCGCAGAAAGGTCAATATTTATGTTTTTGAGACGCTGAATCAAATAAAACCGGTCCGAAATTGGTACCACCACTCTAAGTGACTTAAAAATAAAAAAAAAACATTGTAAATTACCGAAAATCAAAATTTAGGTCGATAAAAATAAATTTCGAGAAGGGTGTCGTTTTCTATGTATTTTTGGGCGCTGAATCGAATGAAACCGGTTCGAAGTCGATACGACCACTTTAAGTAACCAAAAAGGCGAAAAAACCACAAAAATTATAGAAAACCAAAATTACGGTCGTTAAAAATTAAATTTCGAGTAGGGTGTCGTTTTCTATGTATTTTTGGGCCTCTGAGTTGAATGTCAGTGGTCCGGAGTCAATACGACCACTCAACTCAGGGTACCTGGGTTCACATCCTGGAAGGGTCGATAGTTTTTTATCGTTTTTTTTTACTTAATATAAGTTTACAACTAGAAAATAATGCTGGCGCGATGGTCCGCATGTCGGGCGAATTTCCTTTGGATGCGTGTTTCCATGCTTTTTACATTATATAAGTTTACAACTACTAAATAAATAATTCCGGCGCGGTGGTCCGCTGTCGGGCAAATTTCATTTAGAAAGCGTGTTTCCGTGCTAAACAACCCATTTCTTGCTTATGCAAGAACCATGTCCATAGCGTGGTTCCGGTTCATGCTTTAGAACCTAAGCAGTAACTCAATTGTCAAGCACTGCTCGTAACTCATTTTTGTCTGTATTTTCCAAAGGAAATGCGCTAAAACCTATACATACATTATACTATACATTTATTGTATGTTAATTTAAACGAGTTAATTAGTTTTAATTAACTATAATATTAGTTTTAAATATTGTGTAGTAATAATTATATAGTCATATATGAATATGTAGAAGTAGCCTGTGATAGCCTGAAGGTGCCTACAATATAAGGCAGAGCATAGAGGTGATAAGAGTTTGCACTATAGAACTTGGAGAAATAATCCTATCAAGGTGTAGGAGTTCTACACAAATAATAGTGTAAAGTAGAAATGACTAAACCCGATCCACTTCACTAAGTGCCAATCATATTATAAATGAATAGAAATCTCAATAAATTATCTTATTCACGCTGTGATAAACTTTTAGAGAAATAAAGAGCCAACAAAGAAATGTCTTACAAAACAAGTTTTTATCTTAACGAGTCTTTTAATTCTTTAATAACACTTAAATATAATCTGATAATACTTAATAAAGACATTGTTAACTTTCAAACAACAAATTTCAACTTGACTTTAAAACTTTTATTATTATTATTTTATCACCTTTTATTGTAACTTTTTTGAAATCTATTAAGAATAATAAAAAACACACTGATACTATTTAACTATGAAAGAACTATAAAACATTCATTTGCTTCAATTGCTCATCCAGTTATTTCCAAAATTAAGTTGATATTAGTTTAATACTTCGCTTATCCATTCAGTGGAATTTACTTTATTTTTCTTTTAATGTAACTCTCATAAAAGTAAATTATAACGTAAACTTTTACATATTTTCGTAAATGTTTATTTAGAATGAAAACAACTAAGTGTAACATAGTATTTATTAAAGTAATTATTAAGCATGAAGAAGTAATTAATATTAAAACTTGAATAAATGTCTTTGCACAATTCTTTTAAAACAGGAGGCCTGCTGCCGCGCCTCGGCCGCTAAACTTCGTCAACGCGAGGGTTAACTTCGCGGTCTGATAGTTGTTATCCTCTTATCACTTCCTCATAACAGTACTTTATATATGAGGCATACTGCTATTATAAGGTGATTTTCTAAGAAGTATAATTTCGCTCCACTAAATCGTATGAATGTTATCATAGTGTTCTATATAAAAGTCTAGGTAAAACATCTCAAACATACGTATGCATATAAGTATACATACATACATACACACACACACACACACACACACACACACACACACACACACACACACACACACACATATATTATATATATATATATATATATATATTATATATATATATATATATATATATATATATATATATATATATATATATATATATATATATATATAATAATAATAATAATAATAATAATATAAATAAATAAAATTGTTTATTTCCACCAAAAATAAATACAAATACAAATACATAAATATTATTTTACAATATTTGATTATTTAAAAACATATTGTACAAATATTTGTGTTTAATTAATAATTTGGCGAGGGCCCTCAGTAGAGTTAAAACTCCTAGAGCGAGGGTCCTGTCTCAAGATAGTGCACATTTATTATAAAATATTTTTCATGTATATCAATGTTATTAAAATTATTATTTATGTTAGTTTCATTTTGATAATTAATTTAAAAAACACGTCTTTCATTGTTTAGTATCTCAAATTTTTCTTAATATGCGATGCTTTTGGATACTTTCATTAAAATATTGGTCAAGAAGGTATTGATTAACAAGTTTCTTAAATATGTCTATGGTTTGACTTTGTTGTATTTTGATTGGTAGTTGATTAAAGTATAATGGTCCAAGATATGATGCATGTCTCTGTTTTCTTTCAGTTTTACATAGTGGTGTTTGTACAAAGTTAGTCAGTTGAGATCTTGTTTCATAAGTATGTTTTAATATATCTTGTTGTCAAGTTGATAGTATTTTATTAGAACTGCTTTCTTAACTAATAATTCAACAGGAAGGACTGTAAAATCACTAAAAAATTGTTTGGACGAATACCTTTTTGGTTTTTTAAGAGCTATTTTGAGAATTGCTTTTTGGGCAACTTCGACTAAGTTGAGGTAAGTGCTTGGTGCACTTCCCCACACTAATATACAGTAATTAATTAGCGATTCAGTTAAAGCATGGTACATAGTTTTTAATACTGCTTTGCTTGCAAAAATCTCTGATTCTTATAAAAGCGTACATAGTTTTTCTTATTCTTTTAATTATAACTTTTATATGTTCCTTCCAGCTAAAATGTTGATCTACAATTACTCCTAAGTACTTAATTTTGTCGACTCGTTGTATTTCATTGCAATTACAGTTTAAGTTAAGTATGTTAGAATCAATTAAGGTACAAAGTGGATAATGAAGTTTTAATTTTAAATGTTGGGGTGGTTGTCCGCGTTTGTCCAGGGAAAAAGTCATGTATTTTGTTTTTTCAAGATTCATAGTTAAACTGTTTCATCGAACCACGTTTTCACCTGTGCCATTACCACTTGTTGCCTTAATAAATACTTGTTTCCAATTGAAACCTCTGAAATAAGTAGAGTATCGTCCACAAAAGATATGACTTGCATGTAGTTATTGTTTAGATTAAGTAAACTTTATATAGATAAGAAATAACCAAGGCGAAATTACTGCTCCTTGTGGAGTTCCACAAGTTATCGTTTCTTTTTGACTTAAAATCCCTTCAAGCTTAGTTTGTTGTTGTCTGTTTTCTAAATAACTTTTAAACATTTGATAACACTTGCCCATTATTCCCACTGATTTTAACGCATTTAACAATTTCTCATGAGAAACAGTATCAATGCTTTTTTGACGTCTATGAAAATAGCCATTGATTTCATGCCTTTATCTAGGTCATTGATTATTTCTTCAGATAACTTATACACAGCATCTGCTGTACTTTTTTCATATAACCGAATTGGTTGTTTTGAGATAATGTTATTTGATTCTAAATGCTCGACTAATCTATACTTAATACATTTCTCAATAATTTTGATATATTTGACAACAGGGAAATAGGGCGGTAATTTGAAGGATCTGATTTATCTCCTTGCTTAAGCAATGGGATTAACTATAGCTTGTTTTAGTAAATCTGGAAAAACTCCTTGGTTAAGACAAAGATTACTTATATAAGTTAAAGGTTTAACTAAATTGTCTATTGCCTGTTTTAGATATTGGGATTTAATATTATCGATACCAGGGAGCTGTGTCAGAATTCAGACTGTTTATATGATTTTTTATTTCTTTTTCTGTTACTGGTTTGAATGTAGAAGTGGTACTAAAAACTCAAACTTATCTATATTTTTGTTTGTTTTTTTTGGTGACTTTGATATTTTTAGCTAAATTTACTCTCATTTACAAAATAATGATTTAACTTATCAGCTATTTCTTTGCAATCTGTAAAGGTATTATTATTATAATTAAGTTCAGTTATATTCGTTCCACTACCTTTTTTCCTGTTTAAGCATTCATTTATAACTTTCCAAGTCTGTGCTGAGTCTGAGTTATTTTTCGGTAATCTACTTTTAAAATAGTCTGCTTTAGTCTTTCGAATTAATTTAGTCAAATAATTTTTGTATTTATATACTTTTCTTTTAATTGAGAGTTAAAAGGTTGTTTATCCAGGGGTTCCTCATC
Source organism: Microvelia longipes (assembly GCA_018340805.1). Classification (NCBI taxonomy): domain Eukaryota; kingdom Metazoa; phylum Arthropoda; class Insecta; order Hemiptera; family Veliidae; genus Microvelia; species Microvelia longipes. The sequence continues at coordinate 64,618,986 of JACMZG010001911.1, forward strand.
TTGTCTCTAATTCTTTTTTGATGTTAGTAAACCACTTGTAATCCATATATATATATTATATATATATATATATATATATATATATATATATATATATATATATATATATATATATACATATATATATATATATATATATATATATATATATATATATATATATATATATATATATATATATAATACTTACATGAAATTGTTGATTTCCCCCCTTCTTGACCCTCACCTCATATGCTCATTTGGAAATGAGCAAAAATCGGATACAATTGAGTAAAATTAGTAGGGCTACTGCTTTAAAGTTATGAACCATGAACCGAATATTATACATGCAATAGTTGTAGATGAAAGAACGCATTTATAAGGAAACTCTCTGCCGGCTGGCAGATCACCCTAAAAGAATTATTTGGTTACTGAATGACTAGTGATTAGTGCTTTAAATGCAGTAAGACCTCAACCAGATTTATAGCGAGAACAGTTTTCAATTTATTTAGAGTGTATGTGTGTGTTTATGCGCGACACAGACAGCTTGATGAAAAGTGCTTTAAACATGATACAACTTCGGTTTTAAAAGTCTCCGTGTTATTATGATAAATTCTCTCATTCGGATTTAAGGTTAAACACAATACTTTTCCTAAACTTAGTCACAAAAAGTAAGGAATGAAAAAGAAAAAAAGTAATAAATATAATTCTGAAAAATATGAAATAATGTATTTTTATTCTTTGAGTTGAAATAAGTTTTCATCACTATTTTTAGCGAATTTTCTTTGTAAACAATTTGCTAATAAGATGCTTAGTGCTGTAGGGGTAGGGAGGGGAAAAAAGCGCCCGGGTTCCACAATATGAAAAAATACTTTTCGTTCTGTACGTGTATATATATATATATATATATATATATATATATATATATATATATATATATATATATATATATATATGTATGTATGTATGTATGTATGTATATCTAGCAGACTTTTGTAAACACGCAATCTTTCAAATGAATAATTATTTTTTATTAAACTTGGTTCAAAAATCAACCTTGGGAAGGATGCAAACCCTATTGTAAGTTGTTGTGACATCATTGAGGAAGCCTAATTTTGAAAATAGGTTATTATTTTAGCTGCGAAAAAGTATTTAATTATGTTTTATGGGGCGCTGAATCTAATAAAGCCGGTCGAAGCCAAAGTCGAAACCAAAATAACTTCGATAAAAAATAATGTTTATGTAGGGTGTCGTTTTCGAGGGTTCTTGGGGTACTGAATCTAATAAAACCGGTCCAGAGCCTAAGTCTACTCAAAGCTAGAACTCCTAGGTTCGAATCTTGGCACTGACTCTAATTTTGAATTTTTAACGGCATTTAAGTTTAAAACTTCAAAATAATTATGGCGCGGTGGCCTGCAAGCTGGGTGAATTTCCTTTGAAACGTGCGTTTCCTTGCTTATCAGTCATATTTTTGCTTGTCTTTTTGGTATATATTTATTAACTTGAGCAGTAGCACCATAACTTGTTATTTAATTTTATTATTTGTTTAAAGGAAATGCGCTGAAAATCAAAATAAACTGACCTTAAAATGAACATAATGTATGATGTGTTGTATAATGTATAATCTATGGAATGGATATGCGCATTTTCTTCTTTAAGTTTTCCCGATACCTCTCAAGTTATTAAATATATACGGGAAAATTTAGCAAAGAATGGATTTATTTGAAAGAAAGCGCGCATTTCATAGAAAATCCACCCGCCTTGGGGACCTCTCGCACGAAATTATTTTTAATCCTAATTAACTTGATAAAAATAATAAAAACTTTTTAATGAATATAAAAGTTTAACATTTTTTTAAAGCAATAATTTTAAATGGGTTTATTTTCTTACTTCAGTCTCCGAGTTGATTATTAGATTAATGAGAAAAATCATTTTGTTCTTCAATTAATAAAAACAAGCAATTCAATAATAAAAGAATCAGGTACAGGTACAGGTACAGGTTATCTCGGAACTTTTCTTAATTCCATCAGATACGCTACACTAATCCTCACTACTTGCAATTTGCTTTGCTCGTTTTCAAACTTTAAAAATTACCAAATTTATACTTGAAATCTTCTTTAGAGTCACTTCGCTCCTTCTAAGTAAGTAAATACACTGGTTTTATTTCCAGCGGTCAAAGTCAATTTCCAATCGCGTGATGATGCATTGCTGCCGATTTCCTTTGAAATACTTCCTTCTAAGCTCAGCTATCCATCTTTTTGCTTTAGTTTTCCGTTCATGCTTTAAATCTGAGCAGTTATCATTACTTTTTGTTACTTTTTTTCTGTTTTTTTTTAAACCAAATGCGCTAATTTATTTCATAAGTTATTCAGAACATCTTTCCAAAATTGACACTGTACAGCATTATTGCACTCATCTAAAGTTTAGTATATTCTAATTTTTAAAATGTTCAAGCGATTTCCCTTCTTGATTCCTAAATTACAGAGCTAAAAATAGCCTTAGGCCCGTATTCAAAGACATCTTCCTAACATTTTCCTAACAATTTCCTAACATTCTCCTAACATTCTCCTTGTTACTTAAGGAGAATGTTAAGAAAATGTTAAAAAATGTTAGGAAGATGTCTTTGAATACGGGCCTTAGTTTCTTATTGACTTTATAAACCCTGGAGAAAAATGTACAAAAGAATTGATTGTTATTTTTGATTTACTATTTATCTAAAATGTAGTTTATTTGAAACAAATTGTAGGAGTAATTACTTAGCGTATAGAGCATATTAAAAAAGGAGATAAAAATTATAAAATAATGACGATAGGAGGATGAAAAAAATATGAGTTAAAGGGTATAAAACAAAGGAAGGGGATAGAAATGTATGGATATCTGAAAAGGTAAGCAGTATGTTCAGGCTACCCAGGCTAATTTCAAATGTAACCTTCCTATTCCCTTGGTAACGAAAAGGTTATACAGTGTTGCATGTATTTTATGACTGGGTTTCGGTAAACCCCTGTAGTTTAAAGCTTTAAAAAAATACCTTACACGTATATAAATTACAATATATCTCACTTGAGAAGAGAAACCTATGTTATTGCACTCTCCTCTTCTCCCTGTCCTCTTTGTAATATTTATTATTCTGTTACTAACATCCCGTTAAAACGAGTCTGGAAACAGATATGAAATATAATCGTAGAATATCTTTTTTTATGAAGCTAGCTTATTCGGTTGTTAAGTATTCATTTTTTAATGTTTTATTCAATCCATAGGAACAACTGTTATAGGTAATAGCAGGGGTAAGTAAGTAGAGTATGTAAGGTAAATGAAGTGTGAATAGGAAAGGCATGTAGGATATGTAATGGTATCGGTAGGTAAGTTAGGTTATAGAAGGAGGTGATGTAGGTGATTAAGTTATGCATGTTGAGTAATAGTATGAATTGGTAGGAAGGTAGGTAATGCAGGTTAGGTTATAGTTCGGGTAAGTAGGGTATATAGGTTAGGTATTAGCAATAGTTATAAGCTATAGTTACCCAATAAATTAAGTTACTTAACTTTAATTTGAAAGACAAAGCAGTAACTAAAAGGGCAAAGCAAAGAGACTATTCATCTGTTATGTTACATACTATGGTCTATTTAATCAATATTATTATTAAAGTATTAACATTAAGACTTCTCAAAAAAAAAATTGAGTTTTAATTTTGATAGTAAGTTAGATGTTATGACTTATAGCAGTCTTACAGCTTTATTGCCAAATTTGAAATAGATTCGAATTATTCCTCTTGAGCTCGTCCTCAGGATGGCATATGAAATTGATTCTGGGATCAAATCTGGACTTGAAGTGTTTCAAAATTGTGGGATTGGGTTAAAACATGGAATAGGGTATCTTTCTATACACGGAATCAACTCATACACCGAGTAAGGAATCGATTCTTGACCCCAACACAGAATAGATTTTGGTATTCTTTGTGCACTGAAGGACCGTTTTCGTTTACCTAAAGAAAGAGCAACTCTCTGTTTAGGAAAAATATTAGGCCTCTCGAGACAAAGAGAGGCCATTCAATAATGGCGAGGCAATTTAACTAATTGAATAAAATAATAATTGACAAATAGAAATTGCTACATAGGACACAATCTGTATAAATGGGGATGAAATTAAATTGATTTGTCGGACTGATCAATTTGAATAAAGGAAATTATGATTTAATGTTTTGTTATGTCATTGCATTCAATATAATAGTCTAATTAAAATTTACTACTACCTGGATACACAGCAAGTCTAATTGATGGCGTTCACATGCACGGTCGACTTTAGTTGTTCTACATATACAATACGAGTAGTCAAATGGTCGTTTATATCGAATCCAATCTTTATACACATGTTTATACACAACTTTACTCCGTAACATGGGCTATAACTGTCACAGTAGTCACTGCTTTCGACTTTACACCCTAACATGGGCTATAACTGTCACAGTACTCACTGCTTTCGACTTTACACCCTAACATGGGCTATAACTGTCACAGTACTCACTGCTTTCGACGTATGTCATATCATTATTCCGCGTAAAGAAAAAAATTCATTGCCTGTTTTAAGTTAAGTTTATTAACAGCAACATTTTTATACAATCCATAAAATTATGTGAACATGTTTGTTTACATACGTAAAATATTTATAGTTTTACCGTAAATATTGGAATGTAAAAAAGATAAAATATAGTCCAAATATTCTTATAAAGAATAAATAATATAAAAAGGTATTTTAATGCATTCGACATCGAAATATAAGAGTATATGCTGTATTAATAATTGATTCAACAGGTGTCTGCTGTGCTACATTCAATGGGAAGTCTTTATACCTCTAGTTTGAGCAAGCAGGCCAATCTGAGCACGAGCTAAGCGAGTCCAATGTTATAACACCCTAAAATTTATTTCAATTTCTTATTATGAGGCTGAGCGTAGCGAGACCAAACCAATACCAAGTAATATAAATTGCGCGAGAGACTCCTTGCAAACGCAATGCTGCACCTGGAAATATTTCCTAGGTGTCTCTTGCACAACTTATTTTGTCCATTTTTCATGTTTTACATGGTATTTTTCATGGTATGAAATTATACAAAGTAATACCACTTTAACCTCTGGGCTAGCATGCGAAGCGAAGCTGAAGTCGTGAGAATAAGTAATTCGGGGGAAGTTTTATTTTACTCTTTAAAGCTGGAAAAATAGAAAATGTCTACTTAACCAAGTGATTTTTTTCCGGTATTGTCACTTGGATTAACTTTGACGCAGTTCCATTTACTTAAGCACACCGAAAATGTTAGAGGACCTAATTAACCTATTATAATTAAATTGGCGGACCAGTTAAAAGTAACGTAACAAATATAAACATACCTTTCATCTTAAATTTATATAACTCAGAATGAAAAAAGGACAAAAACTATTTAGTTTTCAAGAACCATTTTCATTTAAAAAAGGGTTTGCAGTCCTTCTTTGTTTTAGGGTTATTTTTCCGAGTTCGAATTTTTCGCTATTAAAAGCTCCTCTTACCGAGAACCGTACACAATACACAGCTTGAGAAAAACAAAGGAATATACGTTTTTTGGTTCAAAAACTTTCTCTGGCTTAAAAATACAAATATGAGAAATTTCAGGGAATAATTCTATGGCATCTATCTCTGAAACGAAAATTGCTGATAACAACTTTGTTGTGTCGTAGATTGACCAAGGTATATTGAAACATTATTTATGTAAGTATTAATCTTATGGGCAAGAATGGCACAAGTTTACAGGGATGTCTGGTTATATAAGGAGTGAAGGGGCAAAACCATTAAACCGATAAAATATATATTTAAATATTTTATGTATATCATGGAAAATTATAATATAAAATAGATATAGAAAAACAAAAATTTAAACTAGATTAAAATTCAGAATATAGTTAGAAAAGGAAGGAAATAATAAAAATTGAAATAAGAAAAGAATTAAAAAATGAGAATAAATTATATAATTTGATAATTTTTTCCAACACTACGTTTTTTCTTTAAGTTATAGCTTCATTATTTGAGTTTCCAAAATTATTATAAGCATATATGTATATTTTAAGTTAACATGGGTTTGAACTAAGTATAGCAAAAAAAAAGTTTAATCATAATAATAAATAATAATAATAGTAAAGGTGGGGAAGATCCTAGATCTTAGCAATTATGTCTCTGGGACGCTTTTTGCCAGCCCCAAGAACGTCCTCACCTCTTACCTAATAGAATCTCTATTCTCTTTGAACCTGTCTGATTCCTTAATGAACTTCAGAACGTCTGCCCATGGGAGTTTCACTAAGTCGTCGTCCAGAAGAGTGGCTGATCCAAATATACTAAACCTCAATCTAGCGTATGCTTCACACGATCCCAAAAAGTGATCTGATATGATTTTTAATCATAATAAGTTTAATATTAGTTTAAGTACTAGTATACATTATATAGTAATTAAATCTTTCATTATTTTAATCATACTATAGTTTATACAGTTAGTTTTAAATTATGAATTGTTTTAATTAATGAGGTTTAAAATTGCTCATTAGGTACTGTTGTTATAATGAATTGTTCATATTTTAAAAAATGTTGTTTTTTGCATGTAAAAGTCATGTAAGTGAACCCTAATATTGTAAATGTTAATAATTAAGTAAAAAAATGAATGTATTTATAAATTAAGCAAATAAATGCATATTATTAGTCTTATGTGTTCTTTTTAACATTTAAACATATAATATAATATTATAATATATATTATATAATATAACTGTTATATTATTTATTATATAATATGTAATGTGCTAATGTGCGTGTGTATTATACACCTCTATAATGTATTGGTCCTCAATACACGAATCAGTGAATTCACCTTTAGTAAGCTTTGGTTTTTACCTGGACTAAGTAGACTGTATCACTTCAGTATAAGGTATCATTGAAGCTCTTTATCTATTTACGCAAAAGATTTTTGAATTAATATAATTTTCGGCGTCTAATTGTATTTAAAGTATTCTGCTGAAATGTTCATGACGCCATGGTTTCGCAGCAATGATTAAAGCAATTGTGTCTGCAATAATTATATCACCACCTTATACAACCTTTAGCAAGAGATGATTTCATTAGTCAAATAATACTGAATCCTTTTATAAATTCAATATTATAATATTCTATTTTATAACACATTACCGATTCAGCAAAATACTATACAATCGAAAAATTATCGTACCTGTTTGCAATTTATTAAATCACATTTTTGCGTTGTTTATAATAATATAATCGATACGTTTCATCTTATCGTGCGTATTATTTTAATTTTTCCCTCATGCATTTAACAAAAAATATTTGGAATTTATTTCAAACCGATTTTGTTGGAACTTAAGCAATTTTGTCTTCCAGGTATTTAAAATTTAACAGTGAAGTGATGTATTATTTTCCCAGCAATTGTTTTAATTAAATTCCCAACATTTGTTTTTATAACAATTCATTTCAGTTATTTGAAAACCGCAAATACAATAGTTAATATTTTCTTTTAATAAGTCTTATGAAAATGTTTAGTTTTCATTTCTACAACTTGCAAAGGAAATCTCTTTCGTCCGTTAAATTTCCAAGGAAAGTTTGTAATTTTAAAACTGTTGTTTATTTATAATTTTCTTTAAAAGGTTTCATAAAAAATTTATTCGATATGAAAAGATTTATTTTAACAAATTACATTAAAAAATTGCTATACAAATACAACAGTGTAAATTGTTGAATTAATTTAGGATTTAAAATATTAAGGGTATTCATATTAAACAGTCGGTACAATAAATATATCAGGTAATGTTTCGCCAGCGTAAGAAGTATAAGAACACCAAAGCCAGAACACACAAAAGTAAATTGCAAATCGTTTTAACAAAATCACCAAATTTACGAAATAATATTCAAACAAACTGAACGATAACGGCTGTTACATTTAGATGGCTTCTTATTTGTACGCACTTTAAATTGAAAAGACATTAAAAATAAAAAGACGAAGCTGTGAATTCATTATTGAGATTTAAGTTATCTAAGGCTTTGATGCGATGCCAACAAAAAGTGCACTAATTTAACACTCGTTATGCATTGCTGGGGCGGCACACTTGCCAACAATATATTTTTATTTCTAATTTTGATATTAAATAGTGTCATAGGTCGGTCAATGAGGTACAAAATATATACCTTATAAATGAAATAAAAAAACACTGTCGTGGTGCTCGGTGATTTGGACTAGCTTCCTTTAAACGATGCTTCTTTGCTTAACCATCAATTCTTTATGTTTACTGCTATTGTTATCAGCGATAACACTACAACTTACGCGTTAATTTGTTTAATGGAAAATGTGTTTCATATACATATATATATATTTATATATATAACATATAAATTTTCCTGGGTTTTGGTGCCGTCATGCACGCCGCTTTATTAGCACATTTTTTCTTATAAAATTAGGATTTTTCTAAAAACATTAATAAGATATTAAAATAATTATGACTACTTAACTGCAAAAATTTTCAAAGAAAAGAGCAAGGGCAAAAAAGTAATACTCTAAGATTATGATTATTTCGGGGTTTTTAAAAAAATGTTAGGGTCAGAAGAGGTTATTAGACTCCCCTATAACCCCTGGGTAGCAATATCAGCTTTTTGTAAAAAAGTTTGAAAGGGAACGAGAGTTTCTAATTTAATTTTTTTGGTATTTTTATCTCATTATTGAAATAATATTCCATTCACACATTTCTGAGCATTATTATTTCTGTGATAAAATTTTATTTTAATATCTTAAGTAAATGTGCTGGAGACAAGTAGCTCAAATTGAAATTTAGAAATAAAATGTATTTATATTACTGTAAATTTATATAAAATTATATTAATAAATCGAAATAATATTTTTTATCCATTATGTTATTGTGTGTTAGTGGTTAATCTACTCTAAACAATGTTATTTGTTTGGCAGTGAATTATTATTCGAGAAAAAATAACAAATATTTTTTAAATTTTGAAAAACTGAAAAAAATACCACGTAAAAATAAAATAATCAAAATTACACTTGTTTAAAATTTACATATTTAAACAAGGTGGCAATCACAGAACGAGGCTTTTCTTTCTATAGCCTTGAAATTACAGGAGCATAATGAATTGGACAGATTTCATTTGAAATAAACAAAACTTGGGTACTGGGTGCCTCGGAACTCTTCCTCACAACTTGAGGTTTGCTGTACTGGTCCTCACAATCTGATCATTACCTTACTGCTTACATCATTTTTCTAAGCTTTAATTAATCTTATACAACCTTGAAAGTCTGTGACGTAATAATTCTTAGGCTGTAATACTACTTTAAGCTTTGAATGATCATGACATTCTGAGGACGAGCGAAGCAAGTCCGAAGTAATACCAACCTAGAATTTGAAAAAAAATGTATTCAGAGGTGAAGCGTAGTGATGCCAATGTTATGTGACTTTAACCTTTGAATAACCGTGACATTCTGAAGGCGAGCATAGCGAGTCCGAATTTGTGAGAAACAGTATCGAGATATTCCGTACTGTATTCTTAACTTCTTATTAAAACGATATAATTATCAATACAACATCTTATTGGAGAAAAATATCGTTTGAGCGAAAAACTGAGTAGATTATCAGTATCATATAATACGGTGTAATGACGTCACTACGTGTGATGTGACGTCACATTAAACATTTCAAAATTATTATAAATAAATATTTCTTATGATATTTTGGAGTTTTCTGTGACTAGCGCAGTTTTTTAAATATTTAAATAAATGAGTGCTTTTATCTGGTAGTGAAAGCTTAAGCGGCAAAATTATATGCTCTTATAATTGTAAGCTAATAGGCAGAGAACCATTGTTTCGTAATTGGCAGCGTGTTTTTTAAATTCAAATTTATTGCCGTATAGTTGCACTTAATTAGAACATAAACTCCATTCTTTTTTAAGCAAGAGATTTGTATTCGAGTTATGAAACAAGACTGTCAAAATCTGACAATTTAAATAATAAACAAAATAAATGAAAATATAATACAGGGCTGCCACATACCTCCCCCCTGAGTGTTTTTGCCACAGCCGAATTGGATTGAATTTAAAACTTAATCAGTTCATACTCTCTTAGGATTTAATTTTCTGTTAAGTTCCATCCAAATGGAACTTTCAGCCATTTTTCGCTGCAGCGAGTAAGCAAGAAATGCCACTTCCAAACAGAACGAAACTATTTTTTTTATTTTTAGTATCAGAGTGTGTTGAAGCGTGACATTTGATGAAAAACTGGTAAAAACTTTTCTGCTGATGCAATGCTTTCCTTTCGTTTTAAGAAATAAAGAAAAAAACATTAAATACTAAATGAAAAAATACATTAGTGTCTGCGAGAAAGAATAGTACAAGTCATCTTGCTGATATCACGTCCTTCAGGCCCTCATCAATTTTTCATAACATTATTTTTCGTTTAAAATAAAAAAAAAAATAATAAAAATCATCACAAAAATTAATAATAAACAACGTTTTCCTGCCCTCAGAAAATTAAATTTAGGGAAAAAAGGTCCTAAAGATTTTCATTAAAAAATCTTCAAGACACCTTGTTTAAAGATAACAGGGAACTTAATAGAAAATAAAGTGATAAGAAAAAATAAAGGGAGGGAGAAGGTTTGGAGGCTTGTCGAGGCAACTCCATCAAAATGTTTCCAGGGATATTAAAATCCATCAAAACTTTTAAGAAAAAAAAAGTTAGGAGGAAAAAAATGACAGCTTAAAGAAAAATACCTTTCAAAAGTTTAGAGGAACGGTTTTTAAGAGAATTCGGTTCTTATCTGATAAGAGTTTAAAATGTAACAAAAGAAGTGTATTAAATGTGCAAAAGAATATAATGTAGTTTTTAATAAATAATGGGCTTTGAATGTTTTTTTGAAAGTTATTTAAATAAAGAGACGATTTAAAAATCAAAGCTTGCCACCCACTGAGCTGGGGGTGTATTGTGCCATAAAGCAAGAGGCTACAATATATTGCCACTATATTACCGTGTTCCAAATGTACTTTTTTTAGAAACAGTAATTTGTTTATTTAAAATTATGTACCTCATACGATAAATACAACACTAATGCAGGTGCATTGTTTTGTAAATATTTTCAAAGCAATAGAATTCTGTACTCTTATATGGTTGATTTTACATTTTCTGATGCGATATGTAAGATTGTATGGTTTAGCTTAGGTTTTTATCTGTACTGTAGGTTGTCACTTTTTAAGGTACTGACGACGTACTAAACACCATGATGAACACTCCATAACACTTTACTTCCATGGGGTATTAAAATGTGCCATGTCATGCCCGCAAATGAGGTACTTACGTCTATTGTGTATTTTTGGACGATATAAACTTAAAAGAAGTTAATAATAATTTTAAATAAAATATCAATAATTTTCAGTTGATTTTAAACCAAATAATGCGCAATTACTTTTTAAATAATCCTTAATATGTTATAAGGTTAGTAAAGAGACAAATAAAAAATAAATAAAAATATGTAGGGTTGAGATAAATTAGGTCGGAGCTAGGAGCCTATCTGAGGGTGGGGTGTTTTAGCCCCTAGGGTGTAAAACTTTAACTCCCTTGGACCTTTCAAGAAATTAGATTTTCTTATAAAATGAATGGAGTAATATATCTAGCAGGCTTATAACTAAAACATGAAGATACAAGTAATAGAAACTGTCGTTAGCTGCCTTCTTGTAATAAATTGACCTCCAACTTAGGATCTAACTTATTATCTGTTGTAAACAAGTATAAACATCTAATTTAAAATCTGATGTAAACAAGTATAAACATCTAATTTAGAATCTATTGTAACCAAGTATAAACATCTAATTAGAAATTGTAACAAGTATAACCATCTAATTTAGAATCTATTGTAAACAAGTATAACCATCTAATTTAGAATCTATTGTAAACAAGTATAAACATCTAATTTAGAATCTATTGTAAACAAGTATAACCATCTAATTTAGAATCTATTGTAAACAAGTATAACATCTAATTAGAATCTATTATAAAACTAGGTATAAACATCTAATTTAGAATCTATTGTAAACAAGTATAACATCTAATTTAGAATCTAAAACAAGGTATAAACATCTAATTTAGAATCTATTATAAACTAGAATAAAACATCTAATTTTAGAATCTATTGTAAACAAGTATAACCATCTAATTTAGAATCTATTGTAACCAAGTATAAACCTAATTTAGAATCTATTGTAAACAAGTATAACCATCTAATTTAGAATCTATGTAAACAAGTATAAACATCTAATTTAGAATCTATTATAAACTAGAATAAACATCTAATTTAGAATCTATTGTAAACAAGGTATAACCATCTAATTAGAATCTATTGTAACCAAGTTAAACATCTAATTTAGAATCTATTGTAAACAAGTAAACCATCTAATTTAGAATCTATTGTAAACAAGTATAAACATCTAATTTAGAATCTATTGTAAACTAGAATAAACATCTAATTTAGAATCTATTGTAACAAGTATAACCATCTAATTTAGAAATCTATTGTAACAAGTATAAACATCTAATTGTAACAAGAATCTATTGTAAACAAGTATAACCATCTAATTTAGAATCTATTGTAACCAAGTATAAACATTAATTTAGAATCTAAACAAGTATAAATCTAATTAGAATCTATTGTAAACAAGTATAACCATCTAATTTAGAATCTATTGTAAACAAGTATAAACATCTAATTTAGAATCTATTGTAAACAAGTATAAAACATCTAATTTAGAATCTATGTAACAAGTATAACATCTAATTTTAGAATCTATGTAAACAAGTATAACATCTAATTAGAATCTATTGTAAACTATTAAACATCTAATTAGAATCTATTAAAACTAGAATAAACATCTAATTTAGAATCTATTGTAAACTAGGTATAACCATCTAATTAAATCTATTGTAACAAGACATCTTAGTTAAACAAATCTAATTTAGAATCTATTTGTAAACAAGTATAAACTACTATTTTAAACTAGAATAAAATCTAATTTAGAATAGTGTAACAAGTATAAACCATTTGAGCAATTTAGAATCAGTTGTAAACAAGTATAAACATCTAATTTAGAATTTGTAAACAAGTATAAACATGTAAACTAGTACAAACATCTAATTTAGAATCTATTGTAAACAAGTATAAACATCTATTTTAGAATCTGATGTAAACAAGTATAAACATCTAATTAGAATCTATTGTAAACAAGTATAAACCATCTAATTTAGAATCTATTGTAAACAAGAATAAACATCTAATTTAAAATTAGTTACAAACACGAACAAACTTGCATACTATCTGAAATAATGAAATATACAAATTTGGGTTAGTATCTGCGTTACTGGCAGGTAAATAAATACATTTATTTAAATAAAAAAAATATTTGGTTTTAAATAAATAATAAATTTATTTAAAATACAAAAATAAATATTTATTTAAAATAAATTGTAGTTTATTTATTTAATTCTTTAGCTTCATATACAGGAATAGAATAAGTAAAAGTATAACTAAAATTTGGTTTAATACGTATTTATATTTTAATTACAATTTTAAACCAATTATAAAGACTTTAATTAAAACACGTAATAAATAATCTTACAGAGTCATATTCTTTGCTAATAATAGTATATTATGCTACTAGGCAGCAAAATGGAATTTTGCAGACGAGTTTTATAAATTTGCCCCCGAGCCGAAGGCGAGGGTGGGCTATGGAAATTACCTGCAGAGGCGTAAGCCGAGGCAGGTAATTAACCCATTTGACAGACGAGGCGAAGCCGAGGCTGGCAAATGGCGAATTACCTGCAGAGGCGTAAGCCGAGGCAGGTAATTAATTGCACGAGTCTGCAATGTTTCCTTTGCTGCATAGTAGCATATACTATTTTATCTACTAACGGCAGAAAAAATACACAAGAGATTATTTTAAATACTTGCTGCGAGATTTTACAGGCAGTACAGACTACTTTGAAGTAGATGCAACGCAGACAATATCAGGTGGAGTGTGGTCCAATAACTCGTCAATGTCAACAATGTTTGTATTTTTATTCACTTCACTGTTGTTCTCATTCATTATGTTTTAGTAACCTAACTTTAGTTTACAGATTTAGTTTTTTGATAACGTTCTATTTTTGTAACTTTATATACTTAAACTAAATATAGCAACATGAAATACAAAATCTGACGACTTAAACATTAAAAATCTGTCGATTCATAAACAGCTGGTAAATAATTTAATTTAATGCCAAAATTATCAGTGTTGCCAATTTGTTTCCAAAACATTATATATTATTAGATAAACAAATGTTAAATGTTAAACATTTAATAATAAAATCCTAATTTTAAGTAACAATAAAGAAAGTTACATACTAAAACCAAGCTAGAATAAATCATAGTTTACAAAATAAAACAATAACGAAATTCATGCAATAATTTGTAAAATAATAACCTCCGCTCATCATTTTCCCGCCTAGGGAGTTTGACTTGTTTCCCATGTTATTTAAATGAGCCATAACTCCTAGTACTTTTTTCATACCAAAACATTGTGCGTACTGTTTGAAACATTTTGCGTACTGTTTTAAAAAATATTTTCCGTATTGTTTGACAGTGTAGGTAAAATGACATTTTGCAGCTTAAAAACAGTCAGTAATGGCTAATTTTGCTGCCGTGAGTAGATAAATAGTTTTTACCTTGATTTAGAAAATTTTTATTTTTTTAATACTAGTTATATCTTAAAGTGCATAGTTCATTTTTAAAAATATTTGTTTTACATATTCAGGTGACTTTTTGTAAGATTCAAATTCATTATAATTTATCTGTAGTATATTTTTTTATTCATATCTGGTTAAATTGGGTCCTTAATTTAAAGTGACGAACAGATTTAATAATTTCATTAACGAAAATAACCGTATTGGGAAAGAAATGTTGAATATTTATTTTTGCGAAATTAGTCTTTGCTGATTTAAAAAAAAAACATTAACCATTTGCTTAGCCTTAGTAAAAAAAACAGCTGGAAATATTTATTTTAATATTTGTTGCAAATAAATATCAACAGAAGTAATGCATACGTCAAATTGAGCTCTCTTGACAATAATGACTCAAGACAAATTCCATAAAAATGGATTTTACGTAAAAAAATGTTTTGATCGGTTTAAAATTGAGCAGGCATGCAGCCATATATAAAGCCAACAAATTTGCTAAAGTTCATCACAATATCAGCAGCAGTTTAATGTCATCAAATGAAATGAATTCGTCAGCATGATGAAATATGTACTACAATATAAACTAGATGAGTTACTTATTGACTGGACGAGTGAGAAGTAGTGGGGATGAGAGCAGTGAATTTGATATTATTTATTATTATAAAAAAATAGTGAAGACTTTTTGAGGTTTTGGTCATGATAAATAAAACAACATTTAAGCTTTCGACCTTATGATTAGGTCTTCATCAGAAAGTGTTTAATATCAAAGCGTTTAATAAACTACAAGAAAAGGCTTTTTAAAGAAATGGTGCACATAACATCGCAACCTTTAGCTTGCAATAAGATAACTGACACCAATAACTTAAGTAATATTTATAGAAACTTATTATCAAACCATGTTAGTTAATTGGTTTTATAACTTAACTTCCTTTTTTCTTAAACTCTAGTATTGTTAAATTTTATTTTTAGTTGATGTTTTGTTAAATTTTAATATTTTATTCTTGATTCCTTTCATTACTAGTCAAAATTGTAAATAATTCTTTAGTTATTTTCTATAGTAACAACCTTAATGTTAAGCCCGGGGCTAAATCGTTGTTTAGTTTGTAGTTCATTCTTCGCTAGTATACACAGCTAGCTATGTTTAGATACCTTATCTGTTTCTTTCTGATAACGGCTTTATTTTTTTATTAAACACTTGCTGATGAAGACTTAATCATACGGTCGAAAGCTTAAATGTTGTTTTAGCGAATTTCCTTTGGGAAATTTCTATCATGACCAAAACCTCATAACTCTTTACTATTTTCTTATACGTATGGTCAATAATTGCTATTTGTTATTTATTATAATAACTAAATAACTTAATAAAGATTAACATGATGGTTTACTGTGGTAAGTAATGTTTACTATTACTTAGTTAAGTAAATATTACTATGTCTCAAACATTTTCACATAAAAATTATGTTTGACGTATCTCATGCAGGGAGATCAAAGAGCTTCTACTCTAGAGCTCCTTGTCACAGGTAACATTTTAAATACACAAATAAATAAATAAAAAAGAAAAATATAAAAATCAATTAAGAACCAAGGTATAAAGAGTTAATGTGTAAAAGATTCTCTCACTATGGGGAAAATATAATTTCCTCGAAATGGATTTGCATATGAAACGCCCCCCCCTCCCCTGCGAGTAGGAGAAAACCCACAAAGGGGGTTACAGGCCACACTCTCTCGAGAACCCACATGTAAATATTCATTATACATTTGAAGCGACGTATCTTTCATGTATTAAAAGATCTTTTGATGTATTTTTTTGTATATTTTTCCGAGAAGAGTGAAAATTTAGGAAAAACGTAGTGAGAAAAACCTTAAGAGATGGTTCTCTTTACACAGGTTACTACCTCTATATAACCTTAATACAAACCAGTCAAATGTTACATAAAGAAGGTTATAAAAATGTTAACCCTTCACAACCAGGTTGTACTGTTGCCCTTTTTAATTTTTTTTATAAAGTATATTAAAGTATAAAGTATATTAAATAAATACAGGTGCGTAGTATTTTATGATACTTTTTAATAATAAATATACTAAGTAAGGCGTCCCTCTCGATTTTTTATAGTTTTACTAGTAAATATAACTTTATTTATTTTTATTTTATTTATTTATTACAAAAGCCACTTATGTGGATGTAACATGTCCTTATCAAGTATACTTATACAAATATAAAAAATACATTTTTATATTTATACATACATTTTTTTAATTTTTGAAAGTAATTATAGGAGTGAGGACGGCAAAGAGACTAAAACTATTAGAGGGAGGATACAACAGTTCTTATCATTCCTTGGGAAGCTAGGTACCGCAACGGTACATTGGTGACATCATTTTTTTATTTTTCCTAATAATTACAATTTCACGTAAATATTACATTATTTTTCGACTATTTTGTTTTAAATAAAGTAAAATGGATTTAAAATAAGTTTTAATTATTATCTATTGCATGTATTCTTTAATTGTCTGTGTTGAATAAAGTGGTTTAATGTGGCATCACTGAAAAATGTCTGCCGTTAGTAGAGTACATGCTACAATAGGAGTTGTAGAAGGGTGGGGGAGTATCTAGTATCTTACCAGGGAGACTATAGTAGGGGTAAGTACAGTTAGGGCACCTATAGAAACTGTCTCACTTCCAAACCCCTTATCACTGTGTTAATCGGGTCCTGTACTACCTCTAATAGTTTTAGTCTTTTTGGAGGGCGGGAAAGGTAGTCTTGTAGGGTGTAAGGAGCTAGGGAAGCTAGGAACTTTTTATTTTATTTATTTATTTATTTTTACAACTTTAAGTGTAAAGAGAAACATTTGTAGGATTGGATAGATTTGATATTGGGGGGCAAGTGATTGTAAAGGGTTATTGCAAGATTGTAAGGAGCCTGTTGAAAGTGAGCTGTACGGCAGTAAGGAGGATATTGGGTATGTTTCAGGTGAAATAATGATACAGCTTAAATAATACAGAGAGATTAGGAATATAGTAAATAAATAAATTACCTTCTTGGACATTTCGTACCATTAGGGTATAAACCAATCTGGAACCTCTTCAGGTGAGGCGCATTGACTATGATTAAAGTTAAATTAATATTGTCGAATTTTTCAACACTAGAGCTTAAAAACTAAGAGGGTAGTCTGGGCTGCGAACCCCAGACGTTCTGTGCCGATAATATCACGGCCACGGATTGGAAAAATAGGAATGTAGCAATATTTTTTTACGAACACCGAAAGGCTATAAAATGTAGGAAAAGTAATTCAATTGAAAATTCGAAAAATGATTAGAATTTGAAAATAGATCACTCTCACAGCGTATATATGAGGCCATCGTTTCGGATTCAATACGCTTCAGTCATTGCTCTGTATCAGATTATTTTAGAGAGATGGTAAACTTTGGTAATTAGGCAGTTATAGAAAATATATTTGCTAATCCAAGAGAAGTAGGACTTTTTCTTGCAACCTTTTGAATTAAACTCATAATACTAAAATTAAAGTACTTATTAAAACTTAAAAGTCAAATCCATATAATTATGTTTGGTTATATGTCGAATCTAAACACTTCTATCAGTTCTTACATGTACAAATATATAATTTTCATATAAAAAGGAACTGTCTCACTCCGCCCATAGGCTATGTATATCGGCGGAGTGGACTGGTTTTATCTTCCTTTCTTTAGCGTATCAGATGGATTTCTTTTCCATAGTTCACACAGCGTATTTAAATAATGGATTGAATACGACCCTAATTTTCCCCACTTCTCATAAGCTTATTTTTTTTTTGAAAATTCACACAGACAAAGAAACAAAAGTGAAATAAACTTAGAAACTACAAACTGCATTCCATTTAGATGTTACATGGAAAACTTAAGATTTGAAAAAAAAACTTTTTTCTATTTATTGTTTTAGAACTTGCGAGACTAGAAACTTTTATTCCTAAGTTTTTTTTTAACTTTGGGCTTAAAAAGCATTCTTTCCAATTGAATTTCCAATATTTACAACTTCTGCAGCTTTAACCCTAAAAGACTCATCCATATTGACTTGATCTTCAGGTATTTGAAAGTAAGAAAGGAGGGGGGGGGGTCGTCAAGCCCACTGGTTTTTTGACAATATTTAATGCAATCTAACCTCATTTGGATCTCCTTCTGATGGCTAAAACACGTAATAACTATTTTATTTCTAAAAAAAGTAAAAAGTTACGAGGTGTAAAAAGTCAATAATGAATGCTTGTTATTGTTTTATTTATTGCATCACTTTATCCACCATATTTGGAATCGCAGCAAATATGGTCAATATACTTAGCTGTTGCATCAAAGCCGAAGTGTATTAAAGTAAGCAAGTTGATGCTTGCTACAGAACATACTTGGTGCAGAAGTTAACTTATAGGTTTAGTTCTGGAGAACTAAGGAGGAACCACATGTTCAATCATTTAGTATCTATGGATCTAGGAAGATTTCACTACATTCCTACGGATCAATGGACATTTCACACAATAGTGCACCAAAGCCAGTGGCCAGATAATCTAAGATAGATCCATAGACCATCACTGAACCGAATCACTTTACACCCCAAGGTTCACTGATGGCTCTTATTTTTAATTAAAGTCTCACTCCTGACTATATCTACAGCCTCAACTTAAAGTTCATACAACTTCGTTGACATATTAACTTTAACGTCTATTATTAGTGTTAGTCTTCATTATAATTAGTAAATTTTAAGGAAGATACTTTTTGATAAATATCCTATGTGATTTATGAGCGTCCCATCGAGCGCCTTTATCAAAATTTATTTAATTTAAATGTCCGCGTTTTCAAATTTTGGGGAAGCAAAATAAACATAAATAATACACGCAAAGTCTTTAAAATACTAAATAAAAAGTCCGGGGCCTCTTGGACGCACCGTGGCCGCTCCGGGGCCTCGGTGCTTCGTACCTCGGCTAGTCTGTTGCTCCTTCGCGGCCGCATGGTTGTTGACCTTTATCAGTTTATCGTACTACAAGTTTATCCAAATATTTATGTAAGAATTTCCAAATGTATTAGTCGGTTAACGTGATTTGTTTACACAACGTTATATGTGTCTATCAATAAAGTCAAAACTAGTAAAGATATTCAAATTTACAGTAGAATAAATTTATATTTTTGCCTGATAACACAATCAAATTAATGGATTTATGTCTTCGGATTTTCTTCGCTCGTTTTAACAATGTTATCTGAATACGACAGCAAAATGACAATAAAATATACCGACACTCTCACCAGAAAGCCCACCTCGGTGATAATGTTACTCCTGTTTAAGTTCTAAGTACCTTAAGTTCACCTCGTTGCTTGATAAATAAGAGATTATTTAGAGATCAAATGTTGCTTACATTTTAATTGCTGCAATGTTTTTGTTCTGAGTATCCTTACCTGCAACAAAAAATAAATTCTTATATTAGTTTTAAGAAATAATGGGGTACTTGCACGTTTTTGAAATACTATTAAAATGAAAGGTTTGCATTTTATTAACTATTAAGAGACCTCAAAACGCTCATTGAGCTTCCTGCATTTTCATATTGAATTTTAATTTTTTTAAAGGTTTTAAAAATTTTAAATAGAAAAAATATTCATCTAAATGAATTTCATGAAGACATGTGATAATAAATAAAAATAATAAATGCATGGAAAGAAATAATACATAGATTTGCATTCAGATTTGATTTTATAGTATGTAACTCGGCTCCGAGGTTGGTTGAGTTAATATTTTGACCTAAGTTGAACTTAAGTTGAGTTCAGTTGTTAATTATTCGCAAGGAAACGTAGAACGTATTTGCTTAACGTGTCTTCTTTTATATCTCACAGTGTAACAGAACACAATAAATCAACTGAACAGAAACGATAAGAAATATCTCGGTAAAGAAACGTTTTGTAACTTTATTCATACAAATAATGATAAAGTGGATCTGGAGGATAAAAATACATTTTTATCTGAGAGACAAGATAAAATGATATAGGGTTTAAGATATTGACAATAGAGGCATAATAATGCAGAGGGGATTGTTTCAGGTGATAGCGTACAATCATTCCTCTTCCTTTAGATAAATTTCTCTGGTCGCGATGCTTCGACGTCACAACCATTTATAATTTTATCAGCATTTTGTTTTCCTAAGAAAATTCATTATTCTGCTATATTGACTATTTTGATTATTGATATGTCCTACCATAGTGAAGTAACTAATTTGGTATAATTACAGAAGAAAAATAAACATACGTGTTTTTTTTTAGCGAATTTTCATAATGAAAATGACGCTTATGAGGTTGTTCGGATGACGGAAGTTGAGGGTGGGAGCGAGTGGAATCGGTTCCTATTGGCTTCCTGATAACAAAAATATATGTCCGAAAAAAGTTTATATATATATGTATATATATATATATATATATATATATATATATATATATATATATATATATATATATATATATATAATATATAATATATATATGTATATATATATATATATGTAGTTTCTACCCTTTCGTATGGCGAACGATAACTCTCGAAGGCGTTCTCAAATTGAAACGAAACTTTGCAAATCGCGAGATGTTGTGGAGGTTACGAGGCTATTGTTTATAAACATTATGACGTCATCAACCAAAGTTATGACGTCATGAAAAAAATTTTTTTTTGAAACTTAAAATGGCTTTAAAACAAGGTATCTAGTATTTAGGTAGACGGCTAGCTGAATCGATTAAAACCAATTTCAGCTCAATCGAACCATCACAAATGGCGCAATCGGTATACATATATATATAATCTTGTATATATGTATACGTCTAGGTCAAAGACTCGTACGATATCTGTAGGGTTCAGTAGTGTTAGAGGGTGGGATATAGTATAAAAGAAAGACCCTCCTCTTGCTCCATCCTGGTAAGCCTACTGTCCCAGAGAGACAGGGCAAAAATGGCTTCCACTGAACCACGCGAGCTAAGCAGACCCGTAAAGAGGAAGAACATCGAAGTAGTCTTTATATGGTCGAAGTTATTCTAAAACGAATGCGACCAGTTTCAGCTCAATCGGACAATCCTAAGTGACGCAAACGGTATTTTTATTTTGAATAATCATGAATATATTTTTTTCAATCTTAAGATTTTACTCAAATAAACAATTTGTTTACAAAACAAAATTTGACATTTTTCTTTAAATTCTATAAACAATCATAAACGTAAGTTAGAGTTTATACCCTTTTGTATAGTGGACGATAACTAAAGCTGATGAAACTATACTCTTTTCATACCCTTTATACAAGGTTACTTTAACAGTTGCAACGTGTGGATTTTTTCCTCACAAAATCAAATTTGTGAGAAAGCCTCTCAGGCCCGCGAAGCGGGCCTGTGAAACGAAGCTGTGAAAATTCGCTAAATACGTGGCAAAATGCCATGTAACAAGAAACGATAGTGAAACCATACATTAATACAAAACAACAACAATGTGGCCGCGAAGCGGCCCGGCGGGCCGACGCCGCGGAGCGGACGAGGCGCGAAGCGCCGAGGCCGCGTAGCGGCTACGGGCCGAAGGCCCGTATTTTTGTTTATAATTGTCGCGGCCGCCGCTTGTTTTATTTTTATCTATTTTTATCTATATTTGTTTTGTTTTGTTATTTTGGACAACACTGTCAGGAAAGAATTATGTTTGACGTATTTTATTCTAGTTTTTCGATTCGTTTCATAATTTATTAGTTTAGACGGTAAAATATTCTTTTACGGGTTCTAACCAGGGTTCAAACGGGTTTTTTACGGGTTCTTGTTCGATTATTGTTCGCGAAAACGGGACGCTTTATGTTACAGTTTTCCTTCTTCGTATCGATACTTATACCAATAAAACTCTGTGAAAGTTAAAGCTGTCTGACTTTAAATTTGTGTAGCAAGAATGAATTCCGTGACGATTGTTGCGCGATTGCCGGCACAATAATGCTTCTTAATTTTAATATTATAGCATACTATTAATAATAGAGTATGAATAAAATCTCAATTAGCAAAATCAAATTTGTGAGAAAGCCTCTCAGGCCCGCGAAGCGGGCCTGTGTGGAAAGGCTGTGAAAATTCGCTAGATACATGGCAAAATGCCATGTAACAAGAACAACACATAATACAAACCAACAACAATGTGGCCGCGAAGCGGCCACAGGGAGGCCCCCGGGCCGCTAAGCGGCCCGGTGGGCCGACGCCGTGGAGCGGACGAGGCGCGAAGCGCCGAGGCCGCGTAGCGGCTACGGGCCGAAGGCCCGTATTTTAGTAAGAGCATGATTATTTATTAAGTAATATGCAACATAAAAAGTAGTAATGAAGAAATAAGTATGAGTAATGGAGAAATAAAAAGTAGTAATGAAGAAATAAGTGTTAGTAATGAAGAAATAAGTATTAGTAATGAAGAATTTGTAATGAAGACATTAGAAGTGGTAATGAAGAAAAAATAATAAGAAGGAGTAATGAAGAAACAAAAAGGTAGCAGTGATGAAATAAGAATTACTTAAGCAGAAATTTGAAGTAGGTAGTAACGAAAAATAACAGTAACGAAGCAACTAGAAATAATAATTAAAAAAGAAATAGTAATGAAGAAACTAGATGTAATAATTAAGAAATTAGAAGTAGTTAAATAAGAAACGCTGAATAGTAATCAAGCGTTCCTAATTTAATTAGTAGTACGAATTAAATATGGAGTTTTAGGTAACAAACAGTTGCAAGGTTAGTAATTCTAATTTTACTTGCTTGAAGTATCGCTGGAATTGTTTCTGCTCAATAAATTTAACAAAGTGATACCGGCTTTTTTTTATTATAGCTTTATGGAGAATGGTGCAAAATGAAAAGTAAGAAATCTCTACCGAATAAATTAGTATTGCAGGAAATTATTGGAACTTAAAACAATCAGAGTTTAGTGTATAACACGTCAATAGGTTGGGATCACTACTAGCATGAATCTGGATTCAACGGTTACCAAGTCCTCTAATAGCGACATTAATGCCAGACCACCAAGCGACTGTACCCAAGAGCTTAATCTTTGATCTCAAAGTTGAGTAAGAGGAGGTTTTAAAGCTTTTGGCAAAGCCAGATTTTGTGGTGGATGCCTAGAGTTGCTGGCAAAAGCTTAGCCCAATATAATGGATGATGTACGGTCTTAAACTTCTTGACCGAAAGCATTTGCTTTTGATCCTTTTTCTGTACACCTCAGTTTAAATTAAACAATACATGGATTTTTCCGCCGCGACAAAGCGAAATGGAATGAATTAATTAATGAATAAATACCTTGCTATGAGGCAAGGTAAACATTGTGGCCAATTTCCTTGCTAAGTGGCCTACATGTAGCAAGGTAAGTAGTTAATTTCTAAAAAGAGTCAAATCACAATTTGAAGTGTTGTTTAACAATCATAAATTACATAGTATGTGATATGTTGGGCGCTACATCATTTAATTTTAAATTTTATTTCGCACAAATTCGAACGTTTTCTGTCTTAGTAATTTCCGGTCATCTTTATAATTTACGTTCTCATTACGCTCTGCCACTGTATTTTAGTTTCAACAAGTATTAGCTTTGGACTCCCCTTCGTTAGTCAGGGTAAATAATGTATATTTTTAATTTACGGATGTGTGAAGCGGAAATGATGGTTTTGAAATATGGTACACATAACGGTGTCGTTTTAGATATCATTGTATTAGCTTTAATATGTGACAAACTAAACATTCCTTAATGTAATAAAGTACTCAACCGATGAAGTACGTTTTATGACAAAATGCCAAAATTCTGAGGTCGGAAGGTGTTCTGCTTGAGACGGCCAAACATAGTAGATAAAAACGACGTTTCACTGCCACTGTGAAGGAGCATCTTCAGGGCTATAGCACAACTGGTAATTTTAGTTATTCTATAACTAATAGTGTCGTCTCTTGTCCTGCGTGGTTGTTATAGAGTCAGTGTTATATACTGACCTTGGACACCACAAAGGTTTGTGGCTTCATGCAGAGCCTCTGCGTTATTTAGAAAAGGTTATGTACCGAGTAAATAACCTATTCCAATCCAAGATTTAATAAAATGTTAATCATCTTAGTAGACGGGTTATGTTAATCATCATTTAAGTTGCTACAAAAAATCTATTCTATAAGAGGTATTTCCATCACATCTTTTGTAAAGAAAAAACGGAAGCTTTCTATAAAAGGGAATAGCAGGTGGGAAGGAAGATTGCTCTCGATGTGAAGGATGCGGGAAGAGGATGATAATCACGTTGCCTTGGATCCCTCGTCACCAGGCCATACTTGCAATCATCGATCCGATGACGTCACAGCCGTCAACCCGTCTACTCCCTCTATATTTGCATGTCCTTTTTTTTTTTAAAAAAAAGGTCCTAAAACCAGCTGACTGCCGAAAAACAAACCGGTTTTGAACCCTTCCCACGTGCCTGACCATGCCGCACTACGAAACTACCGAAATTTTAACAAGGGGTTCATTGTAATCTAATACCATTTTGTATAACAATAGAATATTGTTTAAAATATTTGGAACAAAGATATAACAGTATGAATTTCAATTATCATTGGACGAGGGCTCTCTCTCAATATTTCTCTTATTCAGAACAAAAATTAAATTGATTTATTTACAGCTTATAATAATTTTAAGGCTTTTAAATAATTATTGAAATTCAGTTTAGTTTAAACGAAGTATAAAAAGTTTAATAGATACATCAGTTTTACTATATTATTTACTTTTTTAAAAAACACCTTTTGTATCCTTTTAATTGCTTTAAGTAGCATTCAAGAGAGATTTAGGTAGAATTCAGTTATAATTATTTAAAAATGTATGCCTAATATCATATCTAATAACTGATAATTAGTTATTATTAATTTCTTACATGATTTTATATTTTTTAGACTTATTTATCATAGTCGAGTTGCACTCAATATTCTCAAAGTTAAAGTTTATTAGGGGAAATCTCGTATCAAATATTATTTGATACGAGATGATGACGATCTGACACTCTATTTGGTTTTTTCTCTCCTTCTTTTTCTTTTATTTAATTGTTATTATTTTTTTCAAATTTCAATAAATATTACGAATTAACAAAATCGTATAAATATAATATAATCTGTACGGGTTCTAAGCAGAGACCTCGCTCAGAATTATTTCTTGAGGACTCTTTATGTATCATTCATACATGTAAAATTGTTAATCTGTTTCAATATATTGATGTATAACTATATATATATTTATTATTATTATTATTATGATACGATCACAGCCACTAAAGCAGAGTTTAGAATTTATATTAATTTAAACATTTAAAAATGTATTAATCCGATATGACGTTTTCTCTTTATTACCATTTATCATGTATGCAGTGCGTAACTTAATTCTGTTATTATATTATATAAAATTTCGAGGTTTCGAAATTTTAACAATAATACAAGGATTATAACAATAATACTAATTAATATTAATTGTAAAAACAAGTGGTGTGGCCTTCAAAATGTATAAATGAAGGTGTATCCGAAAAAACATGTGTCATTTTCTAAAAGAAAACTTGCTGAAAGTGTAATTTACCTGATATATATATATATATATATATATATATATATATATATATATATATATATATATATATATATTTATATATATATATATATATAATATATATATATATATATATATATATATATATATATATATATATATATATATATATACATATACAAAATTATAGAGAAGTAAATAGAGACATTTAGAAAACCTACAATAAAAACGAAACGTTTCGAACTGTTTTATTATGTATTAGTTTGTGTTTGTATTCCTATCTCAGTGTTGTATCTCTTAAGCAAGTAAAATTGGGTCACCTTCCTTCATACAGTTGTCCACAATACAGCTCCTAAAAAACCCTATAAGTCGAGGACTCCAAATTCAACAATTTTATAAATATTTGGTCGTTTTGTAAATGTAATATGCTCATACAGGTTATTGTGGAGACATAAGCAAGCATGATTGTGAGCGTGTATACGTCCTTCACATACAAGTGACATTTCAATCAAATAACTTAGTGAATTATTTAGCAAGTAATCAATAGCTCATTGTTGAAGTTTAATTAATAAACCTACCAATATAATTATGTTAGTTCTTGAAACAGAATTCAGAACTAATATTATTAATTAATTACCCGCTATTTACATCGTGCCATACATTGCTTAAAGTCATTTCACATTATTCTCACTCTTCTTTATAATGAATTCTGAGTAAGAATTGCTTATATCTTATATCGGGTATAAATTTGAAATTCAGTTCTATTCTATTATTCCAGCATATTACTATACCATTATTAATATTGTGGAAGCATACCGCTATACCATTATTAATATTGTGGCAGCATATCACTATCCATTATTAATATGTGGCAGCATATCACTATACCATTATTCATATTGTGGCAGCATATCACTATACCATTATTAATATTGTGGCAGCATACCACTAAACCATTATTAATATTGTGGCAGCATACCACTATTCCATTAATAATATTGTAGCAGCATATCACTATACTATTAATAATATTGTGGCAGCATACCACTATACCATTATTAATATTATGGCAGCATACCACTATACCACTATTAATACGACAAACTACAACAAAAGCTATGCAGCCGTGAAGCGTCCATGGAAAGGATGCTTGTTTTATGTGTTTGCATTGCAAAAGGAATATTATTAATCAAGATGTAGGTAGCCACCGCGGTTTTCCATCGATTGGCAGGATAAAAAATAAAATAATATTTGTAATAATAGATATAAAACAATTGTAATAATAATTAAATGGTTTATTTATTAATTAGCAGGGAACCTTAGGATTCTTTTGAATGAACTGAGAACAAATAAAAGAGCCGACTTTAGATGCTAAAGCAGCAAACTCCTGGTATCCACGAGTTTTTTATGAATATCTTCTATAATATTTGCTATTTTTTTCTTCATTATTTAGAGTGTGTATGATAATTTAAACAATTAAATAAATAAATTATTTTCAAGAAGTAAGGAGTCAAAGTCAACCCGGCTTGACAACCTGTTATTTTAATAATTTTTCTTATTCTCAATAAATATTTTCTATTAATTAAAAGCTATTTCCTAAAATGTTTCTAAACTTGCATCTTACGGATAATAAAAGGGAAAAGCTTTAAAAAAACTCGATAAAACGTTTTAAAAGCCATTACAAGGTCTTAATTAAAATATAATAAGATTATGGCTTTAGAAATTGAATCTGTGATGTCAGATTATAGTATTTTATTAAGTTTGGAGGTAATGCAGGCCTGCCAATCCCAATATATTTAAAGGAGAAAATTACGGAGTTAATTTTGTTTGGAACGCGGCCTTGGTTGGTCTACTCTGTTTTACTGTTTTCTTTTCTCAGGATTTTCGTAAACTTTTTTTGTTAAACAATTTAATATTTTTCTAGTTGAAGGTATTTTTATTCAATTATATTTATCGCTTTTGGTTCTGTTTGGGACATTACTACTTCAAACATCTAATATCTATGCAAAAGAAAATAAGTTTTTAAGTCAATCGAATTGAAAGTAAATAATGCAAAATTGGGTAGAGGGTATCTAGGAAAATTTCATTATTATAACCGATTCGCTTCGCTCGTACTTATTACTTTGTAGAGGCTTCGCCAATACTCAGCATGTAGAAATCATCGTATATAAATACGATGAACATAAGTTCCAGTACGTCTTCGGACTTGATTCCATAGTCCTTAGGCAGTAAAACATTTGTATGTTTCTACAAAGTAATACAGAAACTTTTTATGAATTACTGTCTGAGGAGAAGCGAAGCGAGTCCGAAGTCGTGCTTTAATATAAATTTAATGATTTTTATATTCTGAGGAAAAGCGATGCGAGTTCTTTTCCAAACATTTCCAGGGAGTTCCGAGGTACACCGCACCGGATTTATTTCTTTAACTTTATATTTGCTGTAAGGCAGGTATAACACTCATCTCCTTTCCTGTTCATTTTCTACTCGTACAGAAACCTTAAAGCTTAAACCCGCAACACATCTCATTGTTAAAAACGCCATATTAAAAGCTTGTAGTGGAAAACTTTTTATATTTTAGCGTTGTTTTTCTCCGCCCTACTTTTCATAAAGCAACACCAGAGGTCTTTTTTCTCATTTTTTTAAAACTTGAAATAGAACAATATGTTTATCTCTGTTGTTGGAGAGCCTACGTCACGACTCTATTGTTTAGTCCTATGCCCCCTTTTCGTACCTCTGATTTTTGGAAGCCCTTCAGGTCCTTGTTTAGATAAAAGAGCCCCACCCCACCCCATTGTCCTTTCTGTTGGAAATCATCTCCCTGCCGGCTCTGCTACCGGTTTTCTGCCAAACGCAGGTTCTCTGTTTAATTAGACAATATTTACTTGACTATATTTTTATCTCTTTTTTTCCCAAATACTCTGCCACTTGACTATAAACCCTTTACAACTAAGTTAACTTGAAAAAAAAACAGGATAATACTTCGCAAACAACACTTCAAAAAAAGTAAAATCATTTAATTTAATTATATTTTTTTACAGAGCCCCTTAAAATCCAGGTCGTCCAAGCTCTTGTTCAGCCCCTGCCCCTGATGATAATGCCACTCGACTCTTTAACTCTGTTATTTTTATCTCTTAATTTTCGAAAAAGTGTCCTCGGTTTTTACAGATTTTTAATTGTTTAATTTAAACTGAAATATACACCTAGATTTTTATTAATATTTATTTTAGAGGACATTAAATATCCTCTAAAATAAATATTATAAACAAATTCTTATAGTATTGATAACAAAAGTTATTCTTGATTTCTTTTTCTATTTGCGAACTATTTTAACTTACTTTGTTTTGATTTAAAATGAATATAATTTATTAATTACAATGAAGATTTTTAACAATTCAACAAGGTGGTTATGCAACAAGTTTTCCTACATGATCACTAGAGAGGAAGGGAGAAATCATTGCATACAATGCGACTTGGTGTTTTGTGCCATCCTGCACTGTTAACTCATGAATTAAGAGGAAAGTCTTACTCCATGTGAGTTAGAGTCCTGTTCTAGCCAATATCTGTCTGACAGCTTCGACGCGACGTGACAGTAGTAGTATTTAGACAATAGAAACTAAACACGTTTCAACCCTTAAGTGCCCTACTTATTATATTTATAAGTAATGGCTTTTTAAAATATTTTACTTATTTGAAGTACCTGAATTATTGGAGCATTTCAGATATTATTGGTATCATAAAATTGGGTGTCACAATGGCTGAGAGGTTGAAAGTACACTATTCTCACAACTATACTCTAATGCATATTTCGAAACGAAGTCAGGACAGTATCTGTTTCACTAGCTTCGGCGGCACATGTTGTGCTGATAGTAAATCGTATATAATGCTGTAGTAAATCGTAAAATATAGTATAGTAAATCGTAAATATAGTAAAAATAGTAAATCGTATATATATATATATAGTGCTGATATAAATCGTAAATCGTAACTTTTACTAAAAATTTCAAATTAAATTGCAATAGCCGCAATGCATCAACAGCAGCGATAAAAAGGTTCGAAAATATATAAATATATGCAACACAAAACAAATATGTACTACAAAAGGTAAATACTTACAAGTAAACCTTAATGATTCAAAATCAAATGAGTGTGTAAAAAATCAAAGTAATCGCGATATTTCTAGATATCATAAATAAACGATAAATTAAATCATCAATATTTTATTTTAATTGATTTAATATTCATGGAATGAAATAATGGAGAATTAATTGTCAAAGTGTTTGTTTAAGCAATAAATTTAAATTTGAAATGATTATTTTCCACTCATAGTTTCTGATTCAGAACATTTTGTTTCATTTATTAATAATAATAAATATTAACAATGGAAAGAAAACGAGGAAAGTCATTTCCCTCATTTTCATTTATTCTTTTTTCTAACAATTATTTTAAAAGAAATAATTTGAATTGGTTAAATTAAAATATTTCTCTTATATTCAATTTTATTTTTATAAATTAATTTATAATTATTAATATCTATCAAAGTATCGTCATCAACTATAAACAAAACATAAGGTCGTCAGGCTCTTGGCTGCTTCGCGGTCAATGTTTCTTGTCCTGTAGCAGTTTGTTTTATTAGTAGTTTTATAAGTAGTATATTGGCATGATATTAGCGAATTTTCTAATGAAAGTATTTGTTGAAAACGGGATTTTTTATATAAGTCACTAATTCATTTGTCTTTCAAAAGATTAATTATGTTTTGATTATAGCTTGAATAATTAACTTGTCGCACGTCAGAATTTTCCGCCGCGTAGCGGTCAAGAGACCAAACGCTTTCTGTATTTATTTCACCCAGTGTAAAGTATTTGGTCCTATCAGAGGGTATTTGTTCAATTTTTGTTCTACGATGCTAGTTTACAATGAATTTTTATGTTGTTTATAAATTATATATTGTTATAAATATGTATCTACCACATGACTATCACGTATACACTTATTTAATCCACACTCTATCCTTTAGTATTATTACGATTAAAATACTTGAGAGCATATAAATCAGCAGCATAATATATTTAATCTTATTTTTTGTAAAAATCAGATAAAAGTGTTGATCGACTGGTATAACGTGTAAAAGTCTCAAATCACTATTTAAATACAATAAGATATAAAGAAGAAAGAAATAAATCAAGGAGTAGGCATTAATCAAAGCGACTAAAGACAACAATAATACAATAATAACGAAAGAAAATAGAGAAACTAAACTATATCAGTGAAAACAGAAACAATGCTTCAGTTGCTTTAACGAGTCTACGCCTTGTAAACAAGATTTCAGCGAGTCTACGTCTTGTAAACAAGATTTCAGCGAGTCTACGTTGTAAACAAGATTTCAGCGAGTCTACGTCTTGTAAACAGGGTTTCAGCCACATTTTTTCTGCGTTCGAAAAATTACGTCATAAAAATAACGAATATTTAAATTCTTGAGCATACTCTCAATGCTGCTACGATAACAGACATTCATGAACATACCTTATACACGCATGCTCATAGAAAACTTCGTTAAAACCCTCAAGAGGCCTTAAAGAACGCACTGTAACGGGTAATGTTTGGTTTTTCAGTAAAAATACAATACTTTTCTTATGTATCTACGTTATAAATGAGGGAAATAAAAAAAAATCCGCAATTTCTAAAGAAAACATGTCAGAAGATTGACTCAACATTCATCACGCAAAGAAGTAAATAGTGATCTAATAGACACAAAAATGTTAATGTGCTAGATAGAACCAGTCTAAATATTTATATAGGTTTAGTCTGGCTTTACTTAACTAATTTTATAAAATAAACTCTATGCAAATATATTTGTAAAAATATTACATCAATTAGTTTACGTATGATTCTGAATAATTATATTTAAGCTGAAAGAAAACAAACTATTAGCTAAATATGATGAACGTAATTTTAATATGCTTAAAATTTGTTATTGCTGTTTAGTTTTTAAATTTACAAGCTCAGCAATTTCCATTATTTCATAAATCAAAAATTCCGTGTTTTTATATGATATAAATGAAAATGAAAAAAAAAAATAATGTCACGCCTTGATTTGACCGATAATTAAACTAAGTTTAGGAAGGGACTTTAAAGTATAATTATGAGTTCTCTTTCTAATGAATTATGAATATACTGCTACTAAGGGAATATTTCAGGTGCGGGGTACCCCGGAACATTTCCTCACCGTATCGGATTTACTGTGCTTATTCTCATTACTTTGGATTCGCTCGTCTTAAGAAAGCAAAATCACCAGTTTTATTCATAGCGGCTATCCATCTATCCAGGCACTGACCTCGCTTCATGCTATAAATAATAGACTCATTCATACATACAGACAACTTGGTGAAAACTACTCAGGGGGTCTTAAAACACCTGGAATGGATAATTCACGGGAAAATCCTAAATTTGGATTTTTTTAATATCAACACAATACTTTTCCTACATACTTACCGTATAAATAGAAAAGTTAAAAATCTTTACTAAATTAAAAAGTTTTAGTTTTGATTATAATGTCTATTTTTTGCGAATTATTGAAGAAAATATGAGCTTATGAGGTTGGTGTCATGGAGAGGGATAAGGGGGGGGGGGTGGATTTTTTTGGAAAGAGGGACTAATCAAGAATATATAATTTAAACAAATTGAGTTTTTTGACGAATACATTTGGAAATTCCCTTTTATTGTAGCTGTAACCTACTTAAACTAGTCGTATGACAAACTGATATAGGACAAGAACCATGTGGCCGCGAAGCGTCCACAGGAAGGCGCGGGAGTCGGAAAGCGGCCCCCAGCGCCTACAGTGTATAGTTTAGTTTAAAAATCTTGACAGGTCAGTTAAACACCACTGATTCTTAAGCAAAAAAATCCCTGCAATAAGGGAGCGGGAAAAAACTATGTAAACAAATCAGGTTATTTTACCAGTATTTTCTTGGCGATGTTTTGTTTACAATTAATTTGTGTAGTTTTATTTTAAAATATCATTTTTAAGATTAATTTGAAAGTAGTTTTCAAAACGATGTAATCAAAAGAAGAACCACAAACAAAGTGAACGATTGCAGGGAAGAAGGTTTTTTCCCTACAGCGGTTATTGTGGTAGGGATTCTTTTCTTTTTTTTAAGTGAGAGGTTGGCAGCGGATTCTCTGATTGGTCAATACCCAAAATACTTATGACCTTGGGGATTTTTAAACTTAACGATAGACTGTAGGCCGAACATGATGCCGAATCATTCTTGTCTTTTAATTGACCTTAAATTGACCCTTGAAAGAAAGGAATGAAAAATGTTTGTTATGTTATTTTGTTTTTACTACATAATGTTGACCTATTGACTTTGTGACATTACACAGCTTTGTTTTTATGACACCAAAATTCAATTTTCATCTCCAACACAATGTGGGTTTCTAAGCTAGAAAATAATTTGCTGAGCACGTTTAATTATTTTGAAGTTTCTACGACAAATATAAAGGTAGCAGCCTAGCCCTCCTTACTTACAACTCATGTAGGTTAATCCACACCTACCTATTCACTATTATAAGCTAAAAATCAACTAGACTAGAAGAGAATAGAATAGAAAAGCTTTATTTACATACAATTTTTGTTTTCTTACAAAACACAGCAAATAAACTACAAAGCCTACCTCATGGCCAACTCAGGGCCGTCAGGGGGAGGTTCCGCATATAACTTAGTATTTAATTTTAAAAACAGTTGTTTTTAATACAACTGTTGATGGAAAAAACAATGTCTTATCCTTCCCTGGTTTGTTTACATCTTGTGAAATTCTAAACCATCAATACAAACATTTTAGCATACCCAGGTTCACTCATTTTCATAAAACCTAGATGAAATTTTCAAGTCGATACAATGTCAGATCCTTTTTAAAGTAAAAACACAAAACATTAAAGTTACCAAAGAAATATTATTACTAGAGAGGCCCTATTGGTTGAATTTTGAAACATCGAAAAAATAACCTGACCACCTTGGCTAAAAATGTTATCTTATAATTATTACAAAAATTACTCTAACGTATATAGAAGAACGTTAAAAATACAAATCAAAACACAAACAATGTGCGGAAAGCCGAAAACAATTGATTTATTATAACCTTAACTAATTCTTGAAGGAGGTTTCAATGAGGTTACAAAGAGCCCCTGAGAGCCCCAAAACGATGTTTCAGGACTCTCAATGTATTGAGATAGGCTATGCCCCTTCTAGTATACATCTCTAATTGATTTATATCTCTAATTTTTCCCTATTTTGATCTCATAACCTTCACTCGCGTGTAATATGAAATAACTTTCCTGTGACGTCACACCAAACACAGTCAATAAAAATCTACAAAAATATTATTTTATACTTATTCTAAGCTTACATTTATACTAATTGTATTGAACAATCTAGCAGGCTTTGGTTAAACCGCACGAGGAATAAACAAATCAGTCGCAGTCTGGTACTTGGATCGAAATACTCCAATAATAGACTCTACCACGTGACTAGAGTATTGTGTGCGGTTGGGCTTGCCGCCAAAATCATTAATATAATAGCTCATTCTATCGAAGTGATATTTTCTACCTAATGTTTCAAGACAGCCTTTACATGTTTGAATCTGATATTTATTAATTGATGCGATACTGTTAAAGATGAAATGGCGTCCAGGTATGAATTCATAGAACTAATAATAGTCACTCTGAGATGACTAATCTTCTTAGATAATGCACGGATATTTAACCTTTTCTTAATTTTTATTCAGATTTATAAGTAATTTATTCAGTGTTAAGAAGCATTTGATCACTTTTTGGCAATACGGTAAAATAAAATGTTTTTTTCGCGTATAAAGTTCATCTAGGTAAGTATTTATGCCAAATCAAGCATCTTAGTGTTAAAAAGTTGATGTTTGTTCTCTGATAAAAAGTTTCGTTTCGTAAATTTCTATGATAAGAGAAAGAAGAATAAGAAGTACAGTGACACCCAATTCCTTAATAAGTGATCATGTTTCAGCACTTATTGATTCCTAAATTAAATCAATCTGGCGCGGTGGTTGGAACTTAATGCGTGTTTTGTTAATGCGTGTTTCCGTGCTTATCAATGCATTTCTTGCTTAATGTTCCGGTTTTTGCTTTATAATTTAAGCAGTTACTCAGTTGTCAAGCACTGCTCGTTACTAATTTTTTCTGTATTTTCAATGGAAAAGCGCATACTTATACAGCGCATACTTATACAAAGCTATGCCTCATTTGCACTAATTTAAAGGTCAGTTAGTATATGAGTCAGTAGTTACGGTTAGTGCTTGATAATTAAGTTACTGTTGAAGTTTTAAAGCTCAAACCGGATCCTTAAACAAAAAATGCATTGCTAAGCACGGAAACCTGCATTTCAAAGAAAATTTGTCCGGCATGCGGACCCCCGGGCTCTAATTAGTGGTTATTAATAAACTTATATAATTTAAAAAATCGGGTACGGGGTACCTCGGAACTTTTCCTCACCACATCGGATTCCCTACGCTCATCCTCCCTGCTTCAGACTCGCTTCGCCGCCCTCAGAATATACAAGTCGTTAAATTTATTTTGCACTACATCCTCGGATCATTCCTTTCATTCCCCGCGGTCACGCATCCAGGCACTGACCACGCTTGATGCTACCTATCTTAAATGATCCAAAAAGACCATAGATATACTTGTATTGAAACGAAACTCTGTGTCTTATTTATTACGTAAAGGTATACCTTGTACCAATTTAACTAAGGGAGAAAAAGTTACTTTTCACTCCCGTGTAAAAAGTTATTTTTTCTCTCTTCGGAGTAAAAAGTATTTCCTATTATTGGGGTGGAGCAAATTATAACCATTTTTTTGGGAGTGGTATTCTCTGATTTTATGAAGGGGACCGATCAATTTAGTAACACTTTTCCGATGGCAGCGTCCCGAAAATATATGCGGGGGAACCTTAGAATAATACTATATATAGAAGGAGCACAGGACCGTAAACACAATGTAATTCCACTGGTAACAAGAAAGCCGGTTGACTGGAGGACTTAAGTAGGGGTACCACCCTAACAACAAAACATTATTTTAGATATGTGTTATAAATATCTATTAATGAAGAAAGATCGTAAAGAACAAATATAATAACTTAAAACACCTGCTGAGTATTTAATAAAACCAGGCTTAGATTGCAAAAGAGTGCGGCGGAGTGCAAAAATCTACATTTAGTTGACGAGGACTACTTTTAATATAATTTTAATAAATACGTTAAACTACAATCTAAAATGCTTAAAATATTGTAATGCACCGATAGTTATATAAGTATTTTATGAATAATCAATTATTAATTAATAATAGAACATAATAATTCAGTAACCGGAAGTATTGCCAACTTTTTTTTAGAAAATTGTATTTTGTTAGGGTGGTAGCATTACTCAAGTCCACCAGTGAACCAGCTTTCGTGTTATCAGTAGTGTTCCTTCTATATATAGTATTATTTTAAGGGGGGAAATGACAAAAATGTCTTTGATTGGCTCAAATTCTGTTTCAGGTAAATTAAAAGACAAGAAACCGAATGAAAAAAAGAATATAGCATTAATTAATTGACGTCACTGACTTGAGATAAAATCTTGTATGCACCTTGGGAGCAAAATAATATTTCCCCCTCACAATAATTACCGGCTCGGCTGCGCTTCCATAGAAATTAGTTAACAGACAGTTAAAGTATTTTTTGTTAAATGCTTTGTTTCCTTCGGTTTTCGCCTTAGGAACAAACTAACTGCTGGGGTGCAAAAATAACTATGACTACATGATTTCATTTATAAACTAACTAGTTTCGAGTTTTTATTTTACTTTTCTGGCACAGCAATGGCTTATTCTTGGTATTTATTTCGTATACTTTATATTAATTCAGTTAAAGTATAGTTTTATTTTATAATTCTTCTTTTTTTAGGTTTACTTGATGCCCCATGTTATAAGCAAATTATTGTAATTAATCAGACATATAATACAATTATTATGTCTCATTTGAACCTAAAAGTTAATTAACCTAATTATAATAGTTCATTAGAGGGAAACAGTGTTGTCTTTACATGTCATAACATATAACTTATTTTTGGAAATATAATATAAAAAAAAATTTATAACTTACAGCCTTTATTTATACTATTTTAAATTCTTACCTGAAAAATAAATAAAATACGTTAGTATTTTCAATTTAATTCTATATAAAAAACAATATCCAGCAGTTTTTAACATTCTTTTTGTTCCCTTTATCCATACTAATGTATTTGAAAGACACTATAGGGAATATATATAAAAAACACACTCCTTACTCCATATACTAAACTATATGCAGTTGAATATGTGTCTCCTTTTATCTTATTTCAATTCACTTACTTCTTTTAGCTACTCTTTTAATACATGAATATGCCCCGAAGACTAGGGGGCGAAATATAGTTTAGTATATGGAGTAAGGAGTGTGTTTTATATATATATATTCCCTATAGTGTCTTTCAAATACATTAATATCCAGCAGTATATAGGATACAGTATTTTCCAAAATATTGACAAAAATATAAATTTAATGACATAATTAATAAAATATAAATTAATAATTTAATTAGTTTAAAAAACAATTAATGAATTACTCAAAGAAATATCTTCAATATTTTGGTATTAGCGCGCAGTATTTTGGTATATTAATATATAATATAATTTATTATTATACTTAGGTTCTACATAAAAACTATTCCCTGGTTTTTGTTTTAAATTATGCGAGGTAAATAAATTCATGTGTGTGATTTTCTCATAATAATTCAGTAAAGACCGTCTCCGTGGCCGAGGTCGTTAGTCCGTTAGTCTTTACACAGACCTTTGACACCCACAGAGGTCTGGGGTTCGTATCCCATGTTACGCTCTAAGTTTACAGAAAATTATTGTTTAGATAAATTATCGCCAACTTTAGAATCCACTTTGAGCGTAACGGTTAGCTACTACCACCCAAGGTAGTTCCCGCAGGGGTTATCCCTGATGAGCTGCAAGGCTTTAAACGGGCATTATTATTATTATTTTAATTCAGTAAAAGGTATGTGCTCGCCTTTTTGCAGTTAAAATGATGGCTTTATACGCCTATGGATTCATGCAACTGTATTGGAGGGTGTTCGCCATTCGAGCAATTAAATACTTCTAGTGACTTTCACATTAAGTATATTTTTTATCACCTTTATTTCCATCTAAACTCATGTTAATTATAGTAATAAAACTTAAATATTTAACTTCCTTAAAATAAAACAAATGTTTCTTTCTATTCATGTTTAAAAAGCTTTCATGTTTAACACATCGTAACATAAGTTAAAAACATAGTCTTAATGTTTCATGTTAAAAACACAGCAAATGACGTCATTAAGATAACATTAGGGTTAGACTAACTGTTGCTTCCTTGCCCTTTGCTTTTACACTTTTGTCACTTTTTAACCTTTAAAAAGTGAAGATAGCTTCAAAAGTGAAATATATTTATATGCTACATTGTCTCATAGAACAATCAATGTCAAAGCAAGAAAATTTTCAAATTAAGGCCGGCACGGAACATGACAAGTGCCACTAGACCAGGCAAGCAAGGACGCGGCTGCCTTTTAAATACAAAAGTCATAATGTTAAAAGAAAATGTTTTATAGGTCAACAAACTTCACTATATAACAGGCAAATTTTCTATTGATCAACAAAAGTCATTGTACAACATGCAAATGTTCTATCGATCAACAAAAGTCATTATATAACAGGCAAATGTTCTATTGATCAACCAAAGTCATCATATAACAGGCAAATGTTCTATTGATCAACAAAAGTCATTGTACAACAGGCAAATGTTCTATTGATCAACCAAAGTCATCATATAACAGGCAAATGTTCTATTGATCAACCAAAGTCATCATATAACAGGCAAATGTTCTATTGATCAACCAAAGTCATCATATAACAGGCAAATGTTCTATCGATCAACAAAAGTCATTATATCACGATGTTTTATAAAATGGTTTATCGATAAAAAAATCAATAAAGAACAAGACAATGTTGCGTCATGGTCACCAAACAAAAATGATTAACGTGTTGTAGAACACCAAAAGGTGTTGGATGAAGTAACAAACATCATTACACTGTGTTTATCACTGTCAGATCTATCGGATGTTCTTTGTGTTGCAATTAAATGTCACGTAGAATAAAACCAGACACAGGTTCCGTATATTCGCCTTTAGATTGTAAACACGGTCCTAGTAACGAACCTAAATACCTGGACAAAGTTATTTAGAATAGTTATAAGAGAGAATAAACTAGTTGTAGGAGGGAGGAAAGCTTGTCATTACTCCCTGTAATCCTAGATCTGAAGCAACCCTATTATAGCAATCCTTGTAGTAATATGAAATTCAAGTTAATGTTTGTTTGAACTATTGAATGCCCTTCCCCCCTCTACCTTTACCTACCAAGTAATGCTTGAA
The DNA here is from genome assembly GCA_018340805.1 of Microvelia longipes. Lineage (NCBI taxonomy): Eukaryota > Metazoa > Arthropoda > Insecta > Hemiptera > Veliidae > Microvelia > Microvelia longipes. Next base: position 64,658,800 of record JACMZG010001911.1, read on the forward strand.
TCTAAAGTTTAATTAATTTAATTCAACATGTATATTAACTAAAGTGCAGCGTGTTTTGCATATTCAAACCACGATATCATTTACAATTCTAAGTGTTATACCTACTTGATGGGGAACAGATTTTTGGTAAAGTTTTCAATTATTCTATTGTAATTATTTCCTCACGATTATACGACGTTCTGTTCAGGATATTCCTGGCACCTTCTATCAGGAAAATCAAAACCTTGTAAAGTTCTGGTGTAATTCCTTTCATAGTGATTTAGTACGTAGAGATAGCATTAGCGATCTCATAGAATATTGTAAAGGCTAAGTAAGAAGACTTTGCATTTTCCTCTTATCCAAGTTGCACTCAACCAAGATGTGACAACAACATCACATCCAAGTTGTGTGTTGACACATCAACAACATCACAAGTTGTGTTGTGACAACACAACAACATCACAAGTTGTGTTGTGACAACACAACAACATCCAAGTTGCACTCAAACCAAGTTGTGATAATTATTGTTCTTATGGGTTTACAGTGCAATGAACATTCTAAGTAAGGACCAAAAGTCCCTAGAGCATTGTCATTCCCCAGCTGCCATTCATCTTTCACTCCTCCGCCTTTTTATCTTCATATATTAGGCAACCTGTCAGTGTTATTATAATCTGTTTCCCTGTGGATACTACTTACAAACATCAGCTCTAGTCAAGATATCTGTATAATCAATACTGTTAAATCATTATTATATTTTTCTAATTCTTATTATATATTTTTTTTATATTTATTTAGCTCTACTGAGCTGCTCGAACAATACACAGCTGTACATATTTCTTCATGTTGGCATCCCTGACTAGGCCTGATGACAGTCAATCACGTCCTCTTCCTCTTTCCAAACAAGCCCCAGCGAATACAACCAAAGTTCATACCATATATACAAAATTTTACAACTATGTCTAACCATCTTCTTATTTCATTTATTGTCTTCTACTTCAGGTAGTTTCTTTCAGGTAGAACCAAAGTGCAGACGACCTCCCACCCTTTTAATCCTTTCTAATCAAAATCTCACTAATAAAATGAGAGGATTTGTGCACAATCATTGCTATGACTTCATAAAGGATTTCAAGAAAAATCATTTCATTTAAATTAGTTTGAACTGTTTAGCAAAATGTTATACATTTTATTTAAATTGGATCCTTATATAGATTTTGTAAGAAATAAACTCTTTCATACCATTCCTATCAAACTCTAGAATTTCATTTTATTAAAGTGCTCTAGAATATCATTTCACTTTCATAATTAGAATTATTTTACTATAAAAATAAACTATATCCATTTCCGCGAGTCTAAGCGCCGGATTGTTTCTGCTGCAAGCTATATGAAACCACTACAGCAATTTCAGATGCAATACTTGAAGCAAGCATTTCCTGCTATATTACTTTATTAAGAAGTAATGAAACTTATTTACTTTATTTTACTTGTATAGGTAGAGAAATTTTTCCTTAATTTTTTGATAGTTTATGTAGTTAAATTGCAAGTATTTCTTGTTAGGACAAGGAAGGAAAAGTATTTTTAGTTTATGTACCAAAAAGACAAAATATAAGAAGTTGTCATAAAATCCATAGCTTATACATCCCTAAATTCATACCCTAAATATGATTCCCCGCTACATTACTTCTCAAAGCTTAAGTAGATAAGGAAGTATAATGCTTAAAGTAGCCTGTTAGGTTTAAACCTAAAAAAGACTTAAACGTCTAAACCGGTTCTTTCACTTTAACATAGTGTAAATGGGCATCTTTTTTTACCTTTCCTTAAACTTGGGTAATTTTCACACACAAGGGAAGGTAAGAGTGAAGGCAGTTACTGGTAATAGCGTTAAGGGTTACTTTTCCCGGTGAAAAAACGACGACTACTTCTTTTAAAAGTACTCAGACTTAGCTAGCTTTTCAAAGTACCACCCATTCTACCTTTTAACCCTCCCTTCAAAAACGGACCATTTTTATGCCTTTTAACTTGATTCTTTTAAAACGCTAGTTTAGTTTGAGATATAAAATAAAATAATAAATAATACAAAGGAAAAGTTTTACGAACCACCCTGGAACTGTTCTCTTTTAATTTAGCAAACACGCACTAGACATATTTGTAACAATAAACAGACTGCTGGACACACAATACAGCTTACCTAGCTAGGTAGCTAGGTTAGCTACCTAGCCTACCTAATTAAGGTAGGTAGATAAGTAAGGTAGGTAGGTACCTACCTTACTTATCTACCTACCTTAATTATCACCTACCTTACCATACCTTACTTATCTGCCTACCTTACCTTACTTATCTACCTACCTTACCTTACCTTACTTATCTGCCTACCTTACCTTACTTATCTACCTACCTATCTTACCTTATCTACCTACCTACCTTCTTACTTATCTGCCTACCTTACCTTACTTATCTAACTACCTTAATTATCACCTACCTACCTTACTTATCTTATCTGTTACCTTACTTATCTACCTTACCTTACCTTACCTTACTTATCTGTATCTGCCTACCTTACCTTACTTATCTACCTACCTTACCTTACCTCACTTATCTACCTACCTTACCTTACTTATCTACCTACCTTACTTAGCTACAGGTTTTAAATATCATTAACATAACACGGGCCACTACACAGTCTGTTTTAAAGTTAACTATCAAGAAAATGAGCAAATCTAAGCTCTTTGTCATCTACAATCATTTATTCCAAGCTTCATATTTCATGAAGGTTGGATGCCATCTGATTTTTATCTAATCTATTCTTTATTTAATCAAGAGGTTTTGATCTAGGATCTCATTTATTTTAGGTTTATCTAATCAAGGTTTAATTAAATTAGATTTTATTTCCTCTAAGCTTTACTTCTAGAGTTTTTATCTAGATTCTCATATTAGACATCTAAGCTCTATTTAATTTAAGCTTCTCTCATCAAGGTTTCTTTACAAATATTTATTTCATCTAGTTTCAATTTTATCTAAAGCTTTATTTCACGTCATTATAACAACGATTGTTTATTTATTTTATTTTATACCTGAATAAAATTGATTTTATATTTTATTTAGGTTCACATTTAATTTTATTTTACATAGATTTATTTAACTAAATGCTTTATTTAATTAAGGTTTTATTTAATTTCATTATTACTTAATCTAGTTTTTATTTCATCAAAACTTCATCTTTTAGATTTTTTTCGAAGGGAAATTTCATAAATGTTTTATTTAATTATTATTATTTCATCTAGATTCATTACCTTGAAATTTTAGTTTCATCTCGAGTTTTATTCGAAACACTAGTTAATAAAGGTTTTATTTAAACTTTGCCGTCTACATTTTATTTAAGTTTTTATTTTATCCAAAGTTTTTTCATCTAGATGTAATATCTAAGCTTAATTCATCAAAAATATTTTATTTATTTTATTTAAATTTTATTTCGTACCCAGATTTATTTATTGTAAGTTTAATTCAAATAAATATTGATAAAGGTCTTATTTTTAATTCTCTCCATTTAACCCGCTCGACAGGATAACAGTTTTATTGTAAGTGAAAATAATATTTAAATTAAAAAATATTATCCGATTATTTTTACATGACTCTGTTCTGATGAGTTTTGTAAAGATCACACGAGAATAATCCCCAATAAAATCCAAACTAATAAAAACCAAGTATTATAATCTAATATCAAATATTAGATCCACAGCACTCTAGAATAAAAAATTTTATCCCGTAAATTTTCATACATGGTGTTGGGAAAATAGAGCTGGAAATAGCAGAAAATAGTATGAGTAATGCTCTCAGCGTGAAACTACTTCAAATGCTACCGCACTACAAAATTTATACTAAAATAAAAAAAATCCATTTCCTATATTACACATCAGGATTTCTTTCCATCTTCTGTTTTATTATATTTAACCTATTTTTTTTATTTCGAAAAAAAGGCACAAAGAGATGAAAAAATGGAGCAAAGTATTATTTATTTTATTTTTGAGACTAGAATTTCTTTTATTTTTATTTTTACTCATGCTAGGAGGGGGGGGGGGCATTTTTCTCCAATAATCTAAAAAGCCTTTCACTGCTAAACATTTCAGTATTCTTGTATTTCCCTTCCTATTTTTAAAGGTTGCAATTTGACATGAGGCAAACATGTTTCAAAAAGACGTAACATTTTTTGTAGTTTAGAGAAAAAAATAAAGTTTTAATAGGGAATGAAGTTGCTCTCCATTAGAATCATATCTTCAAATAAGAGGAGAATCTAACGTGGTGGTAAATAAATAACAATGCACCCTGACAGTAATAAATAGTAGTAAAACATAATAAATGTCATTATTCCCTGAGCCATAATTTGAAAACTGAGGCGAGGACTGAAGAGACCAAATTATTTCACATCTATAGTTGAGCCGAGGGATTGATATATTAAACTGCCGAAACCAGGCTTATGATTTGACCAAATTAACTACCGAGACAAATGCAGGGTGGGTAAATATTGCAAGGGATTAATTGCAATTAATTTTCCATGTAAATATAAAGTTTATCTCCATAAATAGGTAATTTAACATTTGTCCTAGATGAATTTAGTTAGTTTCTCTAAAAGTGGGGGACGTATAGATGATAATATATATATATATATATATATATATATATATATATATATATATATATATATATACAGTGTTGAGTTGCTAGAGTTTTTCACTCACAATAACTGTGAATCATATTCTTGGATTGAATTAAAACACTTACAAAAGACACAAATCAACTACATCGAAGTATAGAACCCTATTGCTTATAAAATAAAAATAATTATTAACCTACAGTTATGATAAGTAAAAATTGCGAAAAATCATTAAAATTTTATTGGATTTGTATCGACTGGAAACTCAATAGATATATATGTTACTATACCAAGCTAATGCAGTCAACTGACCCAGGGATTTTGTGATCCATATCTTTAATACTCTTTTACGGGTAGAAATTTTAAAGCTTCCATCCCATGATAATTTCATTTTTTATTACTTCAAATAACTTCATTTGACTTGAATGAGTACATTAATTTTAAAACTACCCACAATCTAAATTAAATAAATAGGAAGAGTTTGGTTAGAATAATATCTAAACGAAAATATTTTATAGGAGTAATAATGGAATAATATTTAATTACTTTCATTATTATTTAATTACTTTTATTAATTTAAATTATAATTATTACAATGACACACAATACATGCCTCCAAGGCTAAGATATTTGTTTATCTTTTGTCCAAGAATACATTTAATTAATTTCGCAAGTATAATTTATTAGAATTTTATTTTTAAACAAAGCATATTAATGAGAAAACAAATGGCTAAAACAGAGCAAAATCAGTCGGGATTGTTGTACATAGATAACAATTATGTTAGCTTATGGTGAGAGTCAGCATTTTATAAAATAGAGTAGCTTCAAGCCGGCATTTTGATATAAAATAAATAATTTAAAAAAAATCCAATCCAGATAAGTGGTCCAAAAAGCAATGAAATAGAGGGTCAGTATAAAAAATGAAGCAGGATGATTGACTAGCACAATAACATGTGCTATATAACCTACTGGAGCTGTAGACTCTATAACCCTGTCATTTTTCAAGCTGTATCTTGAAGCCTCAGGCAGGGCAGCCAACTGTATTACTCTACTAACCTCGTGTATCACAACCAGCTTTTTATGACAGCAGACTTTCTTATTTTGTGAATTATTTACACAATTCATGAACAAATATAAATATTTTTTACTGTTATTTTTGTTTCAGTGACATGTATTTAAATAAATCACTAAGTTTACGAGATCAATATTATCTGTGACTTGACAATGGATTTTAGCGAATTTCCATAAAAAATGAGTCAATGAGGTTTAGGAGGGGAAATATGAAGGAGTGGTTTTAAAATAAGGGGACACACTGATCAGGTATACATCTAAATTTTTATTGACAGATGGTGGCGTTATATAATGTATGTATATATATATATATATATATATATATATATTATATATATATATATATATATATATATTATATATATATATATATATAATATATAATATATTATATATATATAATTATATAATATATATATATATATATATATATATATATATATATATATATAATATATATATATATATATATATATAATATATATATTATATATAACTCTATTCATAGAGACAAAAATATACATAAACACACATAGAAACAGAAACATGGGACGATGCACGATGATCAGCTACCGAAGAGCACTTATTGAAATAGGAAAGGGAATGGCTATGGTGACTAGTTAAAGGTAGGTGTCAAGCTGTAGACGACCAAAAGTAATACCTTGACCCACGGATTTGCGACTGGGCCTTAGCTTCTTGATAACAAAAATATATATGTCCAAAAAAATGTATATACAACTTAGCCTCAAAACGTTATTATATCGAGCTGTAATTATACACATAAAAGTATAATTTCTGTTTATTCGTTTGACACATAGAATTTCAGGTATGTAATAATTTTGTCACTATGCTATTTACAAATACGACAAATTGTTGCAGGGCGACTGCACTGCAACCCTGCTTCTTCCTCTGCGTGGCCGAGGCACGGATTGGCCCAAGGCCTTCTATTATTATAATTGCCACATCACTTATAAATTATATTTATTTATGAATTAAATTTAAATTATTTTTTAAAATTTTTACTTTAATATTTATTGATAAAAACCAATACGGAAATTTTATGTCACTAAAAAAATACAAACGAGGTTTAAAACAAAGGGATACAATTGAAAAAAAATACAAATAAAATACATAAACAAACAATTCACTCGAACAATATATTTTTTTACCAGTATTGGGATCAGTAAAAAAGGAGGAAATAAAAAAAGAGTAATAATTTATTCAAAGAGCTGTAAACGGAGTATTAACTGTTTCCAAAGCTATTGGCTTTTTACATTTCATTTGCAAGAGAAAATCTATCAAACACTTAATGGATTTTGAATTGTGTATCAATGCTACAATAGTTAAGTGTTGAAGGCAAGTATACCAATTTTTTATGTTTCCCTATTCCATCCCATTTTAATTTTTATTTTAATTAACTTTTTTTGTTTAGAGGCAGTTTAGGAAAATCAATCGTCTATTTTCTGATTAAAAAAAAGTAGAACTACCTCGTATCGTATAATAACTTGATAAACTATTCTGTTTATATTGTCTCTCCTCTTTTGGTCCAGCGGACACATATTGTTCTTTTTAAGCTAAAAATAATGAATTCAAAATTTAATGTGAATATATTTTTAATAAAATAAATGTTTTCCCCAGAAAAAATAATTAAAAATAAAATTTAAAAAAATGTATCAATATGACCTATATATAATATAGATTTTTATTTAGTATATGCAATTCAATAGAGAGACAAAAAACATTTTATCTCCACACGGAGTATAATATGAAGTTAATTGAATAATGTTTAGACAGTAAACAATTATTTTTTAGTCTAAGAGAGTAAAAATACTGGTATCTTCTTTGGAAAAAATAATACACTCCCCCACCCCAGGGATGTATTTTTATAGGGCACGAAGGCACTTTTTACTTCCTTGAGTAAATAAATGCTTATTTTGGATATTTTATCTTAGGGTCAGCCCAAATAGAAAAAAAATCTTTTGATCAATTTAAATAAATTTATGAGGAAGGTTTAAACCAAATTTAAAACTAAGGCCATCAGGTTAAGCGGCATCGAGTGAGGTAAGGGAAGGGGGTACGGTTCCCCACTAGGAGTAAAAGCATTTGTTTACCGTTTGTTTTTTTTAAATTTGTATTAAGCTAATTAGGAAGTTGGACTCCATTTATAAAACCGAAAGGGAAAATAATGTTGGTAATAATTTAGTTCAAATTCTTAAAAATATATTGAAAACGAAACTTAAGAAGTAAAAATCGGTTTGAAAATGTTGTTTAAAAAACACTTTTTTAACGTTACAGGGTTTGAAATATAGGGTGAAGTCCCCTCTGTTAGTGTTTTAAACAACCGCAATTTTTTTATACTTTTCAGAAAAAATATGTCAAAAAGAGGGGGAGTCTGATAGGGCCGTGATTAAAGTGACAATGCTGATATACCTCTTCAAAACATAGGGGGGCGTAATATCGGGTAAAGCAAGGAGTCAATAGTAGAGCGAGAGAAAGAACACAATAAAGGCAGCAACTTGAGAAATACAAAGTACAAAAGATTTTGAAACAATAGATGGACAATCATAGCTCTTTTTATGATTACTTGTTTTGTAAAAAATCTCTGCAAATCTTTGAGCTTTAAACATGAAAATTCTTCTTTTATGTTTATGCGGAAAATTAGGGTGATTGACCTATATAGATGTTGTACACTAATTGAATAGCAAAAAGTGTAAATATTTCGGCTAAATCTAATTAATGATCCCAGAAACTATTTTAATAGGTTTTATATTAAAGCAGAATAAAATAAAATTTCCTTACTCAGATCCTGCGTCTAATAAGACATAGGTAGACTACTGAATGCAGAGCGGTTACCTGCAAGGAAACTATTGAAGTTCTCTTGCCCTATCTCAATTAACTTTTTATTTATTAGAAAAATGTGAATGCCTTACATTTTTCATTTTATGTGTGTCTTTATTTCCTTAGTTTCCTTTATTTCCTTAACAAGGTAATACATATAAAATTGTCACATTAACATTAATAAAATATGAAAATTAAGTTCGATCAATTTAAATTTAATTAACCTATTTTGAACAAATGAAGTTTGTTCAAAAGATTCGAGAAAATAAGCAAATTCAACTTAAAATATATAATATACCATACCTCTACCTGAGGTATGGTATACCTTTGATTTACCTCTACCTGAGGTTAATCAAATATCTTGTTTTAATCAAAGGAAAACATTGAAATTTAGGAAATGTTGCTGAATGGGAAATACAAATAAAATATACGTAATGAAAGTTTTAGGGAGCGAGAATACGGTTTTACTTGAAAGCAGAGGCTAACATTTTTATTACCTTACTTTGCTTTGATTAAGATAATATATCAATTAGGGTCTAAGCTTTACGAGGAACAATAACTGTGTTTTGATTTTCGAGGTAATGCCAACATTTCGGAGTTTTCAGGGAGAACTTTTTCTATGAACCTCCGGTAGTAGTTGAATAAATAAAAATGTACTTTCATGAAAATGTTTCATCATGAAAATTACGCTTTTTATTGGTTACCTATCTTTGCACTCACATGTGCAGCAGTTAAACAGAGTTATACTTCAAAAAATATAAAATAATATAATAAAACCCCAATTACCAAAACGAATTAAGATAAAATAATTTAGACTCGAAAGTAAATGAATGATTCTCAATCACATTTATATGTTTCAGTCAAATTTCGGCTAAATAATTGTTTTAAAAATTAAATTTATCCGAAAATTAAATATTAGTTTGTGTCTGTATGTACTTTGTCTTTATTTCTCAAAAAAGAAGTCGTATTATGTTGCTGTCAACTTCATAAAGTTGTGGAATGTAATAAGATTGTAACAATCTGTTTATAAGAATATTATTCCAGTATTATATCAATGCTCACAATGCTTATATCAAAGTATAGTTACAAGTTTATTTAAAAAAAAAATTTCTTATAGTATTAGTAAAAAATTGTAATGTTATATATAAGAATATTACTTTGTAGGGAAAATGTATAAATGCTTGTACAACACATTCAAAAGCAATTAGATATTCTGTATGAATATTAAAAATTGGTAACAGCTAACCTCAAATTATTTCCTTAGTTATATTTTCATTTTTCCTCAATAGATAGGCTACACCTATTCACCCTACTTTGCACTCGGAATATGGCACTTACCGAATATATTTTGCTAGGGTTGTAATAGAATCACACACATACAGACAGATGAGTTCATAAAAACTATACTCAGGCTAATACAGAGGTAAACTCGCCTTACCAGATTATTAATACAACAATACTTTTCATATTTACCTACGAAATAAATGAGGAAAAGTAATAAATAAATAAAAATATAAACATAATATATGCAATAATATTATTTATGAATAGCGAAAACAATATGGTGTTGTGTGTAGCTGTTAAACAAAACATCTTTTCTTAGAATTCAAAATCAAAAATATTTAAAATGTAAAAAAATGCTAGGTTTCAAGTGTTAAAATTTTTATCTTTAAAGAAATATCTTTCGGATAAAACGACTGAAAAAAGAGAGATTCTAAAAAGAAGTTGGGTTTAGTGAGAAACTTGGGTTTAGAGAAGGGAGGGTCTTCTCATGCTGGTAATTAGAGAGTTGAAACACAATGTAAAAGACTCTTGATGGCATGACAGCGTGTCCTCAAGCCATATCCTTCACCCCCCCCCCCTACTCCTGCATATCAAGCACAATGGGAAAATACTTGAAAGAGATCGCTTCTGTCACTGTTTCTTGTTTAATCAGGCTACAGAGAGAAAAGATTTTCCCCTCAACTCATCAACCTACTTCTGAAAAATCTTTAAACAACGCTTCTTTTCCTATTTTTCCGAAGAAATGAAAAAAATAATTTGTTTTTATAAAAGTTCTTACAATAATTTTGGTCATTACTGTAAATTCTTTTTAAAAAGAAAACGTGATAAAATAGGAGATCTATTTAATGATTTTCAAAGAGCGTGCTGATCAGCGAGTTTAAAACTTGCTTATAAAGGTACTAGTAATTGAAAGCATTCTGTTAAATGGAGATATTTATAATTCCTCAGCACTTAAGTCTAGCATATGCTTTATAGAAGCTCCTCTTTAGTTCATAGTATTTTTTTAGTTCTGATGTTGCTTAGAAAACAGGTCAATTGTTTGTAACAATTAATTCTTGCTTTTTATATTATAGCTATCGGTGAGGTAGATAAAGCATCCTTCTACGTGGAGGATTCAGTCTTAAAAGACTTAAAGTATCTTGAAACTAAATTGAATAAATGGATATCTGGGGCCCGTTCCACAAAAAAGTACAAGTCTTGTACAACATTGTAAAAAAGAACTTGTAATGACAAGGTACACTTGCAGATTTGTAAAATCTTTCTATTTAATAAACAAAATTTTCTTGTCTATTACAATTACTTGTAAAATTTCTACCCAAGTCCCAACCTAGGTAGACTTATCCTTAGAATGAGCGTGAATAGAGTCCATCACAAATAATAAAAAAAAGAAGTTTCTCCACAAAATAAAACTTTATTGGCAAAGCGCTTTCAACCTAACTAGAGGCATCATCAGTGCAAAACCAAACAAACAAGCAAATAAAATAAGTAAAACACAAAAAAATGATGATGGCCTCTAGTTAGGTCGAAAGCGCTTTGCCAACAAAGTTTTATTTTGTGGAGAGACTTATTTTCTTTTATTATTTAGGTAGACTTAGTTACAAGTTCATTTTATTAATTAAATCTTAGTTTTTATCGCAAAATTTTAGTTTCTTAGTAAATCCAGTGCTCAATATGAGTTTGTAAAACGCTTTTTATAAACATTACTTCTCGCATTTTATAAATAATTTATTCATACGAATGAAACTGGGTTTTAATAAGTTGTTTTGCACAATAGTTTGTCAGATTTGTGGGTTAGATACTCAAATTTGATTGGAGTTTGACACAAATATGCTCGTTTCCATGGAGGTTTAAGGAAAAAACTTTTTTTTTACAACTTTAAAACATTTTTTAGAGTGTTTTTTAATAAAATTGTATGAAAATCGTTAGTATATTAGTAAAACAAATTTCTTCCAATTATTAGTAAACTTGTAGCTTTTTATTTGTAGTGTAAAAGACTTGTAGTTTGGTGAAACAAGGCCCACTCTATCTCCGCTGCTGAAGTTAATTATTATCATCTATCTATATAGACTAACTGAAAGAGCTTGAGCTTGAAATGTAATCTTGTAAAGTTAAATATAACCTCTTTAAGTATTTTAATTACTTCTTAAAAATTGAGTATTGGCGTTTGCTAATTTTGGAGTCCTAGAGTTGTTTGCCACCATTACTGGACTACTACAACCTAAATGATAGTAGTTGCTGTGAAAGTTTAGTATTTTTACTCCCAGAGATGTAAAAAAATAGAGCCCAAAGAACTATGCAATGCAGGATAAAAATGAATGAAAATCTTCCAAAATAATTATTGAGGGATATCAAAAGACAGTATATAGTACAGACTATCGTGACACAAAAGCCAAAAGAAACCTGTCACAAGACTGCATAAAACAAACAGTAAAGAGTGCAGGCTTTGGTTTCAGGATTTAGGCCTGATCCTTATCATATATCATAGTAACAATATACAAAACACCATAATATGTCACTCATAGAAAAGGTTTCATTGAGGTTACACAAAACCCTGAGAGCTCCAAAAAGAGGTTTCAAGCCTCTCGATGTATTGAGATAGGGTTTGCCCCCTCATTTTTATATCTTTCAATTACTTCTATTGACATTATTGACTTGAGACTCGCTTTGCTTTCTAAAGTTTGTCATTGGTTACAGCTGTCGTAACTTTCTACAAGTCATTGATAGACCTCAAACTAGACTCCTTGACGTCATTAGAAATCAATTAACTTTTTATAGGGTAAAATAAAGTTGCAAAATTCAAACTGAAGCCGGGTTTGCTGGGTTTTACATAATTTTCGCAATGATTAAAGAGATGTTCATGTCATTTTCAAACATTTAGGTACGTCTTTCCTAAAAGTATAAAGAGAAAATTCGGTGTTTGATAGTCAATTTCAAGTTTCCATATCCCTTTATAGAGTTATCTAAACCCCCTCTATTGAAGCACGACCCCAGGGGGGACAACATCAAACAGAAAACTAGAACTATTGATTCAACTCATAGTGAAAGATAAAACTAAATTAAAATTATGATTTAATATTGCCTAATAGGATCAGTTTTACTCCTCATCTCTGTCAACTAAAAGATATTCAATAAAAGTGATGACGTGGAAAATTGATTAGTCATTGACAACTGAGTAATCATGAGGACGTACACAGAGGTACCCGGTCAATAAACCATACTTTCTACTACTAGTAGTAGTAGTAGTTCGAGTAGTGTTGAAAGCCTAATATCACCTTGATGACGTCAGTGTCGCGGTTATCGAGACTTGAAATTAAACATTGCCATGGAGGCAGCGGATTGGACCCTGGGTTAAAATGCTTATAAAAATCATATAGGGAATCTTATTTCTATGCTTGGCAGATTTTTTAATTTTTACTTTTCTTAGTCCTATCCTCTGGGATAGAGAACGTGTCATCGCTTCTAGTTTTATCTTATTTTTATTTTATTTATTTTATTTTATTTTATTCTTCTATACCGAAGATCCGGGGTTCACAACTTGGAGCTTGACTGTCAGTTTTTAATAAAATAAATTTTAAATATGCATTATATTAATGATACGCATTGTTACTGCATCAGCAGTCTGATACAAATTAAGAACAAAATTCTTTACGGAAGAGTATTTTATTTGGTTAGATAAACAACTGTTATAAACTTAATCTTATTATAAACCTTAGTTCTAACCACCCTGACCTTTACTCTAATATCCTTTTAAGAAATTTGGTACTCAATTTTGACAAAACTCAACTAAAAACAAATTTGGATTTTTTATGAAAATAATGACAAATTCTGTCATATTAAATTTAGTGCAAAAAACATCAAACTAACAAGTAATAAAAATAAAAATTGACACAGCTTGGCAGCTGTGACACGCATATTTATGTGGTAGGACAACTCAACAAATAATATAAATTGTATAATTGTATAAATTGTATAAATTGTACAAACACAGCTTTAATTAATACTTTAAGCTCAGAGGGTGATGTAACACAATCTGAAATGATGGTTCCCGCAGGGTGAATTTGCTGAAGAACCGAAAGGCTCTAAAGCTGGTGTTTCCTTTCCTTACAAACGATTTCAAATAGGAAACCAGTGTTGACCCCGTTACCATATTGAGTAATAAAAATATTAAAATAAAAGAAAAATATTAAAAGCTAAAACTGGTTTTAAAAAAGGAGCAAAAAAAAACAGAGTTGGTCACTTCACTGTAAAAACCATTCTCGTGTATTTTTTCATCCTATTTTTTTTTATTAAGCTGAAATAAAAAATAAATTTTAAAAATAAAAGGAAATGGCAATAAAAAAGAACATGTAAAAGTACTTGCGGGATTGGTTAATTTTATTAAAAAGTACTTCTGGTATTGGTTAATTTTATTAAATAAGAGTAATAAACTATCTAAATAATCTTGAAACATATATAAATAGTATTAATTTCATTTTTTTTCATTTATAATGTATGAATTTTTACATAAAAATCGGGTACGGGGTACCTCGGAACTTTTCCTCATTACATCGGATTCGCTACGCTCATCATTCCTGCTTGACTTCGCTCAGAAATACATTCGCCAAATTTATACTGCATGCCTTTGAACTCGCTTCGCTCGTCTTCAGATAGTAAAACCATCCGTATCATTCTCAGCGGTCACACTTACAGCACTGACCACGCTCAATGCTGCTTAATTTTATAACTAGATTAACATATTAAGTAAGCTCCTTAATATGTTAGACTTATACATAGGCACATGCGTGCCAAATCTCACTCTTATGAATTTTTGAAATTTTCGCTGATTCATTATTGCGGGTTAATGACGTCATAAAAAATGTTTTCCTAATAGCACAAATACAGCGGTAGACTGATTTTTGTACTCAATTTTAACTCTCTGGCATAAATACACGGGGCGCTACGATTATAACAAACACACACACAGACACATACAGACAGACAACTTTGCGAAGGAGGCCTTAAAGCGACTGAAACGGATAATTCCGGTTTCATCTCGGTTTCGGATTTTTTGCAAACACAATACTTTTCGTATATACCTACGGAATAAATGAGGAAAAGTGAAAAGCGTGAGTGAGTAGACTGCTCTGTCTGATACTCGTAACATGTATATCTAAAGCGTCAGGTATATAAAGTATTAACAACATCTATAAGAAAGTAAGAACACAATACAAGTTTCCTATAGATAGTTGCAACAACCCAGCACTAAGTGTAAATATTTGAAAATGTTCAAGTTTCATGTCTGTATTGTAGACAGGGCAAATCTCTAGAGCAGAGCAATATTGCACTCTATCCCTTGCACAAAACTCATTCTAACTTATTAATATGAAATTGCAAAGCTCCTGAGGGTCGAAGAGATATCGCTATGGTTACCGATACACCCGAAAAATGCAGCACCCTCTCTCTGATCCCTACTTGGACCCACCCTAATATAAACTAACCCCTTAGGGCTATCTTTTTTTAAATTTTAAAAAAGGGTTTTACTTTTTATTATTTACCCTAGTGCCCTTGAATTCAATTATTTGATCGTTCGATTTAAGTTTAACTTGCGAACATTTTATACCATTTTCTTTAACTGTTTAATAGGTGCAAATATTTCGTAAAGACTTGTAATAAAAATAAATTTGAAGACGGCATTGAAAATTGGGGGAAAATGTCTCCTCGTTTTATTAAGACGGAGTTTTCACAGAAGGTAGTGTGTTCAAATCACATCGTAAATATAAATAATAAAAATGAGCCGACTCCTTGGGTGATAAAACAAAAATAATTTTATTTTTTTATAATAAAATTTCAAGAAAATTCCAATTTTAAATGAAATAACTTAATTAGATCGAGTACAGGGTACCTCGGTACTTTTCCCAATAATGTCATGATTATGCAAATCTTAAGGTTATATTACTTCGGTCTCACCACACTCGACGTCAGATTAAAATGCTCTTAAGTTAGGGTTATGATCTTAAGTTTAGGGTGTTACGGCTTTGGTCTCGCCTCGCTTGTCCTTATTTCACCATGATTATCTAAAGGTAGTATTATATCGGTGTAGCTATCTATGCTCGACCTCAGAATTTTAAGTTACCCAAATACCTAGGGTGTTATAGTCATAGGATAATAAAAGCTGAGAACAATAAAACTCTAGATAAGCATTCAATCAAGTAGTACAAATAATATTTTTATATCATGTTGACGAATGCATTGAAGACCTGGGATCATACTTGGTGCCTGATACTTTACTAATATAGTTTTTAAGTCCAAACTTTATCAATATATCAAACTATTTGAGAATTTAAATTGTTACGCGGGTTTCATTAACAAATTTTCATTTATTTTAAGAGTCGCAAACTCAAAACTTCGGACTTGCTTCGCACGTCTTCAGATAATTAAAAGCTTAAAGTAGTATCGCTTCAGTTTCACTACTCTTGAACTCAGAATTATTAGTTGACCGAATTTCTAAGGTATTATAATTATGGGATAAGAAATTATTTAAAAATTATAACAGAATGTAATAAGAACATGTTATTACAACCATGTGACACAAAAACTACATTGCATCCTTTAAAAGTCATAAAAAGCCACAGGTCATAGTTGGTAGCCAAGCTTTTACTGAATTCAATCATTTAAATAGATAATAGCAATATATTTCGCTATTGTATTGCACGTTTTGCTAATATGGTAAAACATCATATGATGTTTTACATCTAATCTATAAAACTTTTACATATAATTTTCGTCCCAATAAATATATTATCCCTAGAAACTAAAGGTTAAATAACTATGAAGTTTCGACAACTTGTTCTTTATGTTCTACTTTAACTGTTGAAACCTTGCAACTTGATACCTACAAAAACAGTAAGAAAATTAAATTTTGAAAACCTTAAAGGGCCTATAAACCTTATTTTAACCAATATCAAAATAAATTTAATGGAGGGATTCACCACTTATGTTCCAGTACTCCAATACAAAACAACCTTTATTTGCCACAAGTAAAAAGATTACAGATATATACAAAACTTCAAACCAACAAATATACAAAACTTCAAATAATATGTACAATATTTATTATAGAAGATTATACAAGATAGAATATTTTAAGTAAAGATTATTACTATTTTAAATAACAATATGATAATTAAGACGACTATAAAAGAATGAAATACAATATTGTACAACATTTTTGGTTCTCTGTTACAAAAAAAAATATATTTATTAATTAGATTATAGAATTTAGTTATAATTATGGCAACCTACAAGGCAAAGCCTGTGTGTGGGGTTATATTAGTAAAGAATATATTATATAATTTGTTATGTATGTTATATGTCTTATGTACCACTTACTTATGTACCACTAGATGTATATGTGTGCCTCATTTCAAATAGATCAGTCAATATTTTGATTTTTGAAGAAATTTTAAAATGTCTGATGATTCGGTAAAATAGGTAAAAACGGACTAAGATATTTCATCTAGTGGACAGCTCAATTAGACGTTAAGTCTAATTGAGCTGTCAATGTTTTATCTCTCTAGCATAAGCAGAGAGGGAGTTATTCTGACACAGAGGGACACACTCTGACAGCATGATAAAAAACACTTAAAACTACGTAGATATGCTTGACTCGGATAATTATGATGGAACCTTGGATTTGGGTTTTTAGGGAAATGGCAATACTTTGCTCAATAAGCACGGTAGTTAGTGAGGAAAGTAATAAATCCGTATATTTATGAAATCTCAAATACAAACATGAAGATAAAACATAAAGATACAACATGTCAGATTGCTTACAAGAAAAATTATAAACATTTAGATTTGTATGTTTATGATTTTTTTGTTTGACTTGAAATATTTTAATATTATATTTAATATATTTATAACTTTTTCTTATAAAAATTGGATTTTCCTATGTTATTAAGGATGGAAATATCAATTTAGAAAACAAATCTTATCTTTATGAAAAATGATATGTTGTCTTTCCTATTCCCTCTTTTCTTTTCTGCAATTTCTGGTTTTAGTGAAATTTCAGAACATTCGTGAATTGATATATCTTGGCAAAATCAATTCAGGAAAGCATTAAAAAATATAGATAACTTGAAAAACATATTGGACTGAGCTGATGTTTAGCAGACATGTACTAATACATCAAAAACGTTTACCTTTAAATTTTAGTATCTTAAGTCTCAGGTATTTGCAGGTTTATCAAAAGACTTTGATGGTCAGAAGGCTGAAAGCAGGTTCAGTATTTATACTTAATCATTGTTAGAATAATATAATTAGAGGAATTAATAAAAGAAGAATAGTAATTTCTATAAGATAATGATAAGAGCACTGAATCGGACAAAGTGATGTCGACAGTAGATTATCCAATAAGGTGATGATGAGAGTAGTGACTCTGATAAGGATATGTTAAGTGTAATGGTGATAATGGAGAGCTGTTATGAGGAAATGACAAGAGTTATTAAATAAGATAAGATGGTGATAAGAGAAGTGAATTCGATAAGGTGATAGTAAAAGTTGTAAATTTGATTAAGTATTGATATCACTAGAGAATCGGTTAAGAGAAGAAAAGTTGCGATGCTGTCGAACCTAACCGAATTTTTAATTTTATAATTAAAATTAATTAAATCGTTATTTAGTGATATAAACTTTGATTTAAATATAATTTAATTATGCGAAGAATTTAAACGTCACAAAAGTTTTCATAAACTGATAAGCTTTAGACACTTTGAATTCTTTTCATATAATAAATTCTACAAATAATTTCTTTCCGAGATTCGAGGTAAAAAAATATCGATAGAAATCAAAACCGGAAAAAAAAGAAAAATGTTGAAGTAGAAAAAAATTTCTTTTCGATGTTGTTAAAAATGAGAAAGTTTTGAGAGAAATATCTTCTCTTAACTTGGTCTTTGGTTAAATGTACTTACTCCTGTTTCTACCATTTTAATTTTTTATTATATTTTTTCTGGGTTTTTTAAAAGGGAGAAAAAACCTGTTATAAACGATGAAATAAATGTCATTAATTCATGAAGATGTGAGAGATAGAAGAGGGCAAAAAAAGAACATTTTTATTATTATAATAAGTGAAAAGAAAAGAGCATTAAAACATAGAAAGCTCTGAAAAACCATTTTATGCATGACTTGCGAATTTTAAAAGATTTTATTTCTCATTTTACCTAATCGTTTGTAATGAAAAAAGAAATATCATAATATGAAACGAATGTTCTGACTAAAAGAAAAGTTTTATGTCGGTGAAATATTTACTAAAAGTATAGAGAGATGCTTTTTCGTGCGAGGACAGTTCTGAAGGTCAGTAATGACTTCAATAATAAGTCTGTTTAGTGCTGATTAAAAATCATCCTACACTTGTTTTATCCTACCAAGTCGTTACTTCACGTAACTTCAGGCTTACTGAAGAGTTAAAAAAGCGGTAAGTGCCATAAACCTTTTTCTACGTTCAAATAAACTTAACATTTGATAAAAGTGTATAATTAGTTATAGAATTAAGTGCGATACCTAGACCTAGACCCAAAAATATCAATAGTTGTAGGTATTTAGGTAGAATGGTCTTAGAATGAGTGCAGTGTTGTTGTAAAATAACCTTTGTGTTTGCTGGTGTTGTGGTAAATAATTTCAAATATTACAGCTTTGCGGCAAAAATTATACTTAATTATAATAGATTTTGCGGCAAAAGCGAAACATTTCTTCTTAGATTTCGCTTAAAAATAAATTCACAAAACCAAGAAGAAGAAAATTATAAAGAAAAAAACTTCAGGGGTGTTTTCGAAAAACTCTTTAACTCGAAAAACAGTTTGCCGAGAAAAAAGAGGATTTCTAGATTTTTCAATTTAGTAAAGGAAACAGGTGTAGGAGATAACAGGATGGGGGAATAACTGCCCCCGAGCTGACGAGGGGCTTAAAACCCTAAAACACAGCTATATTTGCCCCCCCCCCCCTCGAATTAGAATCCTATCTATGTACCTCACTACTTTTATTCTATAAACAAAACCCTTTTAATAACCGCATGAATAAATTTAAAAACATGAATATAAAATTTTCTTTACCAATGATTTGATTTAAAACTGAAAAGAAGATAACTAATGATAGCTATAGTAGTGATTGAGAGGTGATGAATCACCCCGGTTATAGTAGTGATTGAGAGATGATGTATCACCTATCACCCCTTTGCCATGTCCCTAATAATGATTTACTTTTGAAGAGGAAGGAAGAGAATGTTGAAGCTCTAGTAAGTAGCAACTTACTAGTTCACGTAAATACTGGTAATAAAATAAACTAGTGACTAATAAACAAATATCTTGTAATCAAATAAACATTGTTTACTCAATTCGAAGTACACTATAATTGCTCGAGTCTTTCCTATCATAACTGACAAGACTACCGCCCCCTGCTACCTGAGGGGAGGCTGGGGCTGCTGCGGAACAACCAAGTTACTGTAGCTAAGCCTCCTTCCGCAGTCAGTACCGGTTTTGACATTTTTAAATACACCTCGGACCGAGGAGCTGCAAGTGTTTTTCGTGACAAGAAAGCTTTGTTCTATACTTGGCATTGTAATTTATAAGTTATAAATTATATAAAAAAATCATGAAACATAAATAGATATTTTGACAAATCAAAGCATAATTATAATACGACACACGGCTAAAATCAATTGACAGCGCGCCAAAAATCTGTGAGGGAAAGAATTCTATTGGTTTAGACCGACCCCACTCTTTCCCCCTCCACCTCATGCCAACCTCGGTATAAAAAATACCTTTTTCGTAAATAAAATCATAAAAAGGCAACACTGGTTGTAAATATTTGAAACCTCGCGTCGCTTTTATTGTGCTCATTGATCTTTTTGATTTCGTTTCGTTTCATTCCAATCTGTTCAATTCATCCAATTATTCCGAATTTGTAATATGATCTGAGTACCTATATTTGACGCTTGGACATTGACGTATTCTTCAAGCATTTCTTGCTATTTGAGTACAGCGCAGGGTCTGTGGTCTGTCAACCAAAAGACAGCTTTTGTTTTTTTAAAATGCCATGTCTTTCAATAGATGACAGTCTTGACTTTTTTAAGTCTTGAATGCATATTGTGTCATATATTATTTTTATAATATGAAACAATACGCATTCAATTATACAAACTTGACCCAAAAAGCAGTTTGTTTTGGAAAAAAGTAATTATAGCTGACAATTTATTTAAATCGTCAAACTTTTATCAAAGAACTATTATGATCCATTGCATTACGTTATTAACAACTTTAACTCCACTTAATTCATACTTCCCGAGCAAATTTAAAGCAACACTTAGTTGGATTTTTATAAGATACAACAATACTCTTTCTTAAAAAGTAAATTAATAATTTTGAAAAATAAAAAAATGCGATGTCAAATAATAAAAGTCAAAACATAACCTGACTTTCAGTGTTGCCAAAGTAGGGATTTTTTGTTGTTACATAAAAGAAGGGATTTTTTTATTAAAAAAAGAGGGTTGAAAGCATTGAGATTTTGGCGGGCTGTCAATTGATTTTAGCCGTGTGTCGTATTATAAAAGGCTTTAATATTTACATAAGTTAAAATAATGACAGAGCATAAAAACGAAAGAAAATAAATTGTACATAAGTTTGGAGCAAGTCCAAAAGAATCTAGTATTAAATCTAGATAATGTAATATTATCTCACTAGAGCGAGCCAGTGTCAGTACGTCAATCAAAATAACTCTTCTCCTGTTAAAACATGAAAAATATTTTCTTGCACCCATGATATGTTACTAAATCTTTTCCAGCAGCTATTTGGCTCCCTAATACGTTGTAAACGTCAGATAATTGTGACGCATGGCTATCATATATATTTTCTTTTATATAATAGTGAGCATATTTATCTCAAACGAGTTACAAATAGATATGAAACCAACGAGATTTAGATTAATTACTACATCTGTAGTACAGATGTAATAATCACCCCACCTACACACTGATACAGTCATATTTATAATATAATAACTTTAATATATTCATGTCCATGTTTATTAATGTATAGAATTATTTCTACTTTCCTCATTTATATCGTAGCTGTACAAGAAAAGAATTGCGTTCACACTGAAAATCTTAAACTGGGATTTGACCTGAATTATCCCTTTAGGTGTTTATAAGACCTCCTGAGTAGTTTTCACCAATTCTATGTCTTGTTTGTGTCTGTTATCATCCTAGCTCCTTATGTGTTTAAGCTAAAGACGTAAAACTTACACAAATCCAAATTACGTTAACTTACAAAAATACAGAAACGTGCAAAATCAATCTGGAAATATTTTTTGTAATTACTCAGCATTATTTTTTAAAAATATAAAACACGGAATAGTGTTTCAGTCTATTATAATGTCATTATGCATGCAGTCATGCATAATGTCAGTATGCATCAAGGATGTTGAATAAAGGGGATGACGCACTAAGTCGAATTGCCATTCAACAAAGTGACCCCATCGAAAATCAAAACATAGAGAAGAATGCAACACAAAACACACGTCTAAAACCAACTGCACATGCTTGGTACGAACTGCGCATGCTTATGATCCTTATAACAGCGCAGGTCTTAAAATTTAGAGGCAAACCTAACTCTCAGTGGGTTCCCCATTGTTTTGCTTGCGAAGGTTATAAACAAATTGAAAAAAAGTTCATACTTTTAACTGTTTTTTGTCAATATTGCTTAAAATGAACAACATTAAAGAAAATTAAGAACATTACAACCAAAATTGAATCTTGAAAACTAGCAAAACATTTCACTAGGCTAAAAAAAGACAAAATATTAACACATTTAACTTACTCTCTACGAAAAGTAAACGGTAAAGTTTCAATTACTCTCACTTAAGCGGCTAACTAGAGTCCAAAATGTAAAATATAAGCACCAAATAAGACTTGACAAGCACCAAATGTAACAATAACGAAAGCACTGAAGAAAGTTAAGAAGCAAACTCGACAACCAAGAATTGTATAACAACTTAGCTACATAAACTGCGTTTCGCGCCTTTTTTAATTATAACCTAAGGGAAGGTAAGTTTGCTCCTATTTCTCTATCTCATACAACTTCCATGGGGTCAGAAATGTTCCTTAATGCGTCATCCCCTTTATTTAACATCCTTGGTATGCATGCAGTCATGCATAATGTCAGTATGCATGCAGTCATGCATAATGTCAGTATCATGCAGTCATGCATGTCAGTATCATGCATCATGCATGTCAGTATGCATGCAGTCATGCATAAGTTAATGACATGAGTACGGTTTTTAAGAAATTGTTAAAAATCGAAAAATTATCTATTGGGTGAATGTATATCACATTGTGTAATAATTAAAAAAGTATACTAGGTTTCGATTCAATATGGCTGGGTAGTGTACCGTCGGTTTTTGTCGGATTACTAATTTTTACTGTAAGACATACTGCAATATGTATTTGATATTTTTATATTTCAAGGACGTACGAAGCGAGTCCTAAGTTGCTAAGATGAGGGTTGTGAATAGCGAATCCGTTTTGATAAGGAACAGTCCAAGGTACCCCGTACCCGGTTTTTTAGTTAATTAATTACTAAGATTTAAGAATACCTTTAGATTGCAGAGAGAAAGGAGGAACTGCTTGTTCTAAAGCTATTGTTTTTGGTGCCTTAGTTATTTACTAACTTATGGGTTTTAGAATTATATTAGCACTCTATGTGGCAACAAATCAAATTAGACAAATACTACCCTGACTGGGACTCGAACCAGGACTAGAACTGGCATTGCAGTTTAGTTGAGAGAATAAAAGCAAAGCACCTCACATATGCGGCCATTCTAGAAGCCTCTAAGGATACAAACTAACCATATAATGGGATAGGGAGATGATACTTAAGCAAAATTACGTTTGTTTTGGCTGATTTCTAAATAGTAAACTGAAACATTCTGCATGAAACATATATGTGACACACCTCATAGCCCCTGTTTCAATAATTTTCAGACAGCGTGGTTAGGTTAGGGAAGGCAGGTACACTATTGAAATACGGGGGGCGGTCCTGGGGGTTTGTCTTTTTTTTATTGGTCAACTTTCAACTGACCTTTTAATTTTACTTCATAAAATTCAGGAATGAAATCCACAACCAATAGTGTTGAATATAAATAAGGGCCTCATAAATTCAAATCCCACTTTATTAGTGGTGTTTTGAAATATTTCCATAAGTTTCTTAGACCCATTAAAGTTATTACAAACTGTTATGGTTAGCTTTTTGTTTCTAACTTTCAAAGTTTTCTTTACCAGAAAAAGATATAATCCTTAAAAAGGTTTCTACCTGAATTTCCCAACCAAAGCGTTCTCGGGAAAACTCTTGTAGCAGTACTTATTAAAAAAAACTTTTCCGCTGACTTATACAAAAATTTCATTTAAGCTGACTCGTTTTCACCTAAAACCAGGTTTTGGTAATTTTCACCCGGGGAAAATCTTGATTATCAGTAACTATCATTAATAATAGGAATTACCTTTAGAGGGTTTCCCTTTGTAAAATCAGATTAATAAAACCCTTTACCTACATTCAGCCAAATTTTCAAACTCAAATAACTTCAAAAATATAATTAAATTAATCATCTAGCGTTACTTGATTTAAATTAAACTATCTAAAAAGATATAAATTTAAGTCAACT
This sequence comes from Microvelia longipes, assembly GCA_018340805.1. NCBI lineage: Eukaryota > Metazoa > Arthropoda > Insecta > Hemiptera > Veliidae > Microvelia > Microvelia longipes. Next base: position 64,683,302 of record JACMZG010001911.1, read on the forward strand.
CAGTGCAAATGAGACCTCAAACAATTTTAGCGTTGCTTTTAAACAAAGTGAAAATTTAAAACCTAAATTTGAAGAGGTCGAAAAATAAATCTTAGAGTAAGTCTCAAGTACTACTTTGAAATATATAGCATGTACTTTCTTTTTTTTTTTTGTATATATGTGTTACATGAAGAGTTGAGTGGCATCTCAAGCGCTAACTTAAGAAGCTCAGAAACATCTTGAGTACTATCTAGAGCAGAGGTTCCCGACCTGTCGTCCACGGACTACTTTTAATCCAAGAGAAGTGGTTTTTTTAATAAATATATTATAAATAAAAAATAAAATAAATAAATAAATAAATATTTCTTTATTTCATCAGACATATTATAAATGTAGTCACAGTTACACTTATAGACATAGTAAGTTATTTATTACAATTAATTAATTGATTAAAAGATAAATAAGAGATAAATAAAAGATAAATTAAATTATAAATCATTTTTCAAATCAGGTCGATTTTAAATTGAGCTTATTTCATTGTATTAAATAGTTATTTCCCTCAATTTTACAGGCAAATGCCAGGTTGAAATATTAAAAGTCAGTCCACAGACTGCATAGGCATCCTTTTTGGAACTCCTGCAAACTACCTATACAATATAATCCTATTCAAAACACCACCAAAAATATCTTTTGACAATCCCAAAAAAAAAAATAAATAAATAAATAAAATATTCAAACCAAAAAATATAAAATTATCCTTGACCCAAACAAACCCCCTCACACCACCCCAAAAAATATTCAAAATGTATACTACAAAAATAACAAATAAATAAATAGGCACAAACTACTCTAATCAATAAATATAATATGGCTCTGGTATACAATAAATAAATATTGTATTACTTTTGCCAATAAAGAACTTTGTTTAAAAAAAAATTAAATAGTTAATCCTTATTTTTTGTATTATTACATTTTTTAGACCGTAACCAATATGTAATGTCGGTTACTAATAATGTAATACTTACCAGTAATGTTAATTACTCATTTCTTTAAATTAAAATAGGTCCCCGTAAGATATATACGGACTAAAACAGAACAAGGGGCCATCGGCTTCTCGGCCTCTCCACATCGGTGGCATGAACTTAATTGTCGTAAAAATTCGTGGAGTAATACCTGACATTTTTAATTTCAGTACGATCCGATAGCTTTATAAGATACACACACACATAAGTATGCATATATATATATATATATATATATATATATATATATATATATATATATATATATATATATATATATATATATATATATATATATGGTGTGTGTGTTTTATTGTTGATCAGAGAGTATCTCTCTCTCTCAACTCGTTCTTTCCCCCTCCCTATAACCTCTACTTCACAAACACAATTAGGAAATTCAGTAAAACGACTCGCCCTGTCTTTAACACAACCTGGAGGACATAACTATGGATGCTGTGCACCCGAGTGTGAGGTGGGTGCACAAAACTAATTATCTGTAAAACCTGGCAATGCAAGTCAGGTATGAAAATATGACCTGTAGTATATGATGCAAATGAAACTGCTTACCTCTCCTTAAGTATTATTATAGCTTGAGGTATGATACAATTTCAAATATATTGAAAATTTTAAAAAAGGAAAAACTAATAAATTATATTTTTAATTAAAACGTTTTTATTATTCTTTACCCCCCCCCCCACTGCACAATCAAAAAGATACTTATAATTGGACTATTAAATTATAAAAACAGAAGTACTTAAAACTGTAATAATTAAACAATAAAAAGGATCCTTAGGGACCAAGGCTGCAGCATCAAAGGGCTTGTTAGCAGGATCCTGTCATATTAAAACGGACCATTTTTCCCATCTTATAACTTTTTGTTACCGGTGATTTTTTTTTCTTTTCTTAGTTAGAGTAAAATAAATTTTAAAAAAGAGATTTTTTTTATTAAGAACAGAAAGAAAAATGAATTAATTAAAACAGAACACAGAAGATTTTGTTAATTATTAATTTATGTCTGTTTTAAGTATTTTAATTTTTTGTAAAGTTTTAATTAATATTATTGCTTCAATAAATAATTGAATTGGTTACCTCTTTATTAAAGATGTTTATGACGTCAGACAATATAACAGTAAAATCGATAAAACAATAAAATTGTCGGACTGATATCAAATATGGTACACCTGTAGTCACAGATAAGATCAATATGCCAAGTATAATAATAATAAAAATAATAATAGATTGAATTCAGTTGATATGTGGTACAAGTTTAGTAATAGTAGTGATAGTAATATGGGGGAAGTGCTAGTAACTACCAGGCAAGTAGGCCACGTTGTTGGGCCCTTTTTGCCAGCTCTCTGAGATAGTGTTTTACTCCTTTTAATTTCAAGTCTAGGTATATTTCATCTAATCTAGACAGAAGAGCCGTGAATTTCTATGGTTCCTCTCATGCTTTGTGAAGCAATCATACATATGTTCACTGACTCTTATAGTCTAGTGAAAACTGGGAACAACACGTGCTCTCACTGTTAAACCAAACCTCCACACACTTTTAAACTACAAGGCAGAAACAGTATAGTATTATAATGAATCCACAATCAGGGTCCTAAATTTTGCTTATATCCAGTTTCATTTAGGGTACGGGATCTTTAACGAGTACCTGACAACGCACAGGCTCGAGACCACCGGTTTTACGTCCCTTCTGAAGGACGTGGTACGCAGAATTTTTATCCCTCTCATAAAAATCCTAGAGGCCCGTGCTGGGATTGAACCCATGACTAAAGTCCATTCATTCTGTGTATTCGCCGCGTACCTTAACCACTACACCACGGGTGACTCAACAAGTTTATATCTTTATCTAATAAATAAGTATACTAGTATTTTAATATGGTTAATATATCAACGGTGTTATGTTGAATCACTAATGTTCAGCGTCATGGAGCAAGGTAACCTGGAGAGGTTATCACTGGGAACAAAAGAAATTTTTATGTCTGGGAACGCACTTGCTCTTGAGAAAAAATTAACCACTCAGTCAGAAGTCCAACAATATCAAAGTGTTTCAATTCCAAAAATTTACAAGGTGATTCAATTCGATGTATAACAATGCTGCAAGACATTGCAGGAATCAGTATAGGCGGTCAACATTGAAAATTTACTATTTATTCCTGCAATGACGTCAATTCCGGATTATAACCTAACATGTCAAAAAAAATTATTTCAGTTATAAAAATCCTCCAATTGAACCACCTTATAAATTCTACCAGCTTGCAACAATATCTACTTTTTTAAATTAATATGTCAAAACAAACATAAATCTGTTACTAAGTAACCGAACATTAAATTTGGTCTTTCTACTCTTGAAATATAAATTAAGTGGTTCCCATATTTTAAGAACGATCTAATAAAGTCCGAAAAGGTAATAATGAGAGCGGCAATTAGTTGCGAGATACCCTGCACCCGAAAGACAGATCCTTCAAATATAGAAACAAATACGACAACAGACTGTACTGACTTCGGCTATTTCCGGAATCGCGAACAAACACGAAGTATGGGATTCTTTTGGTTTTAAACTTTTTAGTTGGGCTCTAGATTTAATTTTATATTCAACGCGTAAATTAAGAAAAGGTTTAAATCTTTGTCAGAAAAACCGCGGAAGCGCTCACAGTGCTAATATTAACTGAGTTAAACTAACACCATTTGGGTGATAGAAATAAATAAATTATTTACTGTAGTATGTTTAAATAATAAAACATTTTCCCTGCAAGTAGGAGGGGAGAGGAAAAACGACGATATACTTTCCACGAGAGAGATGCTCAGCCAGGGACTCAGTTTTCTATTGAAAAGCTCTAGGCTTACAGGGTTGCCATCCGGAGGGATTTAGATAAAAAGTTTACCGGGTAACTAGAGCGGAAGAGATGAGAAAATGAACCCCTCCCCCCAGCAGAGGGAGGGGGGGCACCCTGGGGTACTAACAAGTGAAATATACACATTTTTTAATCCTATATATTTTTATGTGTTTTTTGAAATGACTTCTAAATAAGACTTTATGATGCCATAGTGATTCCCTTCGTTTTATAAACAGGTTGGAATGATGAAGAAATAGATGTACTCATTTCCTCAAGTTGGCAGCCCTGTCTGATATCACTCCCCTCCCTCTATAATATTGCCTGTGTCGTTAAATCTATACTTATCTATAGAATTTGACAAAAACTAAATTCATGTAAATTTGTTTGCATAGTCAGGAAAGATATAATAATTTATAGAGAGAAACGACTTTCTTAAAGGATGCCGTAAAGATTCATAAAAAGAAAATACTGTAATTTTACAATGGTTTTCAAGTTCATGTGAAAATATCCCATTACATGTTTTAATACTTGCATGACAGGTCACTTTAGTTTAACTTTTCCACATTTATACCGTAAGTATATAAAAAAAGTAGTGTGTTTGCAAAAAATCCGTAACCGGGATACCACCTGACTTATCCTTTACAAAAAACCATCAACTCCGTCTTTTCCACAAGATTTTTACTTTATTAAGGCAGAATAGGCTTTCAGCTTACGCCATCATCAGTGCCGGAGAGATATCGAGCCGTCAACTGTCCAGGACCTCTGTTTAAAGAGGTCCTGGACAGTTGACGGCTCAACATCTCTCTGGCACTGATGATGGCGTAAGCTGAAAGCCTATTCTGCCTTAATAAAGTAAAAATCTTGTGGAAAAGACGGAGTTGATGATTTTCATTAAAAACATTCCACAGGGTAGAAAAAATATTGTATCCTTTACAGCTTTTATGAGACCTCCTGAGTGGCTTAAACAAAATTGACTGCCTGTATATGTTTCTGTATGTGTGTGTGTGTCATCATCTGTCAGTCATCATCATAGCTCCCAACGTATTTATGCTAAAGAGTTGAACCTTTGTACAAAAATCAATCTTTAGGTCTAGTTGTGGTATCCGGAAAATATTTTTCTTTGACGTCATTAACCTGCAACATCGAGTCGTATTATTATTATTATTCTTTATTAATTAAAATTGCTTTATAAATAAAGATTTAACAAGTCAAAATTTACTAATTGTTTAAAACAAATGTAAGCCAAAAAGACATATTTTTTATCTATAAAACACATTTGTTAGCCTATAAGATACATTATTAGCCTATTAAAGGCATTGTTAGCTTACGTGTATGCCATATATGTATATTTGTAAGCCTATATGTTACAGTCTAACGGACTAAGCCATTCTACAAGGAACACTCAATCAAAAACACACACACAGACACAGAAACCTGTACAATATAATGTTAACAATATTAATTGGTACCATAAATAGGTTTTATTAGCTACACGGAGCTCTTTGTGTAATATATAGAGTCTTAAAGTAGGCCCTGCTTTGTTGTAGAGCCCTTTAATATCATGGTAGAAGGAAAGCGGCAGGAAAGTCTTTGACCAGCTTTCTTTAATACTTCCACTTAGTTCCTTTTTAATTCTTATTATCCCTCTCTATCCCAACCCTCCCCTTTTATTGTTTAATCTCTAATTACAAAGATTAATATAAAAAGCCTTATTTTCTTGTAGTATATAACATTTTTTTAAATTTTTGCAATAATTAAAAAAAGTAGCTATTTAAGGAAGAATTATCTCATAAGCTGCAAGTTAGAGTGTGCTATACTCATTGAAATTTAATTTAGGCTAAAACTAATTACGACAAAGCAAAATTACAATTAATATTTGTTATTTTTTTGGCTATTTTTTTAGATCAGATCAATAAACCATTTAAATGAGTTGTGATGCAATCATATTTTATTATAATTGTATCAAACAACTCAAATGATGTTTTGAATAGGACAAACAAAACTGGAATTAAATTTATCAAGCGATGATAATCCTGGTTACCGATGAGTTTGAACTTGTGAAGACTCATAGTGTCACCAGGTGCTCTCTATTCCACGTCCTCTCTTTATCTAGTGTGACTCATTGTGTCACCATGTGCTCTCTATTATATGTGCTCTCTATTTCTAGTGTGATCATGTGTGTCACCAGGTGCTCTCTATTTCTAGTGTGACTCATTGTGTCACCAGGTGCTCTCTATTTCTAGTGTGACTATTGTGTGTGCTCTATTTCTTGTGTGACACATTGTGTCACCAGGCGCTCTCTATTTCTAGTGTGACTCATTGTGTCACCAGGTGCTCTCTATTTCTAGTGTGACTCATTGTGTCACCAGGTGCTCTCTATTTCTAGTGTGACTCATTGTGTCACCAGGTGCTCTCTATTTCTAGTGTGACTCATTGTGTCACCAGGTGCTCTCTATTTCTTGTGTGACACATTGTGTCACCAGGTGCTCTCTATTACATGTGCTCTCTATTCCAACCTTTAAAATAGTGTGTTATCATACTGATACGATTTTCTTTATCAATCCCAATATAAGAGATGGTATTATTTCTTATATTTTTTTCTGGTTTTAGATAAAACAAACTCTTATATTCCATATGATGCGACAGACAGTTTGGAATGTCTTTACACAAAAACAACTCCGACGAATTTTATTCTGTAGTTATTTTTCTTTATGCTACAGTTCGGGTTAGTGATGACGATTATTTCCTGGCACTTAAAGTCACTACAGTTATTGGGAAGCACAATAAAGTCAACGAGACCCTCTTTAAAAATTAATAACCACAGGTAATGATTCTAATTAAACCTTATTACTCATCCAGAACTTCAATAAAGCCATGTAAGAGACTATAGTCCAGAACCACCACGCAGCCATCTAAATAACAATGGTCATCTAGGTCTATAAATATAGCAGCTGAAACAACGTTAGAGCCACTTGGAACCATAATAGAGCCTTTAGAAAGCAGTGTTAACATTCAATAAACTGACAATGCTTCAATAATAAATGCAAGGCTTCATTTTAATAAAGCTTTTTAAAACAAAGATAAAACAATGAATAACTTTTTCAATTTAAAGCGTTGTAAACTATAATCATAAAATGACGCTATCGGTAGGCGAAATACGAAGACTGCTGATCTGCTGATAGTGCCGATTGTTTGCCAAGTAACAGTAATTAGGGGGAGAGAAGTTCTTGCAAGTAGGCCACGTCTTTAGGCCCTTTTTCCTAAAAATCTTAGATAGGAGATAGTGTTCTAACTAATGAGTCCTAAAGGCATTTTGCGTCTAATCCACGGAAGATCCGCTGCTATATTATACGTTTGCATAGCTTTAACTAGAAACAACAAGTGCCCAACTGTCAGACTAAAGTTGCCCTGAAACCATTAGACAAGAATATATCTCCATAATTAGGAATATCAGGTTTTCAAGAATATCTAATCACCAAGAAAGCCCGAACGGGATCGAACCCGGATTGTCTACGTGATAGACATATGTGCTAACCATGAGTGCTGAAAACCACCATAACAGCCACATAGACATTATAACGTCTATATAGTAATTTAAAACCCATCAGAAAATATTGACTCCAACATTTTGATTAAAACCACTGTTTATACTCATCTTAGAGCCAAAATTCTACGATAAAACAGGATTTAAAATGAATTTCGACTGGAGTGTTTGAGGAGTATAATACTCTATCTAACGAATTCTAAATATTAGAAATTCGTATTGGACAAAATCCCCAGCTCGACACCAGAGGGAAGGCTGTTGAGAAAATTCATATATTTTCCCAAGGAAAGAATTTGTTGAAGAGTATTGTCTTTTTTATTTGGCCCAGCGTTATTTTGTCGGGAAGTATAGACTGCGGTATTTTATACCTTGGAAATAGATAAGAACATGCCTTGTAGATAACATATCCACTTTACCTTGGATATCGGGTTGAGGATGGAAGAGCTCCTTCTCCCTTCTTACATGTCTCACGCCGAGATATTCAATATCCATCTCATATCTTCATATTTTAACATCCATTCTTTCAATAAAAACCTCATATAAATATTTTTAACATTTTATACTGCCTAAAATTGCCTAAAACTATGCAAAAGTTGTTACATCACTGTGAGCATAGTTTGTACATCGGTAATTATCTTGCCAACTTTAAATTTACAATTGTTTATACTTTGTAAATTTAAAGTTAAAGTTAAATTTGTTGTTTACTTTTGCTTATTAACAGAATAATTAAATAATAGTTATTTATGCACCTAGTGAATGACCGCCATTATAATAACCCTGGTCACTGTAACGATTCCTAAGGCTAAAAGCCGAAGGAATCATCATGATCTATAAATTATTTATTTTAATCCCGAGGCTTTAGCCGAGGGATTAATTACAATTAGCTCCCGAGGCTTGCCGAGGGAGATAATTTGACGAGGGTTATAATAGGCCATTATTCACGTGGTGCATACAAAATTTTATCTCCAGAAGGAATAACAATATATATGCAACAAAAAAAAAACTGTATTTGTTTATATATAGAATCAGTGAAACATAATTATACTATTTTATGCAAAATTAACAAAAATACATTGTATAATAAATTATACATACAACATAACCACATACATACATAGCAAACAAATATCATAATAAACAAAAATATATAAATACCTAAATGCTCTATTGGTAAAATAAACAGTATTTGCTTCGTCATCTATACAAGACGGTTGAGTATTATCGGGGATATCGGGAAACAATTCATATATGTCGTTTACTATCATTTCATTATCACTTTCCATCGTAAACAACCGCACTAAATCCTTTTATAATAAATATAACAGTAATATTACTTGAAAGATAAGAAAAAACTGAGTATTTAGGTATTAATCGTCAAAAAAGATTTGATAAAGAAATTATTTGTTCACAAACAGCTGGGATTTAATGAATCAGTGCTGCCAACATAACTTTGTTTACTCAAAATTCTTTATGTAGATTTTTGAATCTGTAATTTTAACTACTCAATAATTAAGTTGGCTAAGCTGGGTTATTACCCGGCGGGAAATAATAAATTATTATTTCCCGCCGGGTTATAATGACGGTCATTATTACATAAAAACAAGCCCCGAAATGTTTTGATTATTGCGGAGATAAATACATTTATTTATTCGCAATGAATACAATTATTTATTTATTGCAATGTATTTGCAATTTTCGTAATTTTTTGTATGCAATTTTCATTGAAATTTCTATGCATTTTTATGAAAACTCTTTTTTAATACTCTTTAGATTGTATTTAAAAGAAGAAGGAGAAAAGACAAGAGCAATTAGCAAAGCAAGCAAGCACTTATTTATAAAATTTATCTTAAACGTAATTATAAATTAAAGTCAAAAGGCAACTGTCTCATAATTTTTTTAAAAAAGAGATTTAAAATCCCTAATTTCTAAGATTCTAATCTCACTGAATCATGGAAAAATCAAGCTTCTTAAAACATTTTCTTTTATTCATTTGAATAAATCTTTCACAAGATAAAAAAGTTAGTTAAAAAATTCAAGAAAATCACATTAACAATGGAAAAGTTAATTCCTCGCTAGAAGTTAAATTCTGCGTGACATTTAGGCATGACTGCCTCAGTACCTCTCATGTAAAACTTTGAGGAAAAGTTGCCTCAACACATGTTTTTCCTTAGAATTTTCTTTTACTAGATTCTTCTCGCCTTTTAAATTTTATAATTTTTGTTTCTTATTATTTGACTGCTTTTATTTCTCATAAGTTATTCTTAGCGAATTTCTTTTAAAGATATTTGGGAAAGAGAGTCTGTCTAGTAAAGAGAACACAGCAGTAAAGAAAACAGCTTATAGGAAATCTCTAAATCGGTGAATAATTACAATAATATCAAGTGAATTTTTATAATTGTACTAAATAATAATATTTTATACCATTATAATTTAATGTACCTGACTTAGTCCGAATTTGAAGTAAGTCCCTGTCAAGACCTTATAGTTCCAGCAGATGTAGTTATAAACAATGAACTTGGTACTCATTCAAACTAACTACCGGAAGCATAAAGGATAAGTACTGTGTTAGAAATGAGAATTTATCTGAATTCTAATTTTTAAAAGTGTGATTTAAATGTTAAATTTATTTTCATTTGTAAGGAGTTTTTAATGGTAGATCTTTGTTTAGAACTTAATGTAACTCAACAACATTGTTACCTTTTTTGTTTTAAACGGAATTATTTGTCTGTTACTCTAGTTGTTGTCCAAACATCTATTTGTTAGCAACCATGTGACTGTTTTTTGTTATTATTTATTATGTTAAGCCATGAAAAAGATAAAATTATATCGAAAGCTTGGCAATTTTTTTTTATTAATTTAGGACCTATTCCTCCTTAATAAGCTTGAAAATTAATTTTTATATTCTAAGACTAATAGGTTATTCACTTATGACAACATAGTCTACATAGTCTTATACATAATAAGGAACAGGTTGAGGGTCAAATCCACTAGAAGGTACCAGTTTCATATCCACTCGGCAAGCCACATATTATTTAGTCCGCCTCTCTCTGAACTTCCCTTCTGGTAAGAAATCAAATTAAAAATAAGAAGTAGCCACATCTATGGTTGAGGCTTTTAAAGCTTTGATACATTATACACATTTGACACCATGAAGTTCTTATTCTATGAAGATCTTATCTAGTGCTGCGCAGGAAACGCCAGCAGAGCGAATTTTTTAATCTACATGATATTAAAATTAAAAATTAATTTTTCCTGGTATTTTCTTACATCTAATTACATTTAGAGAATTTTAAAAATATTCTATTCAACGTAAACTACTTTTTAGCAAATTTCCTTTATTTTTTTCAATAGATCTTAACTTTTACTTAGTTAAAGGAAAGATTTGGAGTCGAGAAATTGGGGTTTTAAATAAAATTCGCTGAGTTGGCGGAGACTGAATCATTTACTTTTCTACATCATGGTCCTTTTTCAGTTTTCTTTTTTGAGTATTTTTATTTCAGTGGTTTCATTAGCATAAGGTTTTATCCTGAATAAGTTGTTGTGCAGTGCTTCACACATGCCAGATACATGTCAGCATGACATGATTTATTTTTAAAAGCTGCTTATTCTTTTTACGCTCTATATACTTCTATTTTTCATAATACTCTATGTTACATGTTATTAAGTTTGATTTTTAACAATAATTTTAAAAATTAGCGATTTTTGCACTATAATTTGTTTTAAGTTAACTTCAAGGAACTAGGGAGTGAAGCGAGCGTATACACTCGTACTTTTCCTTATTTCGTAGGTATACTAGGAGAGGGGAGGAGTTAAGATCTCAATAAAAATTCGATACCGAGATTCACCTGAATGATCCGGTGAAACATTGCAGATCTGCCGACATTAAATTCTAAAGGAGTTTAAAAAATGGTCCAGGCCTTCAAAAAAACAAAACAAAACTAGCTATAACCCTAATAAATCGACCCCTCGGTAGCATCAATATTGTTTCGACTATTACCCGCATAAAGATATACTAGAGGAGGGATAGCCTATCTCAATGCATTGAAAGACCTGAAATATCTTTTTGGGGCTCCTAGGGGCTTTGTGTAACCTCATTGAAACCTCCTCCAAGTGCGAGTTAAGGTTTTAACATATCAATTTATTTCAGCTTTCCGCACGTTGTTTGTGTTTTGATTTGTATTATAAACGCTCTACTATGTAAGTTGCTGTATTTTTGGTCTGTTTATTTGATTATTTTGATAATGGGATGTGGTCAGGTTAGTTTTCCGATGTGTCAAAATTCAACCAATAGGGCCCCTCTAGTTATACATCTCAATGATTACCCATATATGGTAATTTTGTGATCACTTCTTGGTAACTTTAAAAGTTAAATTGAAGCATACAAAATGAAAATGATGTTAACTACATTGAATCTTATGAAATATGTACAACCATCACTATATTTCGGGAGATTCCGGTGGTGTAGTGGTTAGCACGCGTGCCTGTCACCCAGGCAGTCCGGATTCGATACCGGTCGGGACCTCCAGGATTTTTAAGGAGGAATGGAAATCTTTTCTCGCGCCGTCCTTCGAAATGGACTTTAAGCCGGTGATACCGAACCTGTGCGATGTCAAGTACTCGTAAAAGATCCCTAACCTAAATCAACCGGGGTTTAGACAAAATTTAGGACCCTCAATAGTATAATAATAATAATAATAAACCATTCATTGCTTATAAAATTACATTATACAGAATTTATAATTACAAATAAATTTCCCATGCAAATCAGCCATAGGCTGTGGTACTTCTCATAAGAAGTCTTGGAGAGGTTATTTTAAACATTTTAAATTATAATGTTTTATATTTAATTTTAGTTAAGTTTAAATTTTATTAATTAGTTTATTTGATTTTTACATAATTTTAATTTTTTATTAATTTTACTTTTAATTCTTTAACATAACATTTTATTTATACTATTTATTAATTTTTCTTTCTATTTAACTTTAGATTAGTTTATTTATCTGACTTTATTTTTTTGTATTTTTTCTTTTTTCTTTTTATTAATAGGTTCTTTACATTCAAATTTATAATTTTCAAAATTATTGAGCTCAGTAGAACTTTGTTTTATATTTAGTATTTCGTTTGGTTTAATAGTTTGTTTACTAGAAATGTTAGAAGATTTTAGATCTGATTTCCTTATACTGGCTTTAATATTCTTACTATCTTTCAAAATTTTATTTTCGTTTTTTCTTTTAATGATTGTCTTGGTTTTACTGCTAGTTGAAGATATAACTGATGCTGAGTCCGAGTCTGAATGAGATAAAGATGATCTTGATGAATGATTTTGAATATTTTGAAACTTAAGTTTGGCATGATCGAAATCCCACTGCTTGCCATTAATAATGAGATTGCAGTTTCTAATTATTGCATGATTTCCTGATTCCCGAGCAGTTTTCATAACTGGTACCATTTCTTTAACCTTTTCCCTATCTTCCTTCAGCATGTCTACGTAAATAATGATTCCAGTTTCATGCAGTTTAGTCCTTGCAGCTAGTACCTCCATTTTATGGATATATCTTGTAAACCCGACTTTTATTCTTGTTCCACCCATTCTGCCAATAAAGTCTACGTCCTGGATTGTGGTATTTGTCTCCATTGTTCATTTAATACTGACATTACTAGTTGCCTGAGTTCATTGATTGTCTGGCAGTTTTCTAGCTGTAAGCCTTCCATAATAATGTTTTTTATTTTGTCTTTTCTTTCTAAGTACTTCAGTCGACTTTTAACATGGTTTATTTCTTCGAGGATGCATCTGTTAGACTTTAGAATGTCATCTAGCTTCTCACAAATGGATTCTATTTTTAAATTTACAATATGAGCATTCTTTTGATTTTCCTTTTTTAAAATCCTTTTAAATGTTTCTCGGTCCATGTCAGCTTAATTTTGTTATTTTATTTTAATACTACAAATAATTGAATAATGTAAATGTTTAATTTGATAATTTAATTGATGATTAAGAAAATTATAATAATAGAAAAAACAAAGGTTTGTTTTGTTTATTGAATGAATTATTTGATGTTTAAACATTTAATTGGAACTTTAACCCTTCTCTTACAGTGGGTTATTAAACATTAATAAACAAATTCCTTTCCATAAATTATTATTATAAATATATTTAGTTTTAAACAAGTAAATGAATTTTATTAATAAGTTGGTTATCAAAATGTGGATTGAATTACTCAAATTATAAAGTTTATTGTGAACAAGACAAAATGTTGTGTGTTCCAGAGTCCATTTTAACACTGTTTTCTTAAAAGGTAAAATATTTAAGTAACACCTGTAATCTATCTGTAGGAAACACTATCACTACTTAAATAAGCACTAAACTTAATAATTAACACAAATTTATAACCAAATACTATTTTTGAATCATACTTTTTTAAATAAAACTTAGGAGTCCAACATAACTGAATCATAACAACATAACCTCAATAGTAGTTTATATTAAATATATATGTTTTTGTGTTATAGTTTCCAGAGTAGGAAAGCCTGGTCTGGTAGTGGGGCACGTGTTGTGCCGAGTTGAAGCCATAGAAACTTAGAGTAAAGTCACGGCTCTGTGTGGATTAGACTTTAAATGCCTGCACTAGGACTCATAAGGTAGAACACTATCTTCTACCCATAGAGAGAAGAATCGGCCTCCTTGCGAGGTGATCTATCACCTCTCTCTCATTACTATCACTATCTCTATCACTATATTTCGGATTTTACTAGTCTTTACTAACTGCTGAAGGTATAAAGGCAAAGCACAGTGAGTGAAATTAGTTGGACCTAATACATTGTTAATATTGTTTACAATTAACGTCATTTCAGGATCAGGTACTCCTTCCATCATTAGGTTTCAGGATCAGGTACTCCTCCCATCATTAGGTTTCAGGATCAGGTACTCCTCTCATCATTAGGTTCTTATTGAGATAAACGGCGTTTGTTAAGGTGTATGGTGTCAGGATTTTAATCTAACTTAGGCAAGTATCGAAAATCTTAAAGAACTTTCAAAGGGCTGCCAGTTGAATCCAAAGTACCAAATTCAGTGTCACAAATACTATGTTTAGATTATTAACATCTCAACTAATCCGTTTCAACCCATATATTGTTAAACAATTATTACGACTTTTACTAAACTTTACTAAGCGCTTTCATAGTAAACTTATTTTTAGAGAAGCTTTATAAATTATTTATAATCAACTTCTTTCGAGCATAAAATTTTTATTTTAAACATAGTATAAACATTTAAATATTTTCAATTTAAATAGGAAAAAAAGTTAATAGTTAAAAAAAAGTAAATCACCAATTTAGCTCATTAAAAGCTTTTCTGTTTATAGTTAAAATATCACTAATATCTATTTATTACTATGAATCTGTTTTAACAATAAAACAAAGACTCTACCTCAGTTAGGGCCTAATTTAACCCAGAGTTAATTAAGCATTAGCAATAAAATTTCTATCAGATCAAATAAAATCATGTTTTGTAAATATGAAATTTAATAACCCATACACCCCGTACTGCTTTGGTATGTTAAGTATTTAAATATTTAAATAGAACACGAATATGTTGTTAATTAAATTGTCTAGCAATTAAATTCAACAATTAAATGTTTTGATTTGTAATTATTTCTAAATTGAGTTTTTTTTTTAATTTTTATATCTACAAAAATGTTTCTTTTCAAGGATTTTAATTATTAAATCTATTTTTGCTTTTCCTTATATTCCACCAAAGGTATATAAGAGAAGTATTGATTTCACTCAAAATATCCGAAACCGAGATACTATTAAACTGATTGTTCCAGCCACTTTATAATGTACTGAGTGGCTTGCTGTCTTTATGTCCGAAACAACACCTAAACTTTTAGTTTGCTGTCAAGAAAATAATATTTTTTTAATTATTAACAATTTAAAAAAAATCGTAAATAATTAAAATATTGACTAATGAAATTTAATTTTGACGCAAAGTACCTCTCTAAGAAAAAATTGATCCAGCTCTTGAAACCATTATATATATATATATATATATAATATATATATATATATATATATATATATAATATATATATATACACACACACACACGTATATATATATATATATTTATTATATATATATATATATATATATATTATATAATTATATATAATATATATATATATATGTATATATATATATATATATATATATATATATATATATATATATATATATATATATATATATATATATATATATACAATATATATATATTGTTTTTCGATTAATAAATTTGGAAATGTGTTTATATCGTAGTGCTGCACTTGTTACAAAGCTACTGATACAACACAATGCTATAGGACAACAACCTTGTGGCTGCGATGCGGCCACAAGGTTGTATCATTTACAAGTGACTGCGATGCGGCCACATGGTTGTATCATTTATTAGTGACTGCGATGTGGCCACATGGTTGTATCATTTATTAGTGGCAGCGATGCGGCCACAAGGTTGTATCATTTCACTGGTATTTGTCTTAGTTTTATAAATACAAAATGTAACAAGTATAAAATAAAAATATTTTTGATAAACATTAATAAATCTTAATTAAAATACATTAGTCGTAGTTTTAATACATTATTCTGTTAGTTATTTGGTTATAACTATTTTATGAGACTAATTTTGTTGTTTTGTTACCGTTGAATAGTTTTATTAAATATAATAATTAAACGCGACAAGGAACACCGGTGGGTTCGGCTAGAGTCTGTCTGCCACCTATCGTTGAACTGAAATTGGCAGAGCTCCCAAAAAAGATTAAGGCATTTTTTTTAACAATAGTATCTCTTTTAGATGAAAGGTCAGGCATACCTATAGAGTCTCGTGAAATGTTTTTGAGACAGTACCCGATAAAGCCACACCAGAAATAGACATCATCCAATAACAATGTTCTTTTTCTTTTGTTACCCTCTTCTTCTTCTCATCTCAGGTGTACCAACGGACAAATAACATTCCTAACAATAATACAAAAAAACTTAACGAAGATTTAAAAAAATAAAAAATAAAGAACGTTTTGGAATTAAGATTTTCTTTTAAATGCCGTTTCGTGAGACAGTAAAAATTATTTTACCCTACCATTTTAATTATAAAGAAAACAATAAATCTGAGAATAGTTTAAAACTGTGTTTTACGGAGACACAGAGGGAACTGAATTCGCAGGAATGTTTGTTTTTTACTTTCACTGCATCTCGAGGAAGGAATGAGCGTCTACATTTTTCTAAATGTGCACTTCTAGATTTATTTATAAGGAAAGTAAATAAAGACGTCTTCGTAATATGCTACTTTTTAGAAATAAATTACAGTTTAATTAAATACTGTATAAATTAACAATACAATTAAAAAGATAAGACAAAAAATAAAATAAAGGAAAATAAAAAAGAAAAGTAAATATAAAGGAAAATTTAAATGATTGTTTTTTATTACATTTATCACGAGTAATATTATTACTTCTTCATACTGACTCGCATATTTAAAGACATCAGCTAATCTAAATGTAGAGTTAGGTTCTACAATTCTGAATTAATAAAACTATCTCCTATTTTTGCCAATTATTAAAACTATTTATCTATTAAACTATCTCCTAGTTACCAGATTACAAAACTGGTTTAAATTAATGTTTCTTTTTAACATAGCACCCCCCTACAGTTCTAACCATTATAAAACGATTATGATTATGTTAAGGGGATAGTATATATATATATATATATATAATATATATATATATATATATATATATATATATATTATATATATATATATATATATATATATATATATATATATATATATAAATATAAATATAATATAATATATATATATATATATATATATATATATATATTATATATTATATATATATATATATATATATATTATATATTGGAAACTTATAATACTTTCAAAGTTGTATACACCACTCCTCTATTATTTTAATATTTTGCCTTTCAAACATCTGATTCGATTTGCCATTTATACTTATATTCAAGTAATTAAAAAAAAAATGTTTTTTACCTTCGGACTTTTCTTTTTGGGCGTTTTATTATATTTATGAATAACGTGGGTATCCATTCTCTTTATATTTACTAAACTTTAGATTACGTTACGCATTTCCTACTAAACAAACAAATATGAAAACCAATACTTTACGAACGGAAAGGAAGCCGAAAACCTTAAAATTTAAGGTTTACGAACAGCAAACCTCAACGTTCATCTATTTTAAGACTAAAAGCGTAAAAAATAAGCAAATTTTCATACACTCCCCTCCCTGCAAGTAGCCGCAAGAATTTACATCCTTCGTTACTATGAGAATAAACAGCGTAGGTAGTGAGAGAGGGGGATGTCAGATTTTATTTCCATTCTCTTCTCTTATCAGAAACAAAGTGGAATTTAAAAAATTTTAACCTGGGATGAAAAAGTGAAATGGCTTCGGAATTTTTCACAGATTGAAATTTGGTAATAGCAACTTATTTAGGGTAAAATGGCCTTTTTGTTCTTTTGGACTGTTTAATAAATTTGTCACATAAAGAAGTAAATTTTAAATATGAAAATAAATATACATACTTTTGCACGTACCTGTTTGTAAGACATAAAATTTTTGGAATCAAGATGTCTAGTGGAATCGATCCCTCTACTCTCCTATCTACTTCCGACTCCCAAACTACCTTCTAAGCGTATTTGTCTCATTCAAAGTCGCTAATTGATAAGAGTTTGGAAAAAATCAGAAGCTTAGTAGGGGTTGGATCTAAAAGGGACAAATTTTAATTTAATTTGGAGAGTAAATATAATTTCATTATTTTTTCAGGTTAATCTGAAAAATGGTAACCTTAGAGGCAAAAAGCTAAATTCCATTTTAGTGAATTTTCAAAAAGAGCTTATGACATTAATGTGATTAAGGGGGAAAGATTGGGGAGGAAGATTTTTTGAAAGGAGGTCTCCCTGATAAAGAATGTAAATATATATATATATATATATATATATATATTATATATATATATATATATATTGTAAACACTGTGCATGGATGCAGGTACTCGAAACTATCCAAATATGCCAAAACTCATAATTCCCATACACAAGTCACAATGTTTCTGCAGTCGACTATCTCAATCGGCAAGTGGGTCGGGTTCTTAATTCTCAAAAGTCAATAAACAGACATAAATAAACTACAATACATATTTAATATAAGTAATAAATTAAACATTTAGCAGACTAGAAAGTAAAATAAATTGACATGCAAAATCTAGCATAAGCTAACAAAGAGTGACCCTAATCTAAATAATAATAATAAATAATATTAATAATAATGTATCGGGAAAAGCTGTGGTAACCACAAGGTAAATTAAAATAAGAATAAACTTAAAAAATTATCCTAACTTATTGTATTAATGCCGAAACGGTAACCTGTTTGTAATATCCAAAATTGTCATATCCATCCATATCTTAACAAAAGAAACTTCACTTAATTATCACAGCCATGGTCCAAATCAATTAAACTTATAAAACAAAACAAAAAGAAGTCTATAAATTAAGTAAATATTAAGAAATTGGTAGAACTAAACAAAAAGCCACATTTTCTTTCATGGCGAGAAACGGTTACAACAAAATTCGAGAAAAACGTCCACAGCTTGACCCTAACTAAATTTCGCCTAAATTATAAAATAATAATTAATAAACAAAATCATAAAACTATCACAAAAATTCCTA